>OAMR01000042.1:2950862-2994196 GCA_900205405.1 Echinochloa crus-galli
CACGACTAAACAAGACGGGGGGTAGATGGTTTTGGTTCTCTCGCATCCATATCGATTCTAGCCCGGGCAGTGTTCAAGAATGGTCGGCCCAGGACAAGGGAAAACGAGTGGTCGTTTCCCGTGTTGAGGACAACGAAGTCCACAGGAACGTAAGGTCCCCAGATGCGGACCGGTACATTCTCGATCACCCCCTCGGGGTAGCGGATGGTTGAATCCGCAAGCTGAACCTGGGCAGTAGTAGGAGATAGAGTAGGGTAGCGTAACTTTTTAAATAATACCTTAGACATGATGTTGACGCTTGCCCCGAGATCACAGAGTGCATCATCAATGCGACGATTCCAGATCATGCACTGAATGATGGGCACTCCGTGATCTTCCTTCCTATCCGGAGAGGTCTTGATGATCGCCCTTTTTGCAGCTCTCGGCAGGTAGGTCCATCTTGGTGTCAGCACTTGGATGCGTGCGACCAGATGTGTATAAGAGACAGATCCCGAGGTATCGTAATTTATATTTCCGCAGGGAAGCTTTGGCAAGACTACTAGTGAACAGATATTCGACACTATCAGAGAAGGCTACACGACTAAACAAGACGGGGGATAAACAGTATTGGATAGGAGTGGATATACCGGACACACAGCTCAAGGGATACTCAGGTAAGGGAGAGGTGTCGTGAGAAAGAAGCAAGTAGAGATCAATTCGACCTTCCTTCCTTCCTTCCTGCTTAGATAAAATATCGGTAAACTGGAGTAGGAGCGGACAGGTGTTGGGCGGATACGGCCGTGCGCGGCGGGTCGGCTCCACGGCCAGCACTTGTCCGCCGGCCAAGCGCCACCTCGACCTCCTTCCCGCAGCTTCGGGCGCCGCAACAAAAGCTAGTTTTATAAAGCTATTGTGGTATAGCAGCTCGATCTGCGCCCGTGCCCAACCCATACCGGCAACAGAGTCTCGTCTTCCCGGCCGGCCGAGCGCCCGAGCTACGCACTCGATACTCGCCCTCTCTCGCTGCGATCGACCAACATCATCCCGGCCGGCCGATCGAGCTGCGGCCGCCGCCCGCCATGTCGACCAACATCACCGACACCAGCTCCCCAGCCGCCCCGGCCCAGGTACATATCTTAATTAATTGGCTTGCTGAAGCACTTCACAGCTTGATGGTGCATGAATTGAATGATCTGTTGACGTATGTAGTGTTGGTGTTGATCCTGGTCCTCCGTACGTGCAGGGCGCTGCTCGTGGTGGTGGGGACAAGCCGGCGGCGCAGGAGCAGGACACGGTGACGAAGACGGTGCAGACGGTGGAGGTGCGGTCGTCGGCGGGGCAGCCCGACGAGCAGGGCGTGCTCAAGCCCGTCAGGGTGGTGCACGAGATCCCCGCCAAGGAGGCCAAGGAGAACCCTGGCGGCGCCAAGCAGGAGTAGCTAGCTAGCTGCTCTCAGTCTCGCTTAATTTGTGCCTTATTTCCTCCACGATCGATGCATGGTAGCGTGTGTGATCATATCGACGCTGTTGGCCGGCCTGTTGCTGCTGCAACCTGCAAGCCGCTGTACGTCTGAGCCCGGATATCTTCAGAGATCCTAGTAATTGTTGGAGAGGACTGACTCATGTATCCAGGTACTCACGGGCAGAGGTTCTCAGCCCGTGATAGAAGGTTTGGATTATGAACCAACTCTGCATACCATGGTGAGGACAAGCAGAAATATAGTCCTGGAGGCGATCCCATGCCTCCAGGACTATTTCATCTTTTAACTGCTGTAAACTAGCAATTTTATTCCGGAGGGCGTTGGTTTTCCCAACCGGAAAGAGTTTCAGCAAAAATGCGCTAGTGCATTTATCCCAGGTATCTATTGCTCCGCGGTTAGCATAAAGCCATTGTTTTGCCTTGCCTAATAATGAGAATGGAAATAAACGAAGGCGAATGGCATCGGTACTTACTCCGCGGATGGTGAAGGTGTTGCAGATCTCCAGGAAATGCTGGAGATGGGCATTGGCATCTTTATGTGGCTTGCCGCAGAACGGGCTAGCCTGGACCATGTTGATGAGGGCTGGCTTGAGCTCGAAGCTGCCATCTCCGACTGGCGGAGCTGGTCCGACTCGCACGTTCTCGCTCGATGGAGCGGAGAACTCACGAATCGTCTTGGTTGCCATCCTCGATGTAGCCTGGTCACGACGGGAAGGACTGGGTTCGTCGGAAGGAGTTCCTTCTGAGGAGGTACAACACGGGGTCGCGAACAGAGCAAGGATAAACCCGCTTGAGTAGCGGTACTCAACTAAGATAGCTCGAGATAAAAATTCAAAAGTAATCTAGCCAAATGCTTCCCCGGCAACGGCGCCAGAAATGCTTGTTGGCACTTCTTACGATCCAATATCAGAATTGAGAATCCTGGTACTGGGGTAAGGAGTGTTTCAGTGGTTTTCCTTATGGCTAGTAAAATATGTGAATATTCTGCAAGCGCACAGAATCACCGCTGTAGCACTTCACCTGGGAGTATCCCGAGGTATCGTAATTTATATTTCCGCAGGGAAGCTTTGGCAAGACTACTAGTGAACAGATATTCGAGACTATCAGAGAAGGGTACACGACTAAACAAGACGGGGGATAAACGGTATTGGATAGGAGTGGATATACCGGACACACAGCTCAAGGGATACTCGGGTAGATGAGAGAAGGTATAGATAGTTGGGAGGACAACGAGAAGAGATAAAGGATTCCTGGGTACTCTATCTATCTAGGCCAAGTGGTTAGAGATACAGTGGCTAAAGAGCCAGCACTAGTAGGTCTGGAATAAGTCTATTGCCTTCCTTGGGGACTACAGGGCCCTCGACACGCAGAAAGGGATGAGAAGGGGTGCCGACTACCCTGAACCTTGGGTCCTAGGACACCGGAACTAACGTGATGGGCTACAAAGACCGAGAGGGCTGTCACCACCTCACGGCTACCACCTCCGTTGCGACGGGCAGAAACTAAGGTTACTGACAAGTCTAGGAACCACTCCTACACAGATCAATAACTACTTACTTCGCTAGCAGAAGCAAGCAACTCGAACTCACACCCCAATGACAAGTCACCGCTAGTGTGAGCAGAATCGAAGAACCAATTAAGGCAGAGACTTAAGCAAGAACTAAGAGCACTAGGAATTAGAGTCAACTATAGTCTAAACACAATATAGAAGCAACTAGACTAAAGTAGAAGCAACTATATAAGGCACAAGTAGAATAAAGTAGATACTATTGATAACTTGAATGTCATACAAAAGGAAGGTAAAAGATACAAGAGCTAATACCAGAGCTTCTGAAGACGACTCCGGAACCTCCGAGGCACAGCTCGACTCGACTCTAACTCCCAACTAAACTAACCTACTCTACTAGAAATGAAGTGGAAGCTCCTTGGCTTGAGTGTGTGTGTCCTTCCAGGGGTGTGCCACTGCTTAAATAGCTTGGACAAGGCGGTTTGGAGGTTGAGTAACCGCCACGGACCGAGGGGGGAGCCCCGGCCAGTTCGGCCGAATGGATCAGTTCGGGCGAACCGCCTTGGTTCGGCCGAACACACGATCCACCGCCTCTTGGATTGCACGCTCAGGATTTGCTCAGGGGAGGCGGTTGGCAGTTCGGCCGAACCGCCTCTGTTCGGCCGAACGGGCCTGGAGGCCCAGGCCTGCCCCCCTGCACCGCCTCTGGTGCTTGGACCTCCTGGGCTGCCCTTTGGTTGCTTGGACACGTGTTGATCTGGCCCAGGATGAGTTGGCGTGCTCCGGGATGACTTGGCACGGTCCGGGAAGAGTTGGCGGTCGTCCACTTGTCATATGATGTGTCCGTTCGGTTGTCGGTGACGTGGACTGCTCCCGGTGGCCTGTACGGCTAAGGGGGGCGGGGGTAACCGGCCGAAAATGTCGTTCGGCCGTTTCTCTCATTTCCGACCCCTATAGCACGTGTTTTGTGATATCGTACCTGCAAACATGACACTCACCAAAACTCGTGGAACTTTATTAGAAATAAACCTAAGTACATGGAATGATGCATTGTCTCTCATTTTATCCCGAGTATTGGTGGTCGGATTTGGGTTGTAACGACCGCCAACAATAGCCTGGCATTGCGTTGTTTCCACACCTCCCAAGTGACCAGTGCTACTAGCGAGTCAAAGCCTTTCTTCTTCTGTCCATGCCATCTCTCCCTGGCACGCTTCCACCAACTCTGGAATGAATCGTCAGCCAGCGGGGTGCTGTCTTGCTGACCCAGCATTGCCACTATAGTCGTCCATACCTGCCGTGTGTAGCTGCAGAACACGAAGAGATGGACATTGGTCTCTGCGGTATGGTTACACAGCCAGCAGTTCGATGCAGCGTCCAAACCATGGCGATGGCGTCGGTCGGCTGTCCAGTGTCTTTCTTTGAACGCTAACCAGAGGAATATCTTTACGCGCAAGGGCGCCCAAGTCTTCCAGATCAGCTCTGAACCTGACAGAGGAATGGACCCGTGATGCAGCGAGCGATAGGCCGATCGTGCTGAATATTCCCCGTCGCTTGTCCATTTCCAAATGACCTTGTCCTGCACACCAGCGTGAAGAACAATCTCCTGCAGCCGGTTCCAAAGATGCAGGTATTCGACGACCGCCTGAACTGAGAGCCCACCACTGATGCTTCTGACCCAGGTGTGATCGATCAAAGCTTGAGCGACTGATTGACGCTTCTGGATCCTTTTGGGCACAGCTCGGCTTAAGTAGGGCGCATGCTCCGCCACAGACTGTCCATCTAACCATTTATCTGACCAAAAGAGGGTCTTCGTGCCGTCCCCGATCAAGACTGTGATGGATGCAACGAAGAAAGCTTTAGCTTCAGCATTGATGTTCAGTGGTAACTCAGCCCAGGCCCGATCACCGTCAGTGCGTTGGAGCCACAACCACTTGCATTGCAGCGCCTGGCCGGCAAGTTTCAGGTCAGTGATGCCTAGCCCACCAAGCTCTTTGGGTCGACAGCAGGTTGGCCAGGCCACCATGCACTTCCCCCTGACATCGCCTTCCTTGCCGGTCCAAAGAAAGCGCCTGCATATCGTATCGATCTCCCGCCGCACCCATGGTGGAAGGTTTTCAGCCATCATTGCATATACCAGGGCTGCCATCATGACTGACTTAATCCATATCAAACGACCGCTGCGAGCCATAAGAGAGCCTTGCCATGCCGGTATTTTGTTGGCTACTGTCTGCACCAGCGACTGCAAATGCATCTTCGGAATGCGACCAGTACTCAGAGGCAGACCCAAGTACCTGATCGGGAAATCCACCAGTTGACATCCAAGGATCTGTCTGGCCGGTTCCATTTCTGATGGATCACCAGCCTTCGTAAATTGAACTAACACCTTCGGTCAAACGACGTATATATCCAACCGGAGGGAGTATATATTTAAAGTGTAATGGAAGGAACGATACATAAGTAATACTATGTGCTTTCATTCGCATGCGTGTTTAAGCACAAAATAAGTTCGCGGGGTACGTACCCCATATCCATTGATTTTGCTAAGGGATGCAGGCATGACATGCATATTTTGGAACATATATCCTGTACATATGCTGTTCTGGGTGCCTAGTCGATCGATCCCAATCAGATGACGAAAGATGATGTATACTGATAGTGCCAGCTGCACATGAACGAGAGTGTATACGTACAAACACGGAGCAGGCACACACTCCAGCATGAGTTGGAAATTAAGCTAGGTAGCTAATCAACTAGCTTATGGATACAGCCACGGACAGGCAAATGCTTTATTATTAAATTAGGCGAGTAAGACCAGTCTTAGTGCAGCGTTTCATCACACAGTTATCTAAACTAAAACTAGATAACTGTGCCAGATGAGTTTCATGGTGATGAAACTCCTCTCACATCCCATGAAACTCTCCACTCTCTCATCTGTCACATCAGCACATTAAATGCCATGAAACTTTCATAAAACCTCCACTGAGACTGCTTAATAGGTTTACGAGAAGCGTACCAATAGTTGTTGTGAACGCAAACGCAAGCGGTAATGGAATCGATTACCGCTGTGACCTAAAAACAGTAACGAATTACTGTGATTGTTTGGTTCGCTCCATTCATTCTCTATGGTAATGAAAAGGAAAAACGCTGGTTAAGTACCTGTCACTGCTCCCGAAGAGCGGGACGGGATCTGTTTCATCTTCCCGAAGAGCGTTATCGCGTTTGAACTAGACGGGACCTAATTCCACGGCATCCGTTTACGAAGCACTCGAACCAAACAACATTGTTATCGGCTTGCACTGTAATCAGTTATCGGAGCAAATCGGACGAACCAAACACTATCAATATCCACTGAACCGAGTCGATCAGGTTCGATCAATACGATTAATCGTCGGAGCTATATAGCTAGGACGAACCAAGACTTTGCACTCGGACGACCAGCTGGCCGGACCCTTGCCGGCCGGACCACGACGACGACCACCAAGGCACCAAGTCGCCTGCCTTCCATATAGAGTAAAGTGTACGGCCGGTCCCTAAACTATCATGGGTGTGTCATCCCGGTCCCTAAACTCTCAAATTGACCGTTTGGGTCCCTAAACTTGTTCGGTTGTGTCATTCCGGTCCCTATACTTGTGAATCATCCGTTCAAGTTCTCAAACTTGTTCGGTTGTATCACAATGGTCCTCAAACTTGATTTTAAGTCTCATCTGGACCAATACCTGTCTCTTATACACATCTAGATGTGTATAAGAGACAGACACGGGGTCGTACTTTCCTCACAAGTGACTCCGGATTTTCTTGGAAGTTTGACGGTAGTTGGAAACCCTGTCTCTTATACACATCTAGATGTGTATAAGAGACAGGTATTGGTCCAGATGAGACTTAAAATCAAGTTTGAGGACCATTGTGATATAACCGAACAAGTTTGAGAACTTGAACGGATGATTCACAAGTTTAGGGACCGGAATGACACAACCGAACAAGTTTAGGGACCCAAACGGTCAATTTGAGAGTTTAGGGACCGGGATGACACACCCGCGATGAGGCAGGTTTTCAGCCATCATTGCATATACCCTGTCTCTTATACACATCTAGATGTGTATAAGAGACAGGTATTGGTCCAGATGAGACTTAAAATCAAGTTTGAGGACCATTGTGATATAACCGAACAAGTTTGAGAACTTGAACGGATGATTCACAAGTTTAGGGACCGGAATGACACAACCGAACAAGTTTAGGGACCCAAACGGTCAATTTGAGAGTTTAGGGACCGGGATGACACACCCGCGATGAGGCAGGTTTTCAGCCATCATTGCATATACCCTGTCTCTTATACACATCTAGATGTGTATAAGAGACAGGTATTGGTCCAGATGAGACTTAAAATCAAGTTTGAGGACCATTGTGATATAACCGAACAAGTTTGAGAACTTGAACGGATGATTCACAAGTTTAGGGACCGGAATGACACAACCGAACAAGTTTAGGGACCCAAACGGTCAATTTGAGAGTTTAGGGACCGGGATGACACACCCGCGATGAGGCAGGTTTTCAGCCATCATTGCATATACCCTGTCTCTTATACACATCTAGATGTGTATAAGAGACAGGTATTGGTCCAGATGAGACTTAAAATCAAGTTTGAGGACCATTGTGATATAACCGAACAAGTTTGAGAACTTGAACGGATGATTCACAAGTTTAGGGACCGGAATGACACAACCGAACAAGTTTAGGGACCCAAACGGTCAATTTGAGAGTTTAGGGACCGGGATGACACACCCGCGATGAGGCAGGTTTTCAGCCATCATTGCATATACCCTGTCTCTTATACACATCTAGATGTGTATAAGAGACAGGTATTGGTCCAGATGAGACTTAAAATCAAGTTTGAGGACCATTGTGATATAACCGAACAAGTTTGAGAACTTGAACGGATGATTCACAAGTTTAGGGACCGGAATGACACAACCGAACAAGTTTAGGGACCCAAACGGTCAATTTGAGAGTTTAGGGACCGGGATGACACACCCGCGATGAGGCAGGTTTTCAGCCATCATTGCATATACCCTGTCTCTTATACACATCTAGATGTGTATAAGAGACAGGTATTGGTCCAGATGAGACTTAAAATCAAGTTTGAGGACCATTGTGATATAACCGAACAAGTTTGAGAACTTGAACGGATGATTCACAAGTTTAGGGACCGGAATGACACAACCGAACAAGTTTAGGGACCCAAACGGTCAATTTGAGAGTTTAGGGACCGGGATGACACACCCGCGATGAGGCAGGTTTTCAGCCATCATTGCATATACCCTGTCTCTTATACACATCTAGATGTGTATAAGAGACAGGTATTGGTCCAGATGAGACTTAAAATCAAGTTTGAGGACCATTGTGATATAACCGAACAAGTTTGAGAACTTGAACGGATGATTCACAAGTTTAGGGACCGGAATGACACAACCGAACAAGTTTAGGGACCCAAACGGTCAATTTGAGAGTTTAGGGACCGGGATGACACACCCGCGATGAGGCAGGTTTTCAGCCATCATTGCATATACCCTGTCTCTTATACACATCTAGATGTGTATAAGAGACAGGTATTGGTCCAGATGAGACTTAAAATCAAGTTTGAGGACCATTGTGATATAACCGAACAAGTTTGAGAACTTGAACGGATGATTCACAAGTTTAGGGACCGGAATGACACAACCGAACAAGTTTAGGGACCCAAACGGTCAATTTGAGAGTTTAGGGACCGGGATGACACACCCGCGATGAGGCAGGTTTTCAGCCATCATTGCATATACCCTGTCTCTTATACACATCTAGATGTGTATAAGAGACAGGTATTGGTCCAGATGAGACTTAAAATCAAGTTTGAGGACCATTGTGATATAACCGAACAAGTTTGAGAACTTGAACGGATGATTCACAAGTTTAGGGACCGGAATGACACAACCGAACAAGTTTAGGGACCCAAACGGTCAATTTGAGAGTTTAGGGACCGGGATGACACACCCGCGATAGTTTATGGACCGGCCGTACACTTTACTCTTCCGTATAAATGATGCATGCAAAACCCGCCGGAGTGGGAGTACAGATACAGACAAGCCGGCGGCCTGGCCGGCCCGGGTGGTTGCTGGCTGGGACGTCGGCGTGCCGCTCACCCACTCCTCGTTCGTGTTTGTGGGCCGCCTTCTTCACACACACTACAGACTCGCCCGCCGCCGTCGCGTTTTCTTGGCCCAGCTAGCGACGTTTTGGAAAAGAAACTGCTGCGAGCGCCGCGTGCCCGAGCTGGGAGGGGAAGGGGACCCCTGGTCCGTCCGATCCGATTCATTCAGATGGAAGGAAGGACGGCGCGCGCGTCTCCTCATCAGCTCGGTCTCTCTCGCGTCCGTGTGCAGCTTTCCCTCCACGCGTTAGTAGCCCTAGCTGCTCCTATATAGCACTTACTCCGTATATGTCTGCAGTTTAGGAAGGTGGGAGATGTGGCGAGTTTTGAAAAGAGCCGGACAACAGGTGGCAGGTAACTTGGCCGGGAAGAGAAAGGAAAAGAAAATGGAGCGTAGCTAGGTGACGTGGCGTCGCTGTGTCAGGAAGGGCATGCATTAGGCATGATTGGTAGTGATATATAATAATGGTAGCTAGGACGGGTGTGTGGTTCGTTAGAACGATCAAAGCTGGGATTATATCTAAGAATGAAATGGAGTGTATGTAATCATGCAGTGGTTCGGCTTAATCATTCGTGATTTGGCATCCCCATCATCGAAGGCACGGTGTCTACTTTGCTAGCTAAGCGGCCTAATTAAGCTGCCCGGTTCGTCCCAGACTCCCAATCATCGTATTCGTCGTGTATGCATGGGGGACGCTGACGGATAGAGATGGAGTACGCACTCCAGCTCCAGCGGCAAAAAGGAAGAAGAGCAAGAGATGCTCCTGCTCTTCATTCCGTGGAGTGCAAGATGATGGCACTCAGTCAAAGGTCAGGAGTCAAATTCTCAGAAAAACAAAACAACGGTCAGGGTCAGAGGGACTCAGATATGGTTGGACCGGCGGACGACTTTGGAGTCTTTGGACTTGGGCGGGCGGCACTGCAAGTTGTTTTTTTCTCGAATACGCAGGAGAACTGCTTATTAAGCAGAGAAAATTCGAAAACAAGCACGCAAACGTACAGGACAAACACGGACTACTCGCAAAATAAACGACCTAGTTTCCAGAGGTCCACCTCTTGTTCAACTTGTTGGATCCTTGGTAACAACACCGAAGCAGTGGCCTCAACCCCTTCAAACAGCCTGGAGTTTCTCTCCTTCCACAAACACCAACCCACCACCATGAACAAGCTGGAGACACCTTTTCGCCGGCTTGATAGCTGAATGGAGATTAAGTGACTCCACCAGCCTGGATGGAGAGTTCCTCGGCACGAAAGGCGCAGGTGCAGTTGGCCCAAGAAAGGATTCGCCACCAGATTTCCTTGGCCAGTGGACAAGAAACAATCAGGTGATCTGCAGTTTCGTCAGCTTGGTCACACATGAGGCAGGCGTCAAGGCCTCGCCGCCGGCGTCTGTCCGCTGTCCATATCCTCCGTCTAGACGCCAGCCAGAGGAAAATCTTGACGCGCAGTTGTGAAGGCACGCAGCTCGTGTTGGTGCTCTGCTATCATGGCTTTGTAAAGGCAGGCAGAAGAAGGCTCCTGGAGACTCGAGTGGACTGACTACTGTGCTTGGTCAATGTAAAGTCTACGGGTAGCTATCAGCGGGTAAAGTCTACTGTGCTTTGTCAACGAAGGCAGTCGGAAGGCTCATTTGCAGTTGCAGAAAGAGCTGTAAGAGGTAGCAGGACAGGGTAGGACTAGGCCGCGTTTAGATCCTAAATTTCTACCTCAAAGTTCACTATCTAAAAAGAAGATTTTCATCACATCAAAATATCGACACATGTATCGAGTATAAAATTAAAAACTAATTGTATGATTTTATTGTACTCTGCAAGACGAACATTTTAAGCCTAATTAATCAATTTTTGGATAATTTTTTATACGAAATGCACAATGACTACAAGCAGACTTCAAATTCTCAAACCCCCACCCCCTATTTTGCATGGGCCTAGGACACGATGCCATGCCATATGCCTGCTGGCCGTGGTTCTTTGGATTTTGCCAGCCCCTTTGACTAATAATTAAGGGTATTAAATAAAGTCAGTTTACAAAACTACCTTCACAACAATGTAATATTTCGCGAGACCTATCTAATGAGATCCTTGACCGCACGATTAGAGGATGGTTACTGTAGCATTACTGTAGCAAATTATGAACTAATTAGGCTTTAGATTCGTCGCGCAAAGCTATACTCATCCCTAAAGAGTTTTTGCAAATAGACTTTATTTAGTATTTTATGCACGCAAGATTCTTTTTAACAATTTTTTCGGTGTCCCTAACGATGTCGCGAGTTCGCGAGTCGCAACACCCCCCTCCCTTGCTTTTAGGCTTTTTGAGCGGAAAAATATCACGTCTAGACCCTTTCAAAACGAAATCCACGTTTGGATCCTAGAGCTCGGCGCCATGGATCATAGCTCCGAGCTTACACATCTCGGCGCCATGAGTCATGGCGCCGAGGTGCCGGCGGGGCAAAAGAAGGTGGCAGAGGAGGCTAAGTCCTCACCTCGGCGCCATGATTCATGGCGCCGAGATTTGTAGCCTTGGAGCCATGATTCATGGCGCCGAGCTCTGAGGTCCAAACGTAGGTTTCGTTTCGAAAGGGGTCTAAACCTGATATTTTTCCGCTCAAAGGGCCTAAAAGCAAAAAAAAAAAAGGCGGCAACACCCCTCCTCCCTCGACCCTACCAAATCGCATCTTTGGCCCTGTTTAGTTCCCGGTCACATCATCAAACTTCTAAAAATTCTCTCTCCAAACTTCACTATTCACCTATCACATCAAATCTCTCTCCTCGTGCATGGAGTACTAAACGTGGGTAAAAACTAGTTACATGGTTTTGATGTACACGGCGAGACGAATCTTTTAAGCCTAGTTAGATCATGGTAGGACAATGTTTACCACAAATAAACGAAAAGTGCTACAGTGTCCGATGTGACTTTTTCACTTCACTTTTTACCTTTTTCCGCGAACTAAACACCCCCTTTGAACAACAAAAAAGGCAATCACAATATTGGCTGACAAACTAAACAATTGATTTTTTTTTTCCTGAAATGAGGATCGGATTATTGGCGCAAGTGATTTTTTTTCTTGGGTCATTATCATGGTGTGAGATGAATTAGGCACTACGGGTCAAAAAGAACAACGGCACACACGGTACGCAAGACTGCAAATCATAGCTTCCTTTTTTTTCTTTTGAAAAGGAAATCACAGTTTCCATTGTCACGACCTTCAAAGTACATATGATTGCATCGACTATTACGATGATTTGAAACAGAAATTAGAACACACGCAGAACATCTGAGAGTATACGAGTGTATGCAAGTTTTTTTTCTCTGATCAGTGTGATGAGCTGAACACCTTTGCAAGTCAGTATCATGTCCATCTCGCCCTCCAGTGGTCAGGAAGAGGAAGCTCCCTACTGATCAAACTGAATAATTAGCTTTGCTCCAATTTACCTGTATCAACTGCTAGAATTTTGCTGTCCTGGTAGTTGGTGAATGAGTAACCACCAACAGTCGGCATGGCTGTGAAATCACGGTGATAGACTGATAGCTACAAGAAATTTCCCTAAATTCAGCACGCTTTAGGGAAACCAGAAAAATTATTTCAAAACGAGAAACCAGAAATGAAATGGAGTTCAAACTGAATCACATTCAAATTCTAGTAAAACAAAATTACAAATTCTATTTTTAATGGCCAAATCCAAATCTTGCGATCCAATCGTGGTGTAAAATATTGCCATTCAAAATTTAACACCAAGAAAGACATCTGCGGTTGGGCTTTGTAGTTCTAAAGCCTCATAAAGCCCAAATAGGCCCTTCATCTCAGTAAGCCGAACAGACTGAGAAGGTTTGCTCACGGCTCGTCCACATCTCGCCGGCGAAGGCGACGGCACCAACCACCGCCGCCGCATCTTCTTCGCTTACGCCGCCGGCTTCGTACACAAGGTCTGCACTATCTCCCTCCCCTTCCTAGATATCCACATGATCTCTCTGTTCATCTTATGTCTACAAAGGTCTGCACTCTCTCCCTCCCCTTCGCACCTGAACCCTAGCAGCCTAGATCCCCTTTTACTTGGCCGATTTTGCATTCTGCGTCTTTCATTCAGACCTGTCCAGGAAACGCGCTGTGTCTGTGCGGTTGTCATCGGAGATTTCGATCGAGTTGCTACTTTCTGGTTTTTTTTTCACTAGATTTTGGTGCAACTTGTCAAATAGTGTATATTATAAGAACCATAGATCTCAATTAATCAATGCTAGAACAGAACTCTCAACTTTTATCTTAGGCGGTTGTTTTGGAGAGGAATCTTAATGTTTTCCGTGATTCACGGAAATGATCTGCAAATGGAAAAAGGCATCAAAATATAAGTTACTTCTTCTGCCACCCAAAAAACAAGGACAACTTATTGATTTTGCACTTGATTAGGCATTTTTTTTCCATATTGGAATAATTAATTACTACATTGTGTTCCATGTGTCCATTACTTGATTATGTCATGTGTTACAGCCAATAGAACCAAATGACTTTAATCTTGTTCGTAATTGAAGATGGATTTAAGCAATTTTACAATGTAAAGTTTGCACTGGAAAAGGCTTCCGGGGCAAGAAATGTGCTCTGTTCTATGTGTATCTTACTGTCTTTTTGTGAACAATAAGCTTGTCCTGTCCCATGGGGTTTGTTATTTTCATCGTTTTTAACAAATGGTCTTAGATATCTGCGGGATATCTCTCTGAACGGTGACCATATTTCTTGCAACTTACCCACTTATTTTCCCATTTGTGATCCAATCGATACTTCCAACCTGTTTGAATTCTATCATACTTTTACAGAGAGCCTGTCATCATGCAAAGCCCCAGCAGGATCACCGATGCCTCGGCATCCATAACCTCTTCAGTGTTTGTACTTCAAGGGTGGGAAGATCTCCCAGAAGGTCTGCTCCACTCCATCATCACTCTGCTGGGCTCCATCCGCGACATCCTGGCATTCTCCAGCACTTGCCACACTTGGCGCACTGCCTTCTCTAATTATCCATCCAAGTCTACATTCTGTGCCTTATTCCCGCCTCTCCTCGTGTGCCCCAATGTCCGTGTCCGTGGTCGTTATGTCCCTTCAAGCCATAGCCACAAGCTGTACAAATGCCAGGCCATTGATCCAGCTAACCCGAAAACTGCTCTTCGCTGCCAGATTCCTGAAAAGATGCGTTTCTTAGGCTCTTCCTATGGCCAGCTGATCTGCGGCCGTGGTCTGGGCTGCCTCATTGTTAATGTGTTTACAGGTGCCAGAATTTCGCCACCATATCTCCCAATGACTGATGACACCGATTTTTATTGCGGCATGCTGACAGTTCCCCTTACATCACCGAATTCACACCTCCTTGTTTGTGCTGGATGTGACAGCCTGTATGGCACTCAGTACTACCTACTTGATTGGCTGGTTGGAAGTGAAGTTTGGTCACAGTATCAGCTTGGTGGTGCATGCATTAGTCAGATTGTGAACTTCAATGGCAAGCTCATTGCAATGGATCAGCATCAGAGGATCTATACTGTAACTTTGGCCCCCCAGCTTGGTCTGCAGGAGATAAACATTGTACGGTGCTTGTCAGTCAGGTCGTGGCTTGTGGTGTGCGGTGACATGCTTCTAATGGTTGACCTCATGAACAAGTTATTTGGAGATTTTTTCAAATGCAAAGTCTACCACCTTCGCATGTTGACCAAGCCTGCAACATGGGTGGAGGTGAAGAAGCTGGAGAATTACTCACTCTTTGTTGGGGGTGCTGTCAGGAGCCTATTCTCTTGCATGAGCCCTCAACGGTGGGGAGGGAGGAGCAACTGCTTGTACTATACCCATCGCTCCCTGCCTTGGAGCTTGGTTGGGCTAGGTGATGGTGGGAATGCTGAATGGGATGATTCCACCAACTTTGAGAGGGACCATGGCAGCCAGCTGCATGCGTTCTGGGTATACCCGAGCATGTTCTACTCTGATGGCCGGTGATCCTCATCTGCTGAAATGTCCAATTTGAGAACAGATGGGATTTGCATAACGGAATTAGCATCAAGCACTTGGAAACTAAAGTCGATCTTCTTTGGTAGAAGAATGGAAGACTCTTCCTATATCTGGAAAATAGCATTTGCTGGCTAGTCAGTTTCAGTTTTTTCTTAAACACGTACTCTGTCATCTTCCTATCCTGCTGGCTGTGTAATTGTTGAGTTGTTGGTTGTGTGCTGGAAGACTGGAACGTACTCCTAGTGCTTAGCACTTGAGCAGTTTAAGTCTGTCCCGTACCTTTGTCAATGAGTGCTACGGAACGTTTGTAACTCTTCGTTTTGTTTCCTTTCACTGCACAAACATGGAGGCGTGATGTTGTTGTGTTTATATATATGCGTGCGTCAGATTTGTTTGCCATATGTCCATCCCGTTTGTCCTTGTTCTGCACGGTTGGGGAAATAATTCCCGTTTTGAGCATGTGCAAGCGCAGCGGTGTCCGTTTGGTTTTGCCTTCTTTTGTCTGAAGAAATCAGGAGATCCAGGGTGAATGACGTGGGTGGGTGGTTTTTTGCCTTATGTCCGGGCGATCGTCATTCTCGTTCCTCCGTGTGCTTCAATGTGAAGAGTGCAATTCTGATTTTTATCGGACAATTTAATAGCGTTGGTAAATGACCATGCTACCCTCAATAACCGTCTCAATCTTACTATTTTTTTTAAAGGTACAGGAGGGGTAAAGCCCCTACTGATTATATATTAAAAAGGAAAGGAACATAAAGTAGTACAACAGAGCAAGAAGAAAAGGAAAATAAAATTACAGTCTGATATCTCGCCACTGTTCTATTGAAGGAAAATATTTCCTCTTGGCTCTATGCAAAAGCATGCCAAAGTGAGTCTTGAAAATTATCTTTACTGATTCAACAATAGGCTGGGCATTTCTGAAGACGGAATCATTTCTGGAAGTCCAAATACTCCAACACATTATGATGATTATTTTCATAAAGAAAGGCACACTCAGTTGCTCCCTGAAACTTTCGAGGCAGCGAAAAGGGTCCATTGGATCCTGAATATGCAATTGCAAGGTTGCCCAACAATCTGTAGCAAACTGACAGCCTAAAAAGAGATGCTGTAGAGATTCCTCTATTGCATGATCACAATGAACACAGTTATAAGAGGGAAGTTCCATATGCTTTCGTTTGAGCAGGCCTCTGGTATTCAACCTATCATGCAAAAGCAGCCAAAAGAAGACTTTATGGTTCGGTTGACATGAAGACTTCCATAGCCACCCAAAGACAGGATGAACCACTCTATGGCCGGTCAGATTCTTGTAGGCTTTTGAGGTAAAATAGACAGGACTATTCCAGATATATGTCCACACATCATGTTCTATACCTTGTGGCAATGAGTTAAGCATATCATGTAATTCCAGGAATTGCTGAAAAGCTTGTTCTGAAAGTGGAACATGAAACAGATTGTGCAAGTGCAGGAGACCTTTTGCTTTCGTAATAGAAACAACCTTATTTTTGGTGAAAGAGAACAGCTCAGGAAAAGCCAGTCTCGGTATCTTGCCCATCCATAGATTATCCCAGAGCAAACATATTTTGCCATCAAAGACTGAAACTGCAGCCATGCCTTTAAAATTTTCGAGGAGGTTTAAAATATCACGCCACCAGAAAGATCCTTTTTTGACGTGGCTGGGAACTTTATCATTCTGATAATGTTTTTCCCAGATCAGCTTCACCCAGGGAATGTCCTCTCTATTCATGAACTTGTGCCAGTTCTTCAGTAAAAGTGCCATGTTCTGCCTTCTTAAGTCAAGCACTCCTAAACCCCCATCTTCCTTTGGCAGGGAGACTAGTTTCCAAGCTGCCTTTGGAGGTTTCCTTGCGTTCATGTCATTTCCTCTCCAAAGGCAATTTTTCCTGAGCTTGTCAATCTGCTTTATAACTGTTTTCTGAAGGAAGAAAGTTGACATGAAAAACATTGGTAGAGATGTGAATACAGAATTCACAATCTCTAGCTTCCTAGCTTGTGATAGGAATTGTGAAGTGCTTACAAGCCTCCTTTCACATCTTGACACTAGTGGCCAGAACTCCTCTATCTTTGGTCTTGACAGATTCAGTGGCAGGCCCAAATATGTAAAGGGCAGTGAGCCCCTGGAGCAGCCAAAGGTGGAAGCTAGGAGATGAAGTCTTTCCTCTGCTACATTGATTGGCACCATCATGGATTTTGAGAAGTTAACCTTGGGACCAGTGATCATGGCAAAATTGTGAAGAATGTCTTTCAGAACCAAGAGTTGCTCCAAATCAGCTTCCATAATCACCAAGGTGTCATCTGCATATTGCAACACCGGAAAGTCCTGAGAGTAAGATACTGGTATGGGTAGCACTAGGAGCCCTTCTGTTCTTGCTGCATTGATCATTGATTGCAGGAGATCAGCAGCTAATACAAACAATAGGGGGGGGGGGGGGATAGAGGATCTCCCTGTCTGACCCCTCTTTTGCAGTGCAGAGTTTTGCCTGGGACCCCATTCAGAAGTACAGAGGAAGTTCCAGATTCAAAGATACCTTTCATCCAGCTCAACCATGTCTGGCCAAAACCTTTAGCTTTCATAATGTTCAACATGGCTTGGTGCTCAATCTTATCAAAAGCCTTTTCAAAATTCAATTTCAAGATAACCACTTCTTTGTTAGACTTGTGACATAAATGAAGATATTCAAAACTCCAAGCATAGAGATTGTTAATGCATGCAGGTAATGATATATTTTCTCCTCAAATAAAAGATAATGATATATTTTTAAAAATAAAACATATGGTTATATATAGCTAGAATTGCATTCTTTTGTGGAATTTTCTTTTTTAAATCTCAGGATTACACTCTTCGTAGGACGGAGCCGTCTTGTCTAAAAGCCGTCCGATCTACTACATAGTCTACATCTGACGATCCCGATTTAGCAGGAGACACCCAATGCAAATTAAACGCAAGGACGCAAGGAAAATGACGGCAGGATACGGCGTAGGAAGCAACTGCCGACGACCTCCTGGTACACTGCCTCATAGAGTCATCATCAACTCATCAAGGAACCGGTAGAGTATTTGGGTGTCCTGAAACTGTTCACTGAAGCTATCGATCGTCAGACTTCACATAGGCCAGCGAGGATTTGCAATAGCCAACACAGGCCGGCTCCTGATGTCGGTATCATCTTGTGGGGTTGGGATTGGAACAACCAGCCTCTCCCACGTTTCATGCAGCCATTAGCGTATGGGCGAAACGTCCTAGATAATTTTGCTTCAAATTAAAATACTCCAGATGACATTGCCACTGACCCGTCGACATCTCCTGAACCTTCGACGTGAAGTCTTACAGCATGGAGTCGTCGTCGTCAAGTTCCGAACGGAGCCGTACGCCACCGTTACGGTCGCTGACACATGGTCCCGTCATGTCAGCGACACAGAGGAATATTTGAATTGTAACGGCACCCCAAAATAATCTGGCATCGCCATCTGAAGCGCTAAGGCTAAAAGCTTGCCGGCCTTTTGCCCGCTGGCGTCGAGAGGAGAAAGAACAATTCGAGAATGATTCCGGCAGAGTCCGGCATGCTAACTGGCTCCAGTCGCCGTCGTCCCTGCCGCCCCCCGCAACACAGCACAATCGCCGGCCTACCAGGTCGCCGTTGTTCTCTTCCTCTCGCGTTGATCGCCCCGTCACCGTCCTTGCCCTTGCCGCCCCGCATCGGTGCTGTCTCCTCCAAATTCGCGCCGCGCCGCGCCACGCGATGCCTCACACGCACACCGCCGCGTCCACCGCCGCGCCACGAGAACGAGGCGCCCGCCGCGAGCGTCAGTGTCCCCGAGAGGAGGCCTTTGAGGGAGAGAGAGGAGCCCGCGGCCGGCGCGCCGGCGGCGGGATCCGAAGCCATTGCCGAAGCGGACGCTTCCGCCGGCGGCGAGAGCGTGGGGAGCAGCGAGCGCGCCACGCCGGTCACTCCCGTCGGGAGAGGAGGGGGCACCTGGCTCAAGGTTTCGTCGCCGAACACAAGTGACGAGTTCCCTCAGCCCCTCGTCGACGATCCCTCGGCGGCGGCGGAGACGGAGGACAAGTTCGTGTGGGCGGACAAGTACCGGCCCTGTGTCCTCAACGAGTTCATCTGCAACAAGGCCGTCGCCGCCGAGCTCTACCAGCTGGTGATCACACACACAGTCACATTGCAAACGTTCCTTCTCGTAACATTCTGGTTTTGGAGTCAAATAGCAAGCATTCACTCCGACATGTAGATGTTACAAGATCACCTTGCCAACCTGAGGTGGCTTGCAATCTATAATTTCGTCTTAGAACAGGTTTTAGTATTGGTGGTGATGAAGGGGCCTCTCAGTTAGTCATCTGGAGTCGACTGTTGCACTCATGTTCAAGCCAAATATTGGCGCACACATGACTAATCACTCTTCTACTCAATTTTTTGCATGCAGGTTGTTGCACAGGAATGCAAACATTTCATATTTGAAGGGCCGCCGGCAGTTGGGAAGAGAAGCATGGTGCTGGCACTTATAAGGGACGGTTTTGGTCCTCATGATCTCAAGGTCACCATTACAAACTTTGTTAGAAGCTAAACCTCGGCTTTCACAAATTTTATGTTTTGTTCATCATGTCATCTCACATATTATGTTTTGTTCATCCTGCCATCTCACAGATAGAGGAACAGACAAAGAGATTTGAGTTGAAGGTACCATACACAAACCTGTTTTTCCAAATTATTAATTTCCTTGCCACTTTCACAGTTTCTCACTAAAGTGACCAAGTTCCCTTTCTCTTCTAAAATGGCAAACCTGTTGCTATTTTTGTGAAACCATAAAATACAATCTATTCTAGAATCATATTGCCTAGTGGTATATTGACTGATTCGACATTGTAGGGAGAAATTAAAAAGCACATCGATGTCAGAGTGAAGATTTCAGGTCATCATGTGGAGGTAAACTTGGCCGATTTACATGGGTATGAGAAGTATGTCATAACCAATTTGTTGAATGAATCCTTCCCATCACCAAACTCGGTTTGTGACCATACTAACTGCAGAGGTAACTTGAGATATTTTATTATTAATGAAACTTGGATTTTCAAATTACTGCATGTTCAACATTGATTAGGTGGTATTTTTACATGATATGTTCGAGCATTGTTTGTTTATATATGTGCAGTGATTGTTATCCATGACGCTGATAAGATCTCGCCCGATCTCCAACATTATATCGGTTGGTTTTTGGGGAGGTATGCAGGGTGTAACAAAATCATTTTCTGCTGCTCTGCTGCTTCTAACCTTGAAGCTGTCAAACATCTCTGCAAGGTCGTGACTTTTCAGCCACCTTCATTTTTCGAGGTACTTAGGTACAAAACTTGTTGATTAGTGTTATGTCTACAATGTTTTTCACTTGTGCCGTCTTCTGAAAGATAATTTTCTTTTAGATAATAAAGGTTCTTGAGTACATTGCAATGCAAGAGAGCATTGATTTGCCTCGTGATCTTGCTAGGAGAATAACAATCAGTGCAAGTGGTAATCTCCGACAGGCAATACGTTCTTTTGAAGCTACTTGGAAGGCAAAGTAAGTACTTTCAACAAGATCATTTCTCTTCCATTTTACACAAAAGAACCTAAAATTCTATATCTGGATAGTAGGAGTTGTCATAATAATATCAGTTCACATATATTTTTTAGATGAAGTATATCTTCCAGACTCTGCACCAACTAGGATGCACATAGCAATTAAACTCCCAACATCTAAATATGTGCGCTGATGCCACTATGTGAATAAAAAACGAATGCACAATACAGGTACAATGTGATTTAACTCTGTTTTCTGAACATTGCAAGTGGTATGCCATTATTTTGAATGAAGTTACTAATCTTTCATAGGTCAAGGTGTATGTATACTTTAATTTGTCATCCTTGAGATGATTCCTTTGTGGAACATTTTTTCATATTTCTGAAATGAAGTGGCTATTGGTGGAACTTCTGCATATATCAATAACTCTGCTTACAAATGCAGCTACCCGTTCGTAGAAGGCCAAGTTCTTTTGACAGGATGGGAAGAGGAAATCTCTAATGTTGCCAGAAACATCATCGAGGAGCCAAGTTCAAAGCAGTAAGCTATCCCTTGCGTCCTGATGTTCCATAGCTCAGGAAATGTGAGCTTCTTTAAATGTCTGAAGATAAATATTTTGTTTTGCTGTGTGTACAGACTCTTTGTTATCCGGGGAAAGATCAGAAAATTGATCGAACATAATGTGTCTCCTCATTTCATTTTCTCAGTAAGCTCTGCTTTGCTAATATTTCTGTGATTTATACATTGCTGTCAGAGTCTGCTTTTGGCAGATTTCATAACTGTTCATTCTCTATTTCTGTTTTCCTTTTCCCTTGGTATGTAGCACTTGGTCGCTGAATTGAAAAGGGACAAGGATGAAGAGTTTCAGCACAGTATTGATGAACTGGCTTTGGGTGTGAAGTCCGTGAACCATGTACGGATTGATGGCATCTCCTGTGATTGTTACCTTTTCGTTGTCAGCTACAAGCCTACAATTAGTGTACCATGACTGATATACATTTGCTCTGTTTGGTCCCCTCTGGCCAGTGTAAAGAATGCAAGCTTCTAAAAGAGCATTGCGAAGGATGCAAATCTCGGGAGGTGGATTTGAAAATGAGAAATATGAACATGGAAGGTTTTACCGAGAAGGTTCCTGACCATGGCGAAAGCATCCAATGCTTTATAAAGATTGAAGGTACTAGCTGTTACTTTTTTCAATTTGCTTCCGAATTATAGTCCAGGGAGGCACTAATTGATGTTGTAATAATCCTCACAGAATTCACTGTGAGGTTCCTGAGCTTCTACAAATCCTTAATAGCAAAGAAGTCAAATAGTGGCAGTGTTCAAGCTCAATGAAGAATGACTCATCGCTTCAGTCGGCAAATCCCCTCTTGGAAGATCTGTCGTACTGCTGGTAACTAAATAAGATGCGATGTGTCTTTGGATGATCAAAGCACCTCAGGAATGATATAGTGGTCTTATCTCTACATCCTGTAAATTGACGTGTATATGATCTCGTTTCTATGCATTTATACTGCATACAACTTTACATATATTATATTGCTACCAATAATATCAATAAAAAAAGATGGTGCCTAATAGCTGGGTAAACTGCAAATGGATGCTCATATAAAGGATCGTCGACCAATAGCAAGAACTGAATGTATATTGTAAATTATTAATTAAAATTCTACATCTGTATGAACAATGTTTTCTATTATAGCTAGGCAAATTCTTTTGTGTTTTTGGAACACATGGCTAGGCATTTAAGTTATCTACTGAAACCGAACCGTCTCAGGTGTTGCTATTGTGTCTTTGTGTGAACTGTGAAGCAATATTTGTTTGGACCACCAATGAAACTAGCATCCGGAATGAGGTTCAAAATTAGTGTTGTCCTAACTTTAGAACAGCCTTGTTTATGCATGGCTGCCAACCATTCGAGTCCCTGGTTCGTCTGTCTCCTGTCCATTGCTGAAATTCAGAAACAAAGTGCAATTCCGATTTTTCTGATCACAATGCAAACGAACAATATCTACATATGCTGATATATATGCATGAACGTTATGCATTATCATGCCTGCATTTATCTGTAACCGTGTATGTACATGTAGTACAGTTCGTTCATTCATTCAGCATATACAGAAAATTCACATTTCTGGTATCACCATGGATGCAAGCAAGATCCTGGCAGCTAGCTAGCTATCCTCAAACCCAACACACCAAAAAAATCCTCAACAAAAGTACATACAAAATAGAAAAAAGGGGAAATCTAGACAACTCGGCGGTGGCCTGGCACTCGGCGCTTGGCCATCGTGTTCGTCACCGGTCAGGTCGCGATCGCGCGCCACCGCTCGGCGGGTCTGACGTGGTCTGGTCGGCGTCCGCCACCGCCGCGCCGGCTCGCTGGCCGTCGACCACGATCGCGACGCGGCCACCTTCGCCGTCGCCTGGCGTGGGCGGCGGCGCGCCGAGCTCGGAGCGGCAGACGGGGCAGGTGGTGTGCGCGGCGAGCCAGGAGTCGATGCACGCCGTGTGGAAGGCGTGGCAGCAGACGGTGAGCAGGCGGACGGCGTCGCCCGCGGTGAACTCGGGGAAGGCCCGCCGCCGCCGCCGCCGCCGCCGCGGCGGGCGCGGGGGTCGTCGTGGCTGGCATTGGCGAGGAGGCGGCGCGCGGCCGTGGCCACGACCGTGTCCATGGGCGCATGGGGAGGGGGACACGATTCTTCCTATGCTTTTAGGCGCGCGTGTGGCTCATGGCGCGCGCGGTTGGGCGGGGCGTTGGTTGGGCCGGGCGTCGTCGGTGTCCCGGGCGGGTGGGAGACGTGAGCTTTACGGGGAGGCGAAGGCGACGCCGGGGCGGCACTGGACACCGACATGCACCTGCAGGCGCGCGCATCGGCACGGCCACGACCGCATGGCTCCCCTCTGCCGGCCGGTGGAGACGTGACGCGACGCGGGAGGAGGTCGGCGGGGGCCGGGGGCGCGCGCGCTGCTATATTTGAGCAGCGTTTTCGCCTCCGACAGAAGCCGCGTCCACGTCTGAGAGCGACGGCTAGCGAGCTCCAACAGCGCAGGGGGGGAGCCATGCGTTTTTTCCCCTCCTCTGTGGCGAGGACGCGAGGTCAGAGATTTTGCCACGAACGCGAGGTAATCGTCGGTGATGGTCACGTCTCAGAACACCTTTCTGCTACGCTGTTCCATCCGGGGTAACGGCCTATGTAGAAGACTAGAAGCTCGTGCCTCCTCCCTCGCTGCTGTACATCTCACTAGAGGTTTTTTTAGGGGAAGACGATATATCTCATGGGCATTAGTATTTTCAGCACGTAAATCATAAACTTTTGCTTTTTTAATAATCTTGGATCATTGGGCTTGTACTTGATGGAGACCCAACAGTCGACTAATCCCATACATGGAGGCCCATAACAGAAGAGGAGATAGAATCAGCCCAGACGTACCAAAGTTAAGCCCACACAAAAGAGCCCCAACGCGTTTCCTCTAAAAAAAGTCCGACGAGTTCGTCGCTTTGCGCCGCCGGTCTCCTCGATACCTCGGCGGCTCGCCGGCGACCTTCCGGGCCGACCAACTAGGTGAAGGAAGGCGCCGCGGCGTCGAAGGGGAAACCACCGGGTTCTGGCTGGAGGAGATTCATGTTCACGAACGCGCTGCGCCAGGTCGAGCGCACCGGCCGCTCCGGCACACCGCGAGACCAGTACCTTCAGGTCGGACCCTATGCCTTCTTTCCTCGCTTGCTTCCTTCGTTCCCCAGGGATTGGTTATGGTGATTCTTCTTGCTGGAATCCACCCTGAAGATCCGTCTGTCGCATTTTTTTTTGAACCGAAAACAGCGAGGGAGGCCCCCGCTGCCAAATTTTATTAACAAAAACAACAAAAAAGAAGCCAATAATTACAACTCAAGACCAGCTATAAGGGAAACAAAACTGAAGAAAAGAAAAGGGAGCTCAACTAAACAAGGGACTAAGCTGTACAACTAAAGGAAGTCTTCTAACCAAACTAGGAAGTGAGATTTGAGGGAAACTTTCATTCTTTCAGCTTGTAGGGAGCACTCTACTTTAAAATCTCTTCCAATTGCTTGTGCTTGCTTGACGATTTTCAGATCCGTCTGTCGCTGATTAACCCGTTCTGCTTGATTGCTCATGGCCAGGATCTTGTGACCCAGTTCCAGAATGCCACGGATGAAGGTTAGTGGCTGCATCATAGTTGTTCTTTTACAGGCTGCTGCGCAGCTCATTTCCTATGTAATTACCTAGCAACTTGAGTGTCAGTTTTAGGAGCAGTCTCGACTCTCGACATCAGCTGGTTTTAGTCTGAATCGTAATATTAATTTGTACCATCAGAAGTTCAGAACTTTAGCATGTTTTACCTTAGCCTAAGCTCCATCATATAAATTTGATTCTGTGTTTCTACTGTTTGCTTGTTTTCTTGGAGTAGAATCTAATAGATGGATTAGTGAGAAGCATCTTACTAATGAATTACGTTTTACTATTGAATATGTTAGAAAGTTAGAGTACCAAATTGCACCTGCATTGAAGATCTAGTGAGCCTAACGAAGATATACATCAGTTGCAAAGATCTAGAGGGTAACATGAAAAATATGCAGCACAAAAGTTGGACCAAACAACAGGGAGAAAATATGGTTCGGCAAACAGTAGATTATATTCCAATTTCCAACAAAACAAGCAAACAGTACTGTCTTCCGTTCATGATGGTGTTAAAACAAGCAAACACAACAAAAATAATCCTAATTACATCAGGTTTTTCAACAACTTTGCTCAGCACTTAGAGCGACCATTCCCAAAAGAGACAATGTTGGCACTTCAAGATTTGGTGGAGTTTGGGCTCCAAAAAAAGAAGAAAGGTTAAAAGAGGGTAGTACCTGAAGGCTAAGGAACTTCTACATCTCCATTTTCATGATGGTGTGGGTTCATTTGGCACATAGGTGCTGTGAGTTCCTGTTTTTGAAAGTTGTTATGCTAATGCCGGAATGAAGACTTCCGTGACATGTGAAGGGATGTTGTGAGTTGCTGCTATGATTTTAAGGGATTGTTCTCGCTGTACCAGGGAAGCTTCGATGCGTTGAACTTTCGTACCGGACGGTCACTTGTGTTAAGCAGATGGAATTCCATTTTAAGCTATCGTGACTAGGGAGTATTTTCGAAGCAGTAGGCCTGTTGGTTTAGTAGTTTGGTTTTTCGGTGGTAAACTTGTTGGTAGTTGCTGGTTTAATTGCTTTCTGGTGCAGTCTTCCGTGGCAGATGTTGTTTTGAGTTGCCTAGCTGCTTGGTAGGGTGTGCTTAGTTTTGTTTTAGTGGTTAGTTGGTACATGTCAGTTGTAAGGTTTTCGGGTCCGGTTTTCCCTTAAAAACTGGGCCGATTCTTTTTCTTGTAATAAAACCTCAGCAAAGATTTATCCGTCCTTTAAAAAAATGGTTCGCTGCGTAGGCTATACTGTGCTTTCTGGATACTATGTTTAGACTTCATATAGACATCGGTCAAAAAACTATACCGGGTGGTCAATTTATAAAGTAGAAGCTTATGGAGATGATGTGTTATTTTTGTTGTGCTCTATAAATTCCATGCTTTTACAAAATGTACACTTACTTAGTTCATATGTCTTGTCTCAGAGTCTAAGGAGAAGATAGTTGCAAACTTGGCAAATTTCGCGTATGACCCTTTTAACTATGCGTTCATGCGTCAGGTTGTTGATTCTCCTAAACCTTTTCTTTTGAAACACTTGTTGCAGATTTTCTGTAAAAAGGCAATCTTGAGTTAGCTTTATTGTTTGATAACTCTGTTTTTATTTTCTCAGCTGAATGTTCTCGAATTATTCTTGGACTGCATTACAGAGCCAAATGAAAGGCTTGTCGAGTTCGGTATTGGTGGAATATGTAACTCATGTGTTGGTGAGCAGCACAATACATTGGAGGCTTGGACTCTATTCTTTCTTATTTGATGGGAATTCAGTGAACGACTCCCACTTTTGTTTCCATCTATGTACATGCAGATCCTGCTAATGCCTCAGTGATTATTCAGTGCGGTGGAATCCCGTTGGTTATACAATGCTTATCAAGCCCAGTGCGGAACACTGTGAGTATTTCTGAAGCTGACAAAAAGAGGTTTTGTTCTTAGGTCGGGATATATTTCTGATGATTCCATGCTTTTCAGTAACTTTGCTCATGTCCGGAATTCTCCTCTCTTGGTTACATAACAGGTGACTTATGCACTTGGGGCTTTGTATTATCTATGCAACCTTTTAACAAAGAAAGAGATCCTTAAACCTGATGTAGTTAGGATTATAAGAGGATATGCTGCAGCTGGAGCTGTTAACACAAGCTTCAGCAACATGGCTAATGCTTTCCTGGAGAAGCATGCTGAATCATGACCTTCGTTGAGAGGGTAAAACTTACAGCATGTACTCTCCTTACTGTTTTAGCACTTCTCATTTGAACTGAAGAAACTAAAAATTCACCTGATTTCATTTTTGTGGACAAGGTGCCATGCAAAGGTGCCTTGCTGTCATGTAATTAGAAATGAGCATTATGAAAGAGGGAGTAAAATGGAAGAAGGCTTCCAGCCCAGGATTGAAAGCCAATGCGTTCACATCTGATGCTTATCCAAGCAGCCAGCTTGTTCCTTGATGACAGAATGACGCCCATGAACCCTGGCTGAACCAAGGATCCCCACTCTTCAGCAAGAACATCTCCCTGATTTTCAATACTTTATCATAGTTCTGTTTTCTGTAATTTGGTGATTACCACCAGCCTTGCTGCTTCTGTTCTTGGATTACCAGCTTGATACTTGCGCTAGCAATTGCTAGTGAATGAATACTCTGAAGTCAATGTTTTTTTTTTGGAAAAGGGAAGCTTTATTGATCTTAGATAATTACATCGAGATGATACAATTATATAAGATCCAACCCGGCCTCTGCATAACTATGCACACAGCCAATGAAAAAAAAGAAACAAAAAAATGAGAGCACCATGACCTAGCAAACTACCACAAGCATCTTCATCTTCATCCGCTTCACAAACCAAAGCAACTCTTAGACTTTGAAGTAGGCTCCCGAGACAATGCCTCCAACGAGGAAACGGCACGCGCACGTGCCGACATTGTAATGACCCAACCAATTAAGACCAGATCAAATGTTTTCACGAGGGAGTAATTCATCTTAATCCAAACAATGCCTTCAACAAGGTCACTGCCAGGTTCAACAAATTAAGGTCAGACCTAGGAATTTTTTCCCGGAACCGATGAATTAGTAGCAAATACCACCACGACCAAGTCACACCGTGTTACTTCCCCCTTCTTACCCGGCGAGCTCCCAAACCGGTCAAACCGGTCCCGCTAGCCGAGGCGCCCAGATCCGCCGTACATCCTCCGCCTGCCGGCCGTCGACGAGACGCCCGCCCGCCGTGCCGCCGCCGCCGGCCGCCCGCCTAGGATTTCGCCTTGGATCTGCCCGCGCCGCCGGAGGGCCGCCCCGCCGCCGCCATCACCGGGTCCACCGGGCTTCCGGTGCGACCCTCCGGCGGCGGCGAGGGGGAGAGGAGGGGGAGGGAGGAGGGTGGAGGCGGTGGCGGTGGTTGCCGCCCGAGCCGCCAGGGAAGGCGACGCGGGGGCGGCATGGGTTCATTTTTTGCTTTTCGATGTCTGATAGAACCTATATAATTTAAATTCTGCAATATACCGTCAATAACATCATGTTTCCTTTTCCATGTATAAACGTAAAGATTGTGTAGGATCAGATGGGACACAGTGATATTGCTTGTATGCACTTGTGAAAGGGGAGTTTTCTTATGTGTGTTGGGCATTCCCATCTTCTAACCCTAAAAAAAAATGTGATCCAGCTAAATAGTAAAAGTTAAGCAAAATGAGCATATGGATTCTGAGCTTCACTCTCAAGGGTAAACGGCTGTTGTGTTGACGTGGAGTGGAGCCTAGCTTATGTGTGTTTGCAAGATCTGGATCTAAGCTTGATATAAACACTAATTAACTAAATAGTACATCAGTTACCATAAAACTAAAAATTGCAGAGCTTTGGTCGTTCAGCACTCAGGAGACAGTAGTCCACACCGTTTGGCGTTGTACGAGTTTCGTCCTGCCAGCCGGCAACTGTTCTAGGAATTGAAATTGCCAAAAGTAAAGAGAGGGTTAGAACACCGACTTTTTCCCGAGGTATCGAAGAGTCGCCACTCTCTCCTAGTTCTCGTTGGAGCACCCGCGCAAGAGTTTTGCTCCCCCTTGATCCGTGCAAGTATCAAGTGTTCATTAGCGGTAATCCATTCTCCAACTTTGAATCGGCGGATTCCAAACCGAGCACAACTTTTTTGGGGCTTCTTACAAGACTCCTCCTTGAGAGCTCATCAAGAACAACAACTCCAAGCCGTCTAGGTGATGCCGATCACCAAGAGTAACAAGCAAAGTCACTCACTTGATCTGCACAAACCAAAGAGAGAGGCACTAGTGCTTCTCTTGCTCTTGAACTCAAATTATCAATATGAACTTTCTGAGTGGCAAGAGAGATCAATTAGAGGTGAAGGACATGTATTTATAGACACCTCAAATGAGCTAGCCATTAGTCTATTATTGGGCTTGCGCAGGGAACGCCGACTCATTCAGTGTGCCCCCTGACCCAGCACCGAATCAATTGGTATATGCTTTTATGTCGATTCCAACGGCTAGCTAGTTACTGTACGGCAAATGAAACGGTGTCACTATTTCAGCATAGAACCGAATCAATTCGTGTTTCCAGAACCATTGTTCAACTTCATGGACCTATATCGACACATTTGGTGTAGGCCTTGGCCAGCACCGAATTGTACTATGTCCATGTATACTTACCCTTTACATGAGCACAACACCAATTCGTATGATGCTTATTTGGGTGAGCACCGTTTCAGATCGGTGCTCCTGTGCTTCAGCACAGCAAGTGCACAACAACATCGACTGATTCGGTGCTCACTAGAGCTTGCATCGATCATCAGTGCACATAGGGACCGAATCAATCGGTCAAATGAGTCGGTGCGATCCTAATCTGAGTGAAACTCATCCAATTCAATCTCTTTGAGTTCCATCTATGTCTTACCTTCTCCTGGGCTTCATCTGATCTACCTAGTGCTAGAATTTGATATGTGTGTATCACACCTAACACTATGCTCATATAGGTCAAGCTACTAATCTTTGCACCCTTTATAGTACTGCAAAGGAAAAACAAAAACCTAAACTACTCCTTGTGTCTCTCAACTTCAAACGACACAAGGAACTAGCTTATCCTTAGCCTTTACGCATATCCTTTGATCCAATACATATTTAATCAATGACGAGGGCCAAGAACACCATGAAAGTCCATCATTGTGACTTAATTTTGATTGCCACTGCAAAACACACATTAGTCACAATGATTATGTTGTCATTAACCACCGAAACCGAATTAGAGGCCTATACGCTCTTTCAACAGTATGGAGAACAAGCTCTCTGTAAATTTGTACACGTAGGATATAGTCAGCATTATAGATCCTCCATCCAATGATCTAGCTATAACAAAATTTTCCTGTCGGATCTAAGACCTGGCAATCCACTAGGGGATACCCGAGTGGTAGAATCGTCAAGTCTAGAAGCTTGATGGTTACACAAGACGCAAGGTTTAAACAGGTTTGGGCTAGCCTGAGGTATAATACCCTACGTTCTGTGTTGGGTGGTCTTTATATTGCTTGTGCTCGACAAAGCTTCAAGAAGGTAGGACGAGCTTTGTGGTTTGTGGGCCGGAGTCAGTTGTCCTTCAATAGTGTGAGAGTGATGGCTTTCGTGGAGCTAGCTGTGGCCTCATCAAAACCGAACTGCGGTGACCCTCCCCATGTACATGTGCGCGACCTCAGGGTACTCCCTCGGTCTTCCCTATATAGAAGGTGAAGACGCTATCCCGAGGTTGCGGTTGTGGGATATGGGTACTACTAGGCCTATCATCAGAAGGGAAGACATCCGACTCAGGCCCACATCTGACAATGTTGTGGACCGACCCAGGGGTGGCCCACAAGGAACCGCCAACTTACTGGACAAGATTGGTGAATACATGGTGAGTAATCAACACGGTTTCCTTACGGATCGACCCCGGATATCTCGGGATGTAAAGTAGAAATCTAGTCGGATACGATTCCTTAGAGCAAGGTGAAAATCAATCTTTTACTCAACCTTCGTCTCAGAATGACTTGCCTATTGCCTTGAGAAAACCAAATAGATCGTCAAACATCCCTACACATCTCAAAGATTATGTTGGGTATAAGCATGACATTGCAAATTTTTTGTCCTACCAAAATTGTAGTTCTTCCTTCCAAAGTTTTATTGCTTCACTAGACTCCACATCCATTCTTGCCAACTAGAAAATAGCCAAAGAGGACCCTAAGTGGAAAGAAGCAATGCTGGAAGAGATGAGGGATTTGGAGAAGAATAAAACTTGGGAGCTTGTGAATCTACCTCCAGGAAAGCAACCTATAGGTTGTAAGTGGGTTTTCACCATTAAACATACACCGGAAGGGAAGGTGGATAGGTACAAAGCTTGTCTGGTTGCAAAGGGATACACTCAAACCTATGGGATTGATTATGATGAGACATTTGCACCTGTGGCACCAAATGGATGTGAAAAATGCATTTCTTCATGGTGATTGTGGGATATGGGTACCTAGGGCCCATCATCGAGGGCGGCGGCGGCCGGCCCAAAGAAGATCGAGTCATAGTAGGCTCCTACTAGGACCCCTCTATTATAAATAATCCCATATGGAAAATACTCAGATTGTAACCTTACCTCCTGGATATATAAAGGAGGGCAAGGGTCCCTAGATAGGGGCATCCAGACACGACATCATCGCATCACATCCTGTAAACCATACGCTCGCCCTAGCTTCCTGAAGCTCGGCCGAGTACCCAGTAATACAAGCAACACCACCGACACAGGACGTAGGGTATTATACCTCAGGATAGTCCGAACCTGTCTAAATCAGTGCCTCCTGTGTACCATCAAGCTACTAGTTCATCGATCGCCCCACCTACAAATTAACCACTCAGGTACCCCCAGGTGGATTGCCGGTCCTAAGGTCCGACAGTGATCTTCATGAAGAAGTGTATATGCACATTCCACCTGGCTTTGAAACAGATCAAACAAATGGGAAGGTGCTTCGTTTGCATCGATCATAATATGGATTAAAGCAATCACCTAGAGCTTGATCTGACCATTTTAGGCAATCAATGATCAAGCGGGGTTATCTCCAAAGTAATGCCGATCATACACTATTTTATAAGCATGCTACAAACAAAGTAGCAATTTTAATAGTGTATGTAGATGATATTGTGATAACTGGGGATGACTTTGCTGAGATTTGTTCTTTGAATAAATATCTTGCTCAAGAGTTTGAAGTAAAAGATTTGGGCCAATTGAGGTATTTTCTTGGAATTGAAATCTCCAAGGGTCCAAAGGGAGTATTTCTTTCTCAAAGGAAATATGTTCTAGATCTATTAAAGGAAACTTGTATGCTTAGATGTCGTCCTGCAACCACACCTATTGAGCAAAATCATCGTTTGAGTAAGGATGTGGGGACTCCTGTTGATTGAGAATGTTATAAAAGACTTGTTGGAAGACTTATATACCTCTCTCACACACCACCTGACATTGCCTTTGCAGTTAGTGTGGTGAGTCAATTTATGCATGATCCTAAATCATCTCATATGGATGTAGTTTATCGAATTTTGCATTATCTTAAGAGTTGTCCTGGCAAGGGTCTTTTATATACTCGCCAGGGAAGTTTACAAGTTGAGTGTTATACTGATGCTGATTGGGCCGGCTCTTTGGATGATAGACGCTCAACTTCTGGATATTGTACCTTTGTTGAGGGTAACCTGGTTTCTTGGCGAAGTAAGAAACAAAACATTGTAGCACGATCTACAGCCGAGGCCAAATTTTGTGCTATGGCTCATGGTGTGTGCGAGCTTTTATGGCTGCAAATGCTCCTCACTGAGTTGAAATTGTGTAAGTGAAAGCCCTTGATGCTATACTGTGATAACAAAGCGGCAATCGATATAGCCAACAATCCAGTTCATCATGATAGAACCAAGCATATCGAGATCGACCGTCACTTCATTAAGGACAAGTTGGATGGAGGAATAATCTGCCTTCCTTATGTAAAATCAGCTAGTCAGGTGGCTGATGTTTTGACCAAAGGATTACCATAAAATATATTTTATGTATTTTGTAGCAAGATGTGTCTATATGATATATTGGTCCCATCTTGAGGGGGAGTGTTGGTGTGTATTTATAAATCAGATATAATACATGAACTAAAGTGTAAAGTATCAAGAATAAATATAGAAGGCAGAGAAGGATCGAGAGGGTGTGTCGATCCAGACTCCAGAGTTCTTTCCGGTCCCCATTGCCTGTTCATGGCTACTGTTCTTCTCTTCTCCCAATCCCAAATCCATCTCAAATCCACCTATTAATCTACAATAGGATAAGATTGGATTGTTCTTTAGCAGCTGAGGGAGTGCCTTGTGCCGGATAGTAGCAGCAAGCAGGGAATGACTGAACGGGGAAATAAGATTGGATTGTTCTTTAGCAGCTGATGGAGTGCCTTGTGCCGGATAGTAGCAGCAAGCAGGGAATGACTGAACGGGGAAACTGGGAAGGGATGGCGTGCACGTATACACTACACGATTTGCAACATTTGCCGAGTGGATCTAAGTAAGTGGCCGATGGGGCTATTATTTTTACGCCAATGGCCGAAGGTGATTAAGCTTAATTGGAAGCTCTGCCGAGAGTAAAACAGCAGAATCGTCGTCCAACTATCCCCGACCAGGAAAAGCTGACCAGACGACACGACAATTACAAGATAAAACAACTAATCACCATCGGCCATTCTAGTTGAACCGTAGGCGATAGTGATGGATCTGTCGATCACAAGGAGATCTTGTGGGCGTGAGGATTGAAGGGACAAGACCGGAAAAATATGTTTTTTGTGTGGTTGCTTTGTTTCGGTGTCATGTGCTGCTGCAGAGTTTGCTCATATAAACAAATTTTGAAGTCATTTTTATATGCATAGTATGTACATACTGGTTATATCCGTGTGACACTTATTATGAGCGTAATGAATGAATAATTAAAAACATATGTGTATATGGTGAACTCTAGTCATGATGATCCTATAAGCTTGTCTGTTAGGCTCTCGATATTATTTATCATTTGCTGGTAATATTATATGTTCATGATCGAAGTGCTTCATCTAGAAGAAAGCATGCTGTCGGATTTGATCTTCGAATTCAAATAAGAGTAAATTCCCTATTTATCACTGTAAAAAGATGTAGTTCCTTATCTGCCATTGAAAATTTTACAATTCCCTATTAGCCATCAAATTTATCTTTGGTTCCTTTCGTGCCACTATAGTGTACAGATGCTATTAACGGTGGTAACTGGTATGGGAAAAGACAAATATGCCCCTAGGATAGAATGCAGCAAACGTTTCCATGTTTCCTCTCCTGCCATTATGGAGTAGAAATTTTTGTTTCCTTTAATGCCATTAAGGTTGCAAAGATCTTTATATTCAGTTCAAGCACGCGTGTTATTGGTTCAAATGAAAATAATATTGAAACAACACGACACACATTTTGAACTGAACACATGATTTAAAAAGAAATACTAGTCTGAACACGTTATCAAAAGATAAATATTAGTCTGAACACATAACACATAGAGATGGCCCAAGTCTGGCATGCAGCTCATAAATGATAGAAGCTCCACATGGTGGTTCAGCATACATTTGTTTGGTTCATACAGACCAAGCAAAGCAAAAGAATGACAAGCTCACAGCTCACTTTCACATCACAGCAAAAGAATGACACGCTCACAGCTCTCAGTACACTTTCAAATCACAGACTAAGCCTTCGAATGCTTCTGGTAGACTTTGAAGGACTAGTAAACAACAACTTCTTGCTTCTGGTAGCCATTGCTGGGCTATCAAGTGCCTGCAATATCTTCACCTTCTTTTTTTCCCTTTAGGTTTCTCCTTGGCCACATCGTTCTTCTTCTTCTCTTTCTTGGTTGTCACAGAAATTTTCTTTCTTTTCTTAGTTGGCACAGCAGCAGGGCCTATAGCTTGTCCTTCTGAAATCGACATTGACACAGCCATAGGATACTCAATGGAAAGGGCCTCTGGCTGATTTGAGCCACTTGCAGACCTACACCATATATGCATAAACTCTTTTCAGCCCACAAATAGTCACAAGGACATGTTGCTGGTGCATCATCATCAACAGCAACAATCACCAGAAATTTTAATGGAAACATAACACAACAAAATTGAGTGCAGACCTTGGTGGAAAACTCATACAAGTTGCTGGTGCATCATCATCAACAGCAACAATGCTTGACTCTGTAGCTGCTTTGGTGGTTCTGGACTTCTTTTTTGGTGGTCCTCTGCATAAGATCAAAGAAAAAGAAGCAGGATCATTGACTCATTGCATTAAATAATTAATGTAAAAACATATAAACAACTATTACAGTACCTTAGAGACATCATTGCTGCAATGTCATCTGGGTCACCTTTCTTGCAATTATGCCAGTGATGTCCATAATCCTTACAAATAGGGCATTGGTGCTGCCCTTTCTTCCTTGTTCCACGCCCCCCAGTCTCAGTACAGCCCTTAAACCTCTCAGTTTTCCTCCTACCAGCTGTGCTCTTTAAAAGGGGAGGATACATGAAGAATCCATGGCAAGCTTTAGGCCAACGGTCCTTGTCAGGCATAGGTGGGATAAGTTGGGCATATGCATCTCTAAATTTCTGTACAGAGTAAAATGAGTCCACAAAGCTTTCTAGAGTGACATTGGGGAGTGATGTGATGAATGTAATAGCATGGATGCAAGGTATACCAGAAACCTGCCATTTTCTACAGCAACAGGTCCTATCATGCAAGTTCACCGCACACCTAAAGCCACTACCTCCCAAAGTTGAAACTTCACCTATCTCTTCCGAGCACTCCAACACATCCAGGTCTAAGTCCCTGCTCCTCTCAATCAACTTTTTCATTATGTGGGGCAGAACCAAGCCTTCCAACTTCTTGGCTACTTTTCTCCTTTGATTCCACTTTACAATAAGCAATTGTCTGATCTTGTCCAACAAGTCATCCAAGTTCATGGACTTGTAGTGTTTGATCCAATTATTGAAGCTCTCTACTAGGTTGTTGGTTACATAGTCCACTTTGCATCTGGTTGAAAATTGGCTTCTAGTCCACAATTTATTGTGCCATTGCCTAAGATAGTCAGTTGCTGCCGGCTTTGCTTGTTCCATCGCATGCCAATGTTTCCTCAAAGAAATGTGGGTTCCATGAATATGCAGCTGGCCAAAGATGGTCATCAAATACCTTCCCACGATGCTTCTTCTTGAAATTGCTTACTAAGTGGAACATGCACTCTCTATGTTCTGCTTCTGGGTACACTTCACTGACTCCTGTCATGACTGCTTGCCCAGCATCATTGCAAATAGCTAAGCCACTTGGTGATCCAATTGCCTCCCTAAGCATCTTCATATACCAAATCCAATTCTCATTGGTTTCGGAATCAAAAACTCCAAAGGCAACTGGAAACATCCAGTTATGACCGTCAACAGCACAAGCAGTAGCCAACTGTCCTTTGTATCTGCCTGTGAAGAAGGTGCTGTCTATGGATAAGTATGGCCGACAACCACTAAGGAATCCCTCTATGCACGGTTTCAAGGCAAAGAACAGTCTATTAAATCTGATCTTGCCATTTACCGTGTGATGATCTATGATTACCAAACTACCAGGACATGACCTCTCAAGTTCTGCCTTAAACCTATACATGTTGTTAAAACTATTGTCCCAGTCACCATATAGTTGTTTTAATGCAAGCTGTTTACCCATATAAACTCTTTTGTGATGGACTTTCACCTTATGGTGTTCTTTAATCCTCCTCCGCAATTCTTTTGCTCCCAATGTTGCATCCTCAATTAGCTAGTCCTTTACCTTGGCACACACCCAGTGTTTGGATGCATTCTTTACCTTCTTGTTCCTTCTTGTGCTATAACACTTATGAGGGAAAGGATTCTTCTCCACCTTGGCACTGGAAGCAGTCATCCTCGATCTAGGGTTTCGAGGGAAGGAGAACGAGCGTTGCTGCTGGGTGAATGGGCTCCTGTTTTTTTCTCTCGCGTGGATAGGATAGAAGTTGTTATGTGAGGGTCAGGGGTAGTATTGTCAATATAGAAAATAACTAATACATACCAATAGAAATACAATGGTGTATACTAACAGAGCTAACGGTAGTGGCACCAAAGGCACCAAAGATAAATTTGATGGCACCAAAGGAACTATAAAATTTTCAATGGCGGATAAGGAACTACATCTTTTTTCAATGGTAAATAGGGAATTTACTCTTCAAAGAAGGCTAGAAGAAGCTTGCACTGTCGGATTTAACTGGAGAGCTAAGACGACGCTCACATCTTTAATCAGGACATGCTAGATGAATTGGGCTCCTGATGAAATCCAAATTCCATTTATCTTAGGTTTCGTTTGGATGTCGACATTGGAGGCCATGGCATTGAATTGAGTTCAATACCAAATCAGCCATGATATTGATTTGAGTCACAATTCAATTCTATTGTTTGGATGACTATTACATTGCCTTTTGGAATCCTATGAAGCAGTCCAAATCAATTCACGTTTGGATGCACATCAGCGCAGAATTGAAAACCGGTCGTCTGCATCCTCGAGGTCGCCGAAGAATGGTCGTCCGCATCCTCGAGGTCGCCGCGCAGCCGCGCCAGATTAGGCCCCTTGCGCCTGGAGGAGGGTGTGCCGGAGGAGGCCACCGCCTGGAGGAGCCCGCGCCGCCACGTCGGAGGAGCCCGCGCCGCCGTGTCGTAGGAGCCCACTACCGCTTGGAGGAGCGCCGCTGCGTGGAGGGCGCGCCGGAGGAGCCCGCGTCGCCTGGAGGAGCTCACGCCGCCGCGCCGGAGGAGGCCGCCGCCGCCCCGGAGGAGCCCGCGCCACCCGGAGACGCGCCGTCGGAGGAGGCCGCCGCCTAGAGGATGCCGCAGCTCCATCGAATGTGAGAGACGGAGACGGGGAGAGATGGCGAGAGAGACGGAGAGGAGAGAGACGCGGGTGAGCGGGGACCGGGAGGGTGATTTCCATCCAATACGGAGCTGGTTCGCTCGGCATTGCGGGAGGGGATGCGGTAGTGGGCTGAATGCCGCTCGGTATTAGACTCTGATTCCGTCCGTGAATGCCAAGACCATCCAAACAATGAAATTCGGGTATACCAATGCCAATTCCGAATTCTTAGCCAAAATATCTACATCCAAACGGGCACTTATGTATTTTTGTTCAATTTTTACTGGCTGTTGCACGTACCTGCATAGGAGAACCTTTTCCGGGCTATTGTACTAAATGCTTTTTCCCTAATTATTACTCAATGCATTTTACTTTACGTGGCATGATCAACTTTGAAGAAGAACAATTCACATTCATAAATTCTGCCTCCTCTTTTGGTCAAATTTTTGCGAAACCCGTTGCAGCATGGGCATATATATTTGCTAGTGAGTATAACGCAAGAACGTCAGCTCATCTCCTTGGATTAATATTAGTGTTCCCGTTTTCTTTTTAGCTCAACGAAAGTTTACCGTCCTCATATAACCGTGAAAAGAAAATGCCATACATAATCATTAGAAATTAACAGGGCAAAAAGAAATGCTATATATTTTCTCGAAAGTCTAAAATGTCAAACATTTTACTGAGAGTCTGAGAGAAAGTAATTTCCCACAGCTATATATGGAGAGAGAACCTGAAGTTCTCTTTTTCTTTTGTATACTAGCAGCCGCGGCACGTACGCACGCACGTGTGTATATGGAGCTTTAGCTATTCTTAAATTTAGAGGCACATTATTTTTCGAGTTAGTTGGTTTTTTTTATATGGAGAAAAACTCTTCAATCTTTTGTCTATTAGCAATACGGGATAATTGTATGCACGTTGGGAGTTAGGGGGCCCACCTGGCCAGAGGTGGGTACGCTCGGGACATTGGGTGAAAAAAGTTTTGCGAAGAATGAACTAAAAGCGCCTGGAACATCAAGTTTTTCCCACCTTTTTCACGTCCCCCACCCTAAAAAAATCTGACAGGTGGGGCCTCTGTGAGAGGGTGGGGGTGGATTTTTTGGTAGAAAACGTTTTCAATTCTCTAGGATCCTTTTAGTATAGATATGTATATCTAGACAGATTTTAACTACTATAGCATTTCGTTTGTATGTGCGAAAAATTGTCCAAAAATTGATTAATTAGACTCAAAATGTTCATCTCGCAGAGTACAACAAAACTGTGCCGTTTGTGATGCTCGGGGCATCACAAACGGTTCGTGTCATCAACCGTTTGTGATGCTCGGGGCATCACAAACGGTTCGTGTCATCAACCGTTTGTGATGCTCGGGGCATCACAAACGGTTCGTGTCATCAACCGTTTGTGATGCTCGGGGCATCACAAACGGTTCGTGTCATCAACCGTTTGTGATGCTCGGGGCATCACAAACGGTTCGTGTCATCAACCGTTTGTGATGCTCGGGGCATCACAAACGGCTGGTATTGCGAACCGTTTGTGATGAGTGCCCCATCACAAACTGTTGATGCCACAAGCCGTTTGTAATGCAGTGGACATCACAAACGGCTTGTGGCATCAACCGTTTGTGATTTTTTTTTATTTTTGTATACAGCACGTATACATCATGTATACACAGCACAATCACATATACATCATAATGAACCCAGCTAGTTGTTCTTGGAGTGCTAATATCTCTCCTGCAAGCATCTCCTCAGCACCTAGTTCTTTTTCCTGCATAAATGGCATTAGAATCAAAGGAATGCATTAGCATGTGGTTTTCATAAAGCAAAAGTCATGATTAGATTGCTAGATTAGTACGAACCATTTCTTCTAATGCGGAAAAGTCATCTCCGCTGTATTGGTGGATGTAGTGCATCGCATAGAACCCGCATGTGCAGGTACCCGGCCGCTGTCTTTTAATCCACTTAGCATCATCTACGGTGAACCTTTTCTGATAAGGTCTAAACATCCCCGGGTGCTTTTTACAGTACATTGCGAATATCCTAAACAACATTAAATAGTAATTGAGGGTGGGTTGATGAAATAAAACATAATACGACTCGATACAACGAACCAACACAACATTAAATACTTACGTGTCAAGCACTTTGAGCAGTGGCTGGATGAGTTCCCGAGGCCTTCTTAATGAGTCGAGAACCGTTATGTGGCTATTTAGAAGGGAGATTTCCAAGACAACAAAATGCATCCTGTAAACATTTCACACATGTTAGAAAATAGAAAAATGATTCATGTTATTGTATAGATGCATGTAACTAGGAACACACTTACGAGCAGTTGTACGGTAGATATGCGTTCTTTCTCTTTCAGCGCGCAAAAAGCAGTGTACAGATAATGGTGTGTGTCAGGGTTATGCAAGGACGCTTCATTTACCGCACACGGGTCCAAGAAGGCTACATCTTTGCATATCCCTCTTCGCCTAAAAGTTTGGGCCTCCATCCTACAGAAAGATCAAGTTATGAGAGTTTATGTCGTCAACAAAAGAACGGAAGAGATTTAGTTACGATACTTACAAGCACCAAAGGAAGACGATGCTGACATCGAGGTAGTCTTGTTGGTACAACTGATATATATGAGTAAACTCAATCCACGGTATGCTATGAGTTTCTTTCTCGTCGTTCTTGTCGAACCACTCGATTGGGTACCTGACCCCAAATTGTTCAGAACCCCCTTGAGTTTTGTACCATTGTTTCAGTTGCCTCAACCTCGTTGGTAGATTAGGGACATCCTCTGGGCGAACCAGGTCGTTCCCCAACACAAACGGCCATTTTGGTGGCGCGAAGAGGCGCGAATGGCAGATCCACTTGAGGGATGTCTTGTTGCAACATATGAAGGTCTTGTGTTGAGAGACCGGTTTCTTCTAGGAATTTCTGCCTAGCTGCTTCCTCTCTTTCCGCAGCGGATTGTAGGAGCGCTTCCTTGCTGAAGGAACGTGTCGCCCTTTTGGACGTTATACGCTCAAATTCTGACTTGCGCTGTTTGTTATTCCCTGTCTGTTTTACCAATGCCATCTTGGTAAAATGATCAATTGCAGATTGGGGTACCACTACATCCTCCTTAGCAGGGAGCAGGGATGTTATGCTTCCACTCACCGGTTTTTTCTTCGACTTTCTCTGAGGCGGGCTTGAAGCGGCTTGTCGCCGCTTCTGCGTCTTAGGTGTCGTTGGGTCCCTAGGAGGCGGACTTGGTTCCATAGGAGGCAGACTTTGTTGCCTAGGAGACGGACTTGGTTCCCTAGGAGGCGGACTTGGTTGCCTAGGAGGCGGACTTGGTTCCCTAGGTTTGCTAGGATCATTGATGTCGCCCTCGTCATCTGACTCCGAATCAGATTCGCCAAAGGATATAAAGCGTTTGCGCCACCCGACAATGCAACCAAGGTTATCTCTCAACCGTACGGCGTCATCCTCCGCCGGAATTTCCAGCTCCACTCTGCCGTACCGCTTTTTGACTAGTGCATCAAGTGTGACTCGTGCAAAGCCAGCGGGCAATTCACGGCAATGCAACACCTCTCGTTCCTTAGTAGGCAGAGCTTGACCAATGGCCACCTTGGTCTTAATTAACCCTAACATCGCATATAACTTGCAACTTCGAGGTTCCGTGATATCATCCACTAGAAATCTCAACTTGGGATCTTCTACGATGGGATGGGGATGCACGTTACTCCCGCAGCTACTCCGATGCATCATTGGTCTAGGGAGAGCTGAGCCGCCATCTAATGCTGCAACAGGCCCACGCTGGCTCAATTGAAACTCTTCACGCAGCTTATCATGTGAAGCCTGCATTTCGTCACGGACCTGTTGCAAAAGCCTCTCGTAGTCTGCCTGAATCTGAGCTTTGCCCCGAGAACGACTTCTGTACGAGCCCGAATCTCCCTCAAAGCCTTTGTCCCACGGAACGATTCCGGCACCTCGTGTGCGTCCGGGATGCTCTTTGTTTCCCAAGGCACGGGTAAGCGCATCATTCTCCCTTTTTGATTCAAAGGAACCCGAGGCTATATCTGAATGTGCTTGCTCGATCTTTTTGACCGCTTCTTCGGCACGAGAATCCTTATGGATAAGCTTTCCATCAGGCCCGTATTTACACCCGTGCCCTAGAGCCCAAGTCACAGACCTTTGCTCCCAGTTTGCTGTCTGCAACTCAACACCACTGCTTTCCAGCTCATCAGCCTACTTCTCCCACTCGGGTATCTTCCTTACGTACCCACGAGATCCTGTGGTATGTGGGTGTATGTTTTTCTTTGCGATCTCAGTATTTCTGTCGCTAGCCTTTTTGGCTTTCTTCAGAGAGCTTGTAATCCACAAAATCTCTCCAAAAAGGTTGCTGAATTGCGCATTCTGAGAAATCTGGATCAGTTCCTTGCAAGACATGGTCTTTGTATAGTGTATGCTTGTAATATTGAAACCGTGTCGCCATTATTTACAATGCCTTTTTTCTTCATCAGGTCCTCCGTATCAGGAGGGAAGGTGAACTTTTCTTTCAACTTGGTCCAGCATATCTCCTTGGTCGCATCCGGAACTTGCCATTGGGGCTCTTTTTTATTCCTCCACCACCTCCATTTGATGGGAATATTCTGCCTCACTATTTTGCCAATGGCCGTCTTGTAGGGCCCCTGGGCCTCAATAGGATCTGTAGGCTCTCCATTTTCATTGACCTCGAGGATTACAGTTCGGCCTTCCGGCATCTTGCTTGGCCCTCACTTAGTCTTTGCTTTCCCTGATGAGCTGGCTTCATTGACAACTGCTTGCTCATCACCGGCGGCTTCGTTGGGAACTGCTTGCTCATCGCCGGCGGCGAGGTTGAGGAATTGGCTCGGGCTTCCATCTGCATGGTACTCGGGCCCTGATCCATCGGCACCTTGATTGGCCACGTCATCGGTGGCGGGTTGGGCACGACGGGTCTTGACTCGTGAGAAACGACCCATTGTACTAGTAATTCCCAAATAAATCATATAAAAAGATTTATTAAACTTTTTTGTCTCAACTTTGTCCAACAAGTCATTTAGATCATATCTAAGCCTCTGGCCAAAGCATGCATGAAGATTCAAATTATTTATCAAGTTATTAATTTAACATCCTACACAAGATTATATACAAAACATATTTGAAATCACATCTACTGTACTAGAGGTACTACTTATCATGGCAAAGCCTAGCATAAATCTTTCATAAATCACAACTAAATATCTACTCATAAACATAATGTCAACTTTTGCTACAAGCCTAAACATATCACAAGGAACAACATATCCAAAGCAGGGAGATGTTGGGACCATGGCGAGGAGACGCAGGACGAGGCAGCTCACCAAGGGGCTCGTCGGCGGCAAGGCGAGGCAGGGAGATGTTGGGGCCGTGGCGAGGAGACGCAGGCAGTCGCGCGGTTCGTCTTGGGCAATCCGTCGAACAGGTCAGGGGCGAGGCAGACGACGCTTGAAGGCGGCAGCTCGCGGTCGTCGCCGGGGGAGAGCCGCCGCGGGTAGGGGC
>OAMR01000042.1:3009450-3035767 GCA_900205405.1 Echinochloa crus-galli
GACGGTTTTTATTTTTTATTTCAAGATTTTATATAAATCATTCCAAAACCATATAATTCATAGAAAATTCAAACAATTCATTGTAAAATCCATATAATTCATAGAAAATCCATATAATTCATTGTAAAATCCATATAATTCATAGAAAATTCATATAATTCATTGTAAAATCCATATAATTCATAGAAAATTCATATAATTCATTGTAAAATCCATATAATTCATAGAAAATTCATATAATTCATTGTAAAATCCATATAATTCATAGAAAATTCATATAATTCATTGTAAAATCCATATAATTCATAGAAAATTCATATAATTCATTGTAAAATCCATATAATTCATAGAAAATTCATATAATTCATTGTAAAATCCATATAATTCATAGAAAATTCATATAATTCATTGTAAAATCCATATAATTCATAGAAAATTCATATAATTCATTGTAAAATCCATATAATTCATAGAAAATTCATATAATTCATTGTAAAATCCATATAATTCATAGAAAATTCATATAATTCATTGTAAAATCCATATAATTCATAGAAAATTCATATAAGTCCTTAAACCAATATTCCAATAAAAATAATAATGCCAAATTATTTGCAAATCAGTTGCACCGCTAGATACAAACCTTTGAGTCAAGTGAGTGGATCAAATTGAGCCGAGGACCAAATTGAACGAAGTGAGCCGAGGACAAAATTGATGAAGAAATTGATGACCAACGGCCTAGAGGCAAAAAAATCGAGTTTTCATCACATTCTTCTAAATTTTGCATCTATTCAAGCTTCAAGAAAGTAAGCAAAGCAAGTTAGATACTAACCTTGTTGGAATGGAGTGAGAGCTACACATTTCGATAATCCATGAATAAATTGATGAAAAACGGCCTAGAGGAAAAGAGATCTTTCATCACATTTGTCTCAATTTTGCAACCGTTCATGCTCGTAGAAAGTAAGCAAAGCAAGTTAGATACTAACATTGTTGGAATGGAGTGAGAGCTAACCATTTCGATAATCCATGAATAAATTGATGAAAATTGGCCTAAAGGAAAAAAGAAGATCTTTCATCAAATTTGTCTCAATTTTGCAACCATTCAAGCTTCTAGAAAGTAAGCAAAGCAAACTAGACACTAATCTTGTTGGAATGGAATGAGAGCTACACATTTCGATAATCAATGAATAAATTGATGAAAAATGGCCTAGAGGAAAAAAAAGAGACACTTCAACACATTTGTCTCAATTTTGCAACAATTCAAGCTAAAGAATCATGGAAGAATGCATATCATGTGTCTTCAAGCAAGTTATTAATGATCTACCTACTAAATTCGAGTTGCTCCATTGAATTTCATGAGAAATGAGCTCTAGAGAGGATGAAAGAGCCCCTCCATCAAATTCATGTCAAATTTCAAATTTAGTGGTTCAAACAAGCTACAAATTGGAAGAGTTGAGTGTTACCAACCTCAAAAAAAGTTGATGGAGAGCTTTCTTCAAAAAACGTGACCTTTCTTGAGCAATTGGGTGAGAAATGGCCGCAACGATGGTGAAAGAAATGGTGGGCGTCGGGTTGGAGAAGAAGAGTGGGAGGGGGAAGTGGGGTTTTGTACTGTACAAGACATCACAAACGGTTCCTAATACGAACCGTTTGTGATGCTCATCATCACAAACGGTTCGTGTTAAGAACCGTTTGTGATGCAGTTATTGTTACGAACAACATTCCTTTTAATGTGAAGTGTTCTCGCTTGTATTCATCCCAAACCTTCACACCTTCATTCCACAACGAAAGCAGGTCATCCACCAATGGCTCTAGATACACATCAATATCATTTCCAGGCTGCTTTGGCCCTTGGATCAGCAAAGGCATCATAATGTAGGTCCGCTTCATACACAACCAAGGGGGAAGGTTGTATATGCAAAGAGAGACGGGCCAGGTGCTGTGTTTGCTGCTAACCATGTTAAAAGGATTCATCCCATCCGTACTCAAGCCGAACCTTACGTTCCTGATCTCCTTTGAGAATGTTTTCTTGAAATGATAATCAATAGCCCTCCACTGTGAACCATCTGCCGGATGCCTAAGCTTTCCATCTTTCAGACGCTCTTCTGCATGCCAACGCATAAGCTTTGCCGTCTTCGGGTTAGCAAATAGCCGCTTCAACCGAGGAATTATGGGGAAATACCAGACGACCTTGGCGGGTGGCCTTTTATTCCTGTCACATGTCATATGTATAGCTGACTCGGACTTGTACCTCGAACTTTCGCACACTGGGCATGCATCCAAATCCTTATAGTCACCACGATACAGGATGCAATCTTTTGGACATGCATGGATTTTCTGTACCTCGAGCCCCATTGGACATATCATTTGCTTCGCCTCGTACGTGTTCTTAGGCAACCCATTCGGGCTTGGAAGCATCTTCCCCATAAGATCCAACAAACTGTCAAAGCCTGTGTCCGATAGGCCATTAGATGACTTCAACTCCAGTAGCAAGAGGTCAGCTTCAAGCTTGGACATGCTGCAGCCATGGTACAAAGGAGTTTTGGCATCTTGCCTCATCTGCTCTAGCTTCTTTAAATTCTTCGCATCAAGGCATTCTGGCTCACCATCACGTATCATCTGGTCAATGCCATCCATCACATCATCATCTGCTAATGTCTCTGCAAAGTTATCCATGAATGATCCATGGTCGACATTTCCCGTATCATTTGGTTGTGTGGCTTCATTCTCACCTTCCTCCCCATGCTTGTTCCAAACCCTGTAGTTTGCCATGAAACCCCTACACAACAAGTGCCGTCGGATCTGCTCGATGTTTTGAAACTGCTTCTGGTTTTTGCAATCAATGCACGGACAATATTGATATCCATCGCTTGTTTGGTACGACCTCGCAGCATTCACAAAGGAGTCAACCCCGTTGACAAATGAGTCATTTGAACTGGCAACGTACATCCAACCTCGTTCATCCATCTATTACAAACAAAATGGGTTTGTCCTTAAACCAATATTCCAATAAAAATAATAATGCCAAATTATTTGCAAATCAGTTGCACCGCTAGATACAAACCTTTGAGTCAAGTGAGTGGATCAAATTGAGCCGAGGACCAAATTGAACGAAGTGGAGCCGAGGACAAAATTGATGAAGATTGATGACCAACGGCCTAGAGGCAAAAAAATCGAGTTTTCATCACATTCTTCTAAATTTTGCATCTATTCAAGCTTCAAGAAATTAAGCAAAGCAAGTTAGATACTAACCTTGTTGGAATGGAGTGAGAGCTAACCATTTCGATAATCCATGAATAAATTGATGAAAATTGGGCTAAAGGAAAAAAGAAGATCTTTCATCAAATTTGTCTCAATTTTGCAACCATTCAAGCTTCTAGAAAGTAAGCAAAGCAAGCTAGACACTAATCTTGTTGGAATGGAATGAGAGCTAAACATTTCGATAATCAATGAATAAATTGATGAAAAATGGCCTAGAGGAAAAAAAAGAGACACTTCAACACATTTGTCTCAATTTTGCAACAATTCAAGGTAAAGAATCATGGAAGAATGCCTATCATGTGTCCTCAAGCTAGTTACTAATGATCCACCTACTAAATTCGAGTTGATCCATTGAATTTCATGAGAAATGAGCTCTAGAGAGGATGAAAGAGCCCCTCCATCAAATTCATGTCAAATTTAAAATTTAGTGGTTCAAACAAGCTACAAATTGGAAGAGTTGAGTGTTACCAACCTCAAAAAAAGTTGATGGAGAGCTTTCTTCAAAAAACGTGACCTTTCTTGAGCAATTTGGTGAGAAATGGCCGCAACAATGGTGGAAGAAATGGTGGGCGTCGGGTTGGAGAAGAAGAGTGGGAGGGGGAAGTGGGGTTTTGTACTGTACAAGACATCACAAACGGTTCCTAATACGAACCGTTTGTGATGCTCATCACAAACGGTTTGAATCCAAACCGTTTGTGATGATTGTCCATCACAAACGGTTCGTGTGCCATCACAAACGGTTCTTAACACGAACCGTTTGTGATGGACCTCATCACAAACGGTTCGACGGCTGATTGGACATGTAGCCGTTGGAACCATTTGTGATGAGGGCATCACAAACGGTTTCCTAGAACCGTTTGTGATAGACCGTTTGTGATGTTGAGTTCTGTAGTAGTGAATTAGTTTTTGATGTCATCTACATTTAGTACTCCATGCATGTTATGATATTTTGATGTGATGGAGAATCTACTTTTTGCATAGTGTATTTGGGAGTTGATTTTTGGACCCTCAGCTCTCCGGGACGGCCGGACCCAGACCAGGATCTACAAGATGTTTTCTACTCCGTACATTACAAACATAATAACTAGGTGAATTCCCCGCGCGTTGCTGCGGAACATTTTACATAAATTTATATAATTATTTGATATATTTGTGAAGTTTTACTTGATAGATAATAGATGACCACATAAATAAAAGAGCACCATAGATACGTGGTTTATTGATAAAGTAACATACATTTATAATAAATGGACTATTTTTTTGCGTCACTGCAAACCAATCAACCGACGGACTTGGTTATTTCTCGATGCTCCCGGTCTTGCCACAAACTTACAATCACTTCTGTGAATGTACATGCAATTTTCCCTTTATCTGTTTTTGTTTCTTGGAAAAACAGTCACGTACTGGTCCTGAGCTACTGACATCATGTTTGAATACCAATTCTTGCTGCAACCGTAAAGCAGAAACTCTCGAATGTTGTTCAGTGCAGTGTTCTCGCGTAAAAAAGGTGCCGTTTAATGGAAGTTAATACTTGGCTGTATACTACAATCCCGCAGCAAAACACGACAGCGACTCGGCGAGGCGGGATGGGCGGGGGAGGCGGCACGGGCCCCGGGGCGCGGACCCTGGCGGAATCCAATTCAGTTTTGTGAAGGGGTATTGACGTCCACGACGGGCCCGAGGACACGGCACCTGGCCCGACGCCGCTCGCTTTGCAGGATTCTTTTTCTACTGCCTTCCCTATCTCTTTTCCGCTCGCACTCGCTTCCGCTGCCTCTGCTCCTCGACACCCTCCGTCCATCTCTCCGGAGGAGTCCGCCTCGCCTCGGGGGAGTGCGGGATCCCTAGCCCGTCTCGGTGGCGCGCCGGAGCTTGGGAGTTTCGGCTCGTAGATTGGGCGCCGCTGCGCCATCGTAGCACCGCCTCGGCCTCCCGCTCCCTCCCTCCTTCGCGGCCGGGCTGCCGCAGCCCCGCCTCCCACGTTCCCGTACGCGGCGCCGCGGCACACCAGAGGTACGCACCGCTGCTCGTGGTCCACCTCCGCCTCGTCGTCTGGTCCGCCACTGCCTCCCGATCTCTGTCTCTCTCCCTGCGCCACCACAGTCTGGCGCCTCGGCCTGCCGCTCCATCTCCCTTGCGGCCGCACTGCCGCTGGCCTGCTGTGCTTCTCTGCTCCATCTCTGTTGTGCTCGTCATCTGCGGACGGGATTTATGGGGTGGAGCGGTGGGGGCGAGGGGGCGCGGTGGGGCGAGGGGACGGTGGGGACACGCGAGGGCGGATTAAGGCGCGGCGGGTGGATAGGAAGGGGCTGCCCGGGTGGATGGGTGGGCAGGCGAGGGGTGTATTCAGTGCGCGGCGCTGGGCAGGACGGTGGGGATTCAATGCGCGGTGTGGGGCAGGACGGTGGAGGGTGACGTGGACAGCTGAGAGTCCAAAGAATTGTTGTTAGTGGTTTTAGTGGGTACCAAAAATATAGTTGATAAGAGACAGGGATCGGGATGGGGTTAGGGATTTGGGGACTGGGGGCAGGGGGTCAGGGGGAGATAACTCGATGAGGTGGGGTCGTGGGCGGGTGGCCTGTCGGCCTGGGCGGGGTGCAATTGGGCCACGGTGGGCCGGCAAAGCGTTGGCGCTTGCGCAGTTGGGCAGGAGAGCCTGGGAATTTCGGTTATTCGGTGGTTCGGTTCGGTGTGACTCCAAAACCGAAGCCGAAACCGAACACCGAAATAAACCAGAATAAAAACCGAAGCCGAACCGAAAAACAAAAAACCGACAATTCGGTTCGGTTCGGTCGGTTTCGGTTTTTTCGGTTAAAAAGTGCCCAGCCTGAGCCCCAGCACAAGCACAAAGCACAAGGCTAGCTAAGATAACAAATACACAGTGTAGTATGGTTGGGAACATGGGAATTTTTTAAGAGCGCTGTGGCAGTGACACCCATTAATTTTAAACATCACAGTATTTGTTAAGCCGGTCTGTATTATGTACATGTACTGATGGAAACGTTTTTTGCAGCAGGCCGTCCTCATCTATTGGAGACTGGAAGTACTACCGGTGCGGCTACAGTCAACTCCACATCGATAGATGAGGATAAGATATATGTATTCCCTCACTCCCGTAAAGAGTGTCCATTTTGACTTTTTGTCGGTCAAACTGTTTGAAGTTTGACCAATGTTATAATTGAACATTAATGATTATCACACCAAATATGTATGTTATGAAAATATATTTCATAAAGAATCTAATGGAACTTGTTAGACATCAATTGTATTAGTATATTTTTATATAAACTCAGTCAAACATAAGATAGTTTGACTTGGGATAAAACTAAAGGGACACTCTTTGCGGGACCGAGGGAGTAGTGTTTTGCATCACCGGGAAGTGCGATTACTTTGGACATGGTTGGCAGACTTGCTATTGCTGTGGGGACATGAATATTAAAAAGTATTGTCATGAGACAATGGAAGAATGCAGAGCCAAGTGTTCAGTGTGCAACCCCAAATGTTCGCCATTGCCCCCTCAATCAGGTGTGCAAGATGAATCCGGGCGGGCAGCAACAAACATTACCTTATAGAAAATAAGATATTTTGTGACGCGAGAATTGTTATCAGTGCATTGTCAAATAATATGTGTTGATGCATATGTAGAATTACTATGCATTAGATTTGTGCTGGTTTCCTCGCTCTTGCCTGATCTTTAATATATTTTTTTCCTTCCCAAGCCTAATCTTTAATATCTACTATCTCTTTATTTTTCCAAGAAGTTTAATCTGTATACATGTGTCTAATAATCTGTTTTGTCCACATAATTAGGATCCATAAAAGTTAAATAATTTTCATTGTTGCATTGTCCTTCTTACTCGATAGATGGAAATTGATCGAAAATATATGCGCGGTTCCTAAACTAGTCATGCAGTGTCATACATGTCCCTAAACTCTTAAAATGTATTTTTGGATCTTTGAACTTGATTGTGTGTGCCATCTAGATCTCTAATATTTCAAATCCATTTTCAAGTCCCCGAACTTTGCTCCAACGTGTCATCTCGATCCCTAAACTCTTTTAATGCAGCGGCAAAGGGAGAGATCTAGTGCGGGAATAAGAGGAGACATCATATTCTTGCTTCTTGTGTGTTTTAACTAGTGAGATACCCATAGTAAGTTTATAAAAATATATTCTAGGAGTTTACTGACTTGAATGACACCCCGCACAAATTCGAGGACCTAAAATGTGTTCTGGCAGTTTAGGGATCCCTATGACACAACATGACAAGTTTAATGACATGAAAATATATTTTAAGAGTTCAGAGACCTAGGTGACATTTTGGTACAAGTTTAGAATCCGTGCATGCATTTTACTTGACAAGCACAAATCCAAGTTTGATAAAGTTCCATCATATATTGCTTTAGAATTAAATTGCCTAGGGAGGGAGGGAGGGAACACATACTCCCTCCGTTCTGAAAAAACTGACGTTTAGGACAGCGACACGGTCTTCAAAACACAACTTTGACCTCTTTTTATTATAAAAATATTTATCAAAGAATGATATATGTATACTTTTATAAAAGTATTTTTCAAGACAAATCTATTCATATAATTTTTATATTTGTAAACTCAATAATTTAAAAGTTATTGATGATTTATATTCCTAATGTTTGACTCAAACCTTGTCCTAAACGTCAGTTTTTTCAGAACGGAGGGAGTATCACGTACCGCAGTAGCAATATCTAGCACTCGGTTTGGATATATCGAGTTTAAAGCTATGTCAGAAGTTGAGTTTGTAAAAACAAATATGAGGTAGTAGATGCGTTCTTTCAGTTGGGCTGTATAATTTACGTGAGGTCTAAAATTTAGCCCCTTCATATCATATAAGATGTTTGTATACTAATTAAAAATATTAAATATAAATTAATTATAAAATAAATTACATAGATGAGGGAGTCTGGACGAATTACCTCTTATTTATGAAATGAGTTTTTTATTAATCTATATTTAATATTTTTAATTAACATTCATACATCAGATGGCCGACTAAATTTTAATCGTGGGACCCAAACACCTCCTAAGGCCTAAATCGCCGTGAAACGTATGGAGATAGATGCATTCTTGCATAGGCTGCCACGCAGTCAATCTCTTGTTCAAATCTGCTGGGGTGTCATTACACCAACGGTGGACAGGCAGCTGGCAGCAATTCCATCAAATGGTAGAAAGGGTACGAGAACTCTCGTCATTCTTATCCAGTGGGAGAATTGGAGCGAACGAAACGAAAGGATTTTTTTTGATAGAGTTAACGCCTGGTGGGTCGCGCTTTAGGAAAATGCACGACCCACTGCATATTTTCCTCCCCCCACCATCAGCCTCTGCGGCCCGGCTCCTGTGCCCCATCGGCCTCCTCCGCCCCGCCACCTCCACCGTCGCCGTCACGCTAATCTGCTGCCGTTGTCTCCTCTTCCTCGTCTCTGCCTCCACCGCCGGTACCGCCCACTGGAGATCCCCCACCGCTCGACCAGTAGCTCCCTCGTTGCCCGACCCTCCGCCTGACGACCGTCACCGCCGTCGGGCTGTATAAGAGACAGCCTTCTAGCTCTGCACCGCCTCCCTCCCTATGGAAACCCGGAACCCTAACCGGCCGGGGGCGGCGGCACGCGGGGTTGCGCGTGCGGCGACGATGACGGTGGGTCACACGTGAGCGCTTCCACGCGACCTATCGTCGGTTAGACTTTACGATTTTTGTTATCAAAAGGAACTGACCTATGCACAGATTGTCTCAAAAATCAAAGGTAACGCTAGGTGCTAGATTATGGGCTTATGGCAGGAGCAAAACACTTGATCAACTTGTTTAGTTAGCTACTTCTCTTACAGTCTTCTTTCTTTCTTTGGGGCAGATATTTTCTCTTTGTCTCACCCACCTTTTAATGCCTATGAATTTACTACTGAAAATGTTAGAGTAGCAACATATTACACCTGGATAGAAAAAGGAATGGGCAATTTGAAGCTAGATGTCAAAGGCAACAAGGCACATATGCAACACAGACTAATTTAAACAAAAAAGGAAGAAATTCATTTAAGCTATCTAGTCTTTTTTGAGTAAAAAATGCACTATAGGTCCATCAACTTATAAAGGGATGTCATTTAGGTCCACAAACTCCGAAATTGTATTTTTAGATCCATAAACTTGTAGTTTGTATCACTTAGGTCCACAAACTTTGAAATCTAGGTCCACAAACTCTAAAAGTGTACTTTTGGGGTCCATAAACTTATAACCTGTGTCACTTAGGTCCACAAACTTTGAAAATGAATTATGGTCGAGCAATTTCATTAGTCCCCCCCCCCCCTTTGTATGCGAGGCCATGAATGTGCCCACAAAGGTTGCCCAGATATTGTTGACAATGAACGTCTTCTAACCCCTCACTAAGAACCACTCTGGGTTGCGGGTTGAACCGAGCTCAACACCATCATGAGCTTCTTTATCACGACGCTTGGTGCCACCAAACCTGGCCAGTGTGCCATGATGGCGGGTGTTGGACACTGTGGAATACCTGTATCGGGGGTACTCATCCCACCTACATCACCGCTAGGAATCAAGATCAAGGAGAATGTAAGTAACCAAATCCTCTACATACTGGGGGAAATGTTGTCCTTCCCAAGCTGGTTGGGAAGCCCGACACCAACTGGGAACACGGTGCCTTCCTGGGTTTTTTTTTGTCATGGACTAGCAACATGACCGCAGAAACTTTTGACTAAGGGCCTGTTTGGCATGGCTCCAGCTTCACAGATTCATGCTCCAACTCCAAACTCTAGCTGGAGCTAGCTCTGGATGAAGTTGGAGCTGTCTAGAGGGAGTGTTTGGCTAGCAGGTTGCTGTTTGCTCCAAAGAAGAGGGTTTTTGGGTGGAATGCCATTCTTACCCTTTGCAGACTGGGCCGAAAGTTTGGTTTGTTGGGCTGCTAGTCCGTTGAGGCTATTCAAACATTACAACCAAATAGTATTATGTTAAGACAAATATTACATATCTTAAGGCATACAAGTTTTGAATCCATGGTTCCAAAATGATAACATGCCACAAATAAAAACTCATTACACTAGTTCCAAGCTAGGGCGACAGATGTAGCCAAACTATCACGAAATGTATCCATAGTGATAAAACTTGAATCCTCTGTTGATCCATCGGAGGCATGCACGGGCACAGCATACTTGTTATAATGTTGTTACAAATACAATGATGATATATGATGGTTTAGAGACTATTTATAGTAAAATAACGTAAAAATAGTTTTTGAGAAAAAAGTTAGGCCCGATATTCCCAATATTTCTTATTTATCAGTTGGACCAAAATTGTTTTTACCCGACTTAGGGCCTGTTTGGCATGACTCCAGCTTCACAGATTCATGCTCCAGCTCCAATAACATTACGAATAGATGAATGTACCCGATTGAACTTCTCTGTTGGAGTATTTGGTTCCATACCTCGATGCCACTCGGGCAAATGATACCTTTCACCCTTGTATGGAGCTAGGTAACCCAGGCGATTAGGATAGGCCGCATCCACAACATAATACTTACCTATACGTATGTGCAACATCATTAGAATTTTCAAATAAACATGTGCTAGTTTAGCACCACTAAGAATCATATTAAAAAATTTGTCATCAGCATCCCTATTTTCATCACTCTCTTCTGACATCTGTACACAAAGAAGATAGAAGTGCAAATATAATTACTGGAGGCAAGTGCAAATAAGAAGACTAGACTAGTTCAATAAAATTGTTGGAAAGAAATATTGCATACAAGTACTGAATACAGGTACTGATTATGAAATAAAATAAAACAAGGCTACACTCAGACAAGTGCAAATGAGTCTTCAGACATCAAATAAAAAGGGACCAGACTCAAGGTCTATTAGAAAATGGTGTCCACTAGTTCAAAATTAGGTCCTGATCTTCTAATTTCCATACTTGTCCTTGTACTGCCTTGCAAGCCACTTCAACCTTATCTGTCCATCATTAGGCATGGTCATAAACATCTCTCGTTGTGACTTTTCCACAAATAGTTTAGTGGCAATGTAATGTTCATCGCTCCCATATGCAGCACCACAAGCAAGAACAGCCTCCATCACTTGATTAATTGAATATAAGCCATCTCTCTTGGAAGCATACTCCTGTGCCGAACTAGCCATACTTGTAACTGCTTCTTGAATGATGAGTGCTGTACCTGTCTTCTGCTTCTTTCCTTTGTTTTGCACAGGCCTTGACGGTCTCTTGCCACTAGGAGGTGTTGGAGCAGGCACCTCCTCTATTTCCTCCTCATGTGCTTCACCATCCACGGGAGCATCTTGTGTCTCTTTTTGTTTATCACCAGCCACAGGAGTCGGTTCCAAATTGACACCATGAGGAGACCAATGGTCAGTTCCAATGCTAATGATGCCCTTAAAACATGTTATCAATTGTTCTTCATTTTGTAGGGGTTTCTTCTTGAACTTCCCACTGCCAGGAATAGCCCGAAAAAACATTGCAAATATCATCAATAGGATGTACATTTCAGATTTGCAAAAAAAATATTGCATTTCAGATTTACAAAAATTCACAGCACACTCACATTTGTAGTTTTCTTCCACCATTCAGCATCCATTTTGACAACCCCTTTTACAGGGTCCCATCCTGTCCCCGTTTGCCTTTGCTTAAGCAGGTTCCAAGCCTTGAAATCAGCCTTCAACTTGTCCCACTTGTTCTTGAGCTGCAATTGGGTGGCCTCAAGGCCAGTCCTTTCTTTGAATCCTTCAATAACCGCGGCATAACCAACCGAGTTCAAGTATGTGTTGGGACGATTTCCTTTGGAAACTTGTTCGGCAAATAACTTGCAAACAATTCGAGTGTTCTTATCGGTCCACTCAATTTCCGGCATCTATACCAACTCACAAATGCAATTTTAGAACAAATTCCAATACTTCTTAACCATATATGAACCATACAGTCAAGATGCCAAAGACACTAGTCACTACTCACCATTCATAATACTGAACTAGTGAACTTCACTACAAATTAACTTGAAATACACTGAAATCCCTAAGCTGATATTGCTAAATGAGTCCAATTTTTTCAGCAACAGCAGCAAATTGCCATCTAACAGTAGAAAAACGAGACAACAGGAGGGGCGTGAGACAACAGCAATGGAGGAACGGACAGGGGCTACGGAGAGCGCAAGAGGGGGGCTGGTACCTTGGCGCAGCAGGAGGGGGGCGCAGGCACGGCCTCCTCAACGACGACGGCCTCCACTCGCCGGGATGCTGCATCGAGAGGTCTAGGGTTAGGGTTGGGGGTGAGAGAGGAGGAGAGGGACCAGTGTGAGGTAAATACCGGAGGAAGAGGTGCTCTGGCGGCGTCCCTGGCGGCCTTCCCAGCGTCCTTGGCGGCCTTCCCCTGGCGGCGTCCTTGGCGGCGTCCTGGCGGCGCGGCTGGAGTCGGGGGCGTGAGGGCGCGAGGGGGAGTCGGGGGCGCGAGGGGGAGGGAGGTCGGAGGAAAATAGAAGCGAACTGGTACGTGTGTAACCAGTGGCATGGTGGATAATTTCTCCCCAACTCCACCACGAAGCTTGAAACCGTGGGTTTTGGAGCTGCTGAAGAGGTGCTCCAAAAAAATGAACTAGCGCTCTAATAACTCCATGGAGCTATGTTGCTTCACGTTTTTTTGAAGCTTGGATGTTTGGCTGGCTTTGGCCAGCTCCAACGTGGAGTTTTTGGAGTGGAGCCATGCCAAACCGGCCCTAAATGTTTGTCTACCAAAAAAAATCGCTTTCGATTCCTTGAATTTTACAGCCCAACAAACTGAAAAGGCCCAAAAGCCCACAAACATCCGGAAGCCCTCAGCAGCGCATTGTTAACCACAAGCCCACGCGGTGGACTCCGTAATCGCATTCGTCACCACCACCGCCTCCCCGCCGCCGCCGCCTCTTCTCCCCCCTTCCTCCCCTCCTCCTCCCGCAACTACAAAACCCTAGCAAAATTCTCCACCACTCCATCCTATCCCCCAACCGATTGCTCGTTGATTCAAACCGATTGCTTGTTGATTCAATCGAAGAATCCAATCAGGATGATGCCCGGATCGGCGCCGGCGGCGGGGGGCGCCGGTATGTTCGTGCCGGCGGCGACGGCGGGCACGGTGCTCTGCTGCATGTGCGGCGTGTCGATGCAGCCCAATCCGGCCAACATGTGCGCGCGCTGCCTCCGCGCCCGCGTCGACATCACCGAGGGCGTCCCGCGCCACGCCGCCGTGGTCTACTGCCCCGACTGCTCCGCCTACCTCCAGCCGCCGCGCTCCTGGCTGCGCGCGACCCCGGAATCCCCCGAGCTCATGCAGATCCTGCTGCGCCGCATCAACCGGCCGCTGGCCCGGCTCCGCGTCTCGCTCTCCGGCGCCGAGTTCGTCTTCTCCGAGCCCCACTCCAAGCGCCTCCGCCTCAAGCTCCGCCTCCGCCGCGAGGTGCTCCACGGCGTCGTCCTCGAGCAGACGCACCCCGTCGAGTTCGTCGTCCACGACCGCCTCTGCGACTCCTGCTCCCGCGCGCAGGCCAACCCCGACCAGTGGGTCGCCGTCGTCCAGCTCCGCCAGCACGTGCCCCACCGCCGCACCTTCCTCTACCTCGAGCAGCTCCTCCTCAAGCACGGTCAGGCTTCTCTCGCGATCCGCGTCGCCTCGGCCCCCGGCGGCCTCGACTTCTTCTTCGGCTCGCGCTCCCATGCCGCCCGCCTGGTCGACTTCCTCGCCACCGTCGCTCCTATCCAAACCCAGACAGCAAAACAGCTCGTCTCTCACGACACAAAGAGCAGCGTCTACAACTACAAGTACACCTTCTCGGTCGAGATCTGCCCCATCTGCCGCGAGGACCTCATCGCACTCAGCCCCCAGGCCTCCCGTGACATGGGTGGCCTTGGCCCGCTTGTCCTCTGTGTCAAGGTCACAAATGCCATTGCTCTGCTTGATCCCCTCACACTGCGAGTGCACCATCTGGAGGAGAAAAAGTACAGGGTGTATAACTTCAAAGCAGCTCTGACTAGCAAGCAGCTCGTAGAGTACATTGTGCTGGACATTGAGCAAGAATCGCCAGAAATTTCAATTGATGGATCTCGTTATCAATTGGCTTATGCACAGGTTGCCCGGGTGTCGGATTTTGGGAAGAACGACACCATCTTTACCGTGAGGACACATCTTGGGCACCTGCTGAACCCTGGTGATCATGCCCTTGGTTATGATCTCTATGGTGCAAACCTGAATGATGATGACATGGACACTGCTATGACGCGGTACAGCTTACCTGAGGTGGTTCTTGTCAAGAAGAGCTATGAGAAGAGGCCACGCACACGGCGATGGAAGCTGAAGAGGTTGCCTGTTGAGGAAGATGCTGCAAACAAGGCCAAGGGCGAGGAAGAGAGGAGGCTAGATGAGTACGAGGCTTTCCTCAAGGATTTGGAGCAGGATGCAGATATGAGGTTTAGAATAAATCTGTATAAGAATGAGGACTATAGGTCAGAGATGGCATCAACTGCTGGTGATGATGTCCCTACGGTGCCAATTGAGGAGCTGATTGAGGACCTGACCCTTGGTGATGATGAGGAGGATGAAGGGGAAGAAGCCATAGAAGGCAGCACTCATGCTGGAATGGTGGAATGAGCTATATTGTCTACTAGTTTCTGCATTGCTCACAGGGTTGGTGCTCACATCAGGTCATAGATCTGATTGTATCAGTTCAGTTATCATATATGTTATTTTCCCCAGTTACTGATATATGTTAGAATTCTGGTGGTGCTGCTTAAGATACATAAGTTTTGAATTCTTCTTTTTTTTTTGAATCGACATTGTTTGAACCATTCCGGAGTTTACATTAAAATCATTTTCTATGTAGTGTGTGATTTGTTGTTTCCTTGTCATACTGTTGTGCACCACAGCACTTTATAGGTTTTCAGTTTTACATACAATTTATTTTGTTGACACTCTCAAGTTTCAGCAATTTTCTTCTATCGGAGTGTCATGATTGTCTAAAAAAACTGCCATGATTGTCTTAAATAATGCTTTTTTTTTTATCAATTGTGCTGCTTGTTACTCCTTTACTGGCTAATCATCCTGTAGCTGAACCTCAGAATGTAGGCCTGAACTGGATTATTTTACAATTTATATTTTTCTTTTTTTTTCTGCTATAAGTTTTGATGTGGTTGTTTAAAGTTATGTTTGAACCTCCCCTTGTTGTTGGGATCGATACTGTTCCAACTGCCCTGCATTGAGATGTAATAATCATGGTTAAGTTAGATCCTTTGTGATAATAGGCTTAGTTTTGTGATATGCTGTTTGCTTGAGGTACATATACTGTCACCCACTCCATTGCTTCTAAGATTTCAATTTCACAGTTCTTGTGATGACACTCTACTTAAGTTCCAACAATTATTATCCTGTATATATCCGGGATTCCGGGTGGGATGATTGTGTTTAAGTAATTCTTTCTGTTATTAATTTTTTGTGTTCGCATTTTTAAGTAATTGATTATTCTCTAGTTGATCCTATTTAAGTGGCATGTAGTATCTGATTTTCTGAAAATCAGTTAGCTGCTTACTTCCAGTGCCTGTTTATCTAGCTATCATCTTTTTCTGAGAGAGGATATATAGCTATCTGTTAACATGCCTTTTGCTCGATCTTGTAAGTTCCATCCCACCACATACAATGGACTCCAATTCTTCCACCCAGAGCTGGTTGATACTGGCCTTGTTTTTTTTACATCCGGAAGCCCTCAGCAGCGCATTGTTAACCACAAGCCCACGCGGTGGACTCCGTAACACACGCACGCACACTCACCCCTATGAATACACGTACGTAAACCCTACCCCTATGAGCACCTCCGAAGGACTAAGCAGAGCACCGGCAGATCTAGAGATTCTCGAAGTCACCATTAGCACCTCGTTGTCGACGGGAACGTCGCTTACCACTTAACGCATAGCGCCGGTAAATCATAGTAAATTCCAGGAAAAGTGCGAGTACCAGGATTTGAACTCTGGTGGGTAGCGTCCCACTGGACCATAGTCTTCGATTCTTGGAGAGAAAAAACACTGCCCATAGTACCTTCCTTTGAAACTGGGCCAGCCCAAATACCATGCTCCGAGCCTCCGACTAAGATATCATCACATGGACTGCCCTGCCTCCAACTTAGGCCTTGTTTATAGATTCCAAATTTGGGAGGTAAATTTAGGAGTACAGTGTCACCTCGTAATCATTGGAACACTGTAGCATTTCGTTTGTATGTGTAAAAAATTGTCCAAAAATTGATTAATTAGGCTTAAAATGTTCCGTCTCGCAGAGTACAACAAAACTGTGCAATTAATTTTTTATTTCATCTACATTTAGTACTTCATGCATGTTATGACATTTTGATATAATAAAGAATCTTCTTTTTGCATAGTAAATTTGAGAGTTGCTTTTAGGATCTAAACAAGGCCTTAACTGTATTTGGTGAAAGGCAGTTGATTCCTCCTCCGTCCTCGACTCGGCGGCACAAGCTCCGACGGATCTGCTGCTTCGAGTTCTTCGTACTTCCAATCAGCTAGTTGTGCCCTGTTCGTTTGTCTGGTGGCTGGTGCTGGTTTTGCTGAGAGAAAAACACTGCTGACTGGTTGGTGGCTGGTGGCTGGTGCTGGTTTTTGCTGAGAGAAAAACACTGCTGGCTGGTGGCTGATAATCCAAACGAACAGGCTCTTGATTGCTAGTGTCTATTTTGGATAGATTATGGCTGCACCTTCATACTCAGGCTGGAACCATCATCTTCCGAGGGCCTGTGGTACCTCCGGCATGGTCATGGGACCCTGCTTGGTCAGATGCCAAGGTTGTGCTTGGAGAATACTACCTCCGTTTCAAATTACTATTTATTATTGGCTTTTTCGTTTAACGTTTGATCATTCGTCTCATTCAAAAAATTTCACAAGTATCATTTATTTTGTACGTGACTTGCATATACTTTACAAATAATCTATTGATTTATATATTTGGACAAATTTTTTTGAATAAGACAAATAGTCAAAGATCACGAAAAAAAAGTCAACAACGAATAGTAATTTGGAACGGAGGTAGTAACTAGCAAGGTTTTGTTTTCCCCGTGGCAAGAAAATTGGTGGTGTTATTGCTCAATTGAATTGCCACCTTTGCTGGTAAAATGGCCAGTTGAAGCTAGAACGTGTCAGATGACCTCTGATAGCAAATGAATCGATTGCTGAGGACAAAGAGGGAACAAAGAAGACTAAACATGAGATTGAATCCATTGGGTGTGCTAATTTGCAAGATGGTTAAACATGTGATTCAGAAACCAGAGGAAGGCTTTCTAATTCCTACAGTCGGATCTTCTCCACCAGCTACATGGCCAGGTTTTTTCTAAGCTGTGTATCTTTGTATTATTAGATATACTAGTATTATTGCACGTGCGACACACACGTGTTATTAAAAAATTAGACAACCAATAATTTGTTATAGTTAAATAAATTATTAGTGGAATGTGATGACCATCTACTCCATGACTAGATGTATTTCCCTTGCCAATAACATAGGTAGGTTCATACGTGACTCAGATTTTTATTCCTGTACATATACGCATCAAAGTTTGCAGGTCTAACGAGTAACTAATCCATTTAGGCAATATATATGACATTATACGTAATTTCTTATTTTTTCTTCCGCTTAGTCACACGATCGATCATGAGCTTCACCCTTTACACCTGAAACCGTCAAGCAAGTATATAGTCTCGCACCAAATCAAGCTCCCCAACAAAACATAGTTACCTAAAACAAAACGCACGCTGGAAGTTCCATTTTCTCGGCCCGCGGCCTTACGCTTCAAGATGCACGTGCGACACGCATGTGGTATTAAAAAAATTGATAATTTTTACTTATAGATTAAGCATTCAATAACCACCAACTTTTTATTATTACAATTCGGCTTTTGTAATTGTCCTTTTTTAATAGGTATTCAAACTCGAGTTGAATCCGATCTCTAACACTACGTGAAAACCAAAGAGGTCAGTAACTTGTGTGGATGGACTATGGTAACGGGAATTGAGCCTGTTATCTTTTTGGGTTATTAATAATAGGTCAAAGGTAACACCAATAACATCACAAGGATAACGGGCCACATAGAGGCCCGTTACCAATGACATCATATAGGTAACGGGCTTCCATGTGGGATTTAAAAAAATTAAAAATTAAAATGTGGTATGTTCATGTACATGCATCGGATTCTCCACCTTAGAAAAACAAATATTACAAATGGACATTGCTGAATCCCAGAACCGTTGCGTCATGGCAGATGTCGCCTCAGATCCAGCTGCTCCAGTGCTGCTGCTTAAGATACATAAGTTTTGAATTCTACCTTTTGTTTGAAACTTTGAATCGACTTTTTTTGAACCCTTATCTTGTATTGGGGTGTAACAACCATTCCCAAGTTTACATTAAAATTATTTTCTATGTAGTGTGTGATCTGTTGTTTCCTTGTCATACAGTTGTGCATCACAGCACTATATATGTTTTCAAATTTACAATTTATTTAGTTGACACTGTCTCAAGTTTCAGCAATTTTCTTCTGAGTGTCATGATTGTCTTAAATAAAGAGAAACTAACACGCAACTTTGCCGCACGCGTCACGAGGAGTTTTTGGTTTAGGGAAACCAGCTGCAATAAGCCAAATTATGGGCAACCTTTGATTCAGACTTAGATTTTGATATTCTTGAGCACCAATTGAAATCATTCTAGACTGTTTTCCTCTGATAAAATCAAAAGGTGCAGCAACAGTTAATCAGCATTATGTGGTTTCCCTAACATAGCTAAGATTATGAAGATTTGTCAAAGTGAGCATCAAATCCAAATTGCCAAGATCGTTAGGTTGCCTGATTATTTCAAACTAATATGCTGCTTCTTGTAGATTCAATGAAATAAACAATTGTTAACACCAAAAATTGGCACCTGAAAGAGGCTGACAAGTGGGCCAGATTTGGTAGAAAGATTCCATTCGGCAGGAAGGGCTTCTTCGAAGCATTCGGCAAAAGATGCTCTGCGGTCGGGAATCCGCCATCATTCGGCAAAGGAGCTGTTCCACAGTTGGAAACAGAAGTATTCGGGAAAGCGTGATGACGTAGATCGAATATAAGGAATAAGCCGATTTGATGAAGAGTATGAGATGAATACGGCGCTTTGACGTATTTCTTTGGAAATAAACGTTTTGTAATCGTAGTCGACTAGGAATTGGGTCAAAACCAGGGTATAAATATAAACCCATGGTTATTGTAATAAGGATCGAACAATCATACAACAAACCGTCCTTGCGCCAACTTTCGAGTCTTTTAGTCGTGTCGTCAAGTTTCTTTCGAGCGGAACCATCGATCCGTCGACCTCCGTAAGTATCGACAACCTTGTATCATGCTTAGTATCATGCGGTGGATTTAGGCTTGATTTAAGAAGGCTTTCTTGCTAGATCATGAGTCATGCGGTAGGCTAAGGTTTAGCTCGAGGCAAGTTACCTGCTCTATTAGATTTTGGCAAAGATCTAATAGATTCATTAAGTTACCTTGTGTGCATGTTCGTGACTTTGTTTTAAATAATGAATGCTTTTAGCCTTCCATGTTTAGAGTATATCATGCGGTAGATTGATCTATTCTTGGTTGGTGGTGTGATTTTAGACAAGTTGTATCATGCGGTGGATTAACTTGTTTGTTTTTATACTTGACGGGTTCGAAAGTACCTAGACATGCGGTAGACTAGTGCTTTTAAACCTATGCATTCTTGTTTACTAGAGATTCATGATCGTGCTTTTCACTTTTATTATACCTCATTCTTGTTAATCGGTTGTGATTAAGTACTGCAGCGATCATTTAATTAACGGTAATGCTTCCAACCGACCGTCCGGACGGACATGGCACAACGCCATCCACATGGCCCCGCTGCCTTATCTATATACGTCCGTCGCTCGAAAAATCTCGAACCACTTCGTCTTTCTGCTTTTCGCAAGCCGCAACGCATCCATGCCGTCGCCGTCGTCGGGCCTCCATGCTCCTCCGCATGCCGCTACCGTCGCCCACTACCACGCCACCGCCGATGCCGCTGCTCCACGCCGCTGCTGCTCCAGGCGCCGCGCTGCCGCCCCTCTTCTCCGCGGCCGCCTCCTCCGTGGCCTCCGTCGCCGCTTCTCCATGGCATCCGTCGCCGCTTCGCTGCTCCTCTGTGGCCTCCCTCGCCAACCTGCGCCGCTTCCGCCGCAGCCTCGCGTCACTTCCCCCGCGGGCGCCGCCGCGGCCGCGGGCTCCGCCGCTCCTCCACGGCCGCGGGCGCCGCCACGCTGCTCCTCAGTCGCTGTCTCNNNNCATCAGGTATCATCTGTCTACTACGGGAGTTGCGTAAAATTCCCCGCCGCAACATCAAAGCATGCTTCATGAAACATGCAATTTAAATGAAACATCCAATCGAATTTCATACTAAACATCCAACCAAACTTCATGCAACATCAAGACGGTGCTATTGCAACATCACAATTATGCAGCTGCAACATTGAAAAATCATTGCAACCAATGCAACATCTGTGACAACGATTTCAACACAAAAAATCTAGAATCAACGTTGCTGCAACATGCCAAGAACACAGATGCAACATCGATAGACAATAATTGCAACATTCAGGAAATCACTTGAGCGCGCTCGCCTGTCCTTGGCCGCAGGGGAGAGGCGGCTCACCCTCACCATGGAGGAGCGGTCCCGAACCAGATGATACCTGATGATGTGCATTTCTGTACGCCTTCCCGATGTTGCAACCGACCGCTTTTTATGTTGCAGATATTGTTTTATGATGTTGCATACACTATTTTGAATGTTGCAAAAAAGTTTACATGTTGCATGCAACATAGTACCCATGTTGCGGCGGGAGTTTTAACTGCTACAGTGCTATTGGAGAGAAATACTTGGCCCAGGCTTTGCCACGTCACCCGTCCGATTTTTGCACCCGGATCGGACGTCCGGGCGCTAGCAGTACCGTCTAATTAAAAACCGATCTTTCATCATGGTGACGTCATGTGGTCGGCAGTGCACTCTTTGCATGTTGTTTGCCGATTATATAACGAATGTATCAATTGCCGACAGATAGCTTGTTCATAGCTATATGTCGATCAAAATTGGCTTTGTAAAGCCGTAGATGTGGAACTGTCTGGTATCATCCGGCACGTTCTAGGTTTTATTCTAAATATTTTCTTTCTTTGTCAGTTTCAGGGAAAATTGACTGGCACGGGATTCAAACGTTCACGTGTGAAGCTAGCTAATTCTGCTTGCTGTGTGCTTGGCGTGAACTGCAGGTTTTACGTCAACAACAATAGTACCCCCTGATAATGAGTACATCTATCGATAATTTGCAACTTGAGCAGTCAATCTATTTTTCTATGACTTCTGCATCTGCAGATTGCAGTGCATAAACCTTTGCCATTAACCTGTCAAGAGGTAGCTCCAACTTCTTATATGAGAACACAGAGCAACCCGGAATCACCATTTCGCATAGGGCTAAACAAGAGATTGAATTCTGTTTAGCGAATTAACACCATCTATATTGATCTGAGATTTAAAATAGGCGTGGATGCTTGAGTAGAGTATAGACTGCAGATTGACATTGCAACAACGGTCAAGTGTCGTAGAAACTGAGACTATAACTGAAGTACTTCACTTTAGTGACAACACTTGTCATTCCCACAGGCTAACGAGTAGTTCTGAATTTCTGATTGCAATGACATGGTGACGTGAGAGCTCTATTCATCCCTAGTTACCCTGCAAGCCCAGTTTCAGATACGATGGGATTAGTGAGGTTAGGATTCAGTAAATTTGGGAATATATATGTTCTTCTGCAGAGGTACTACTAGTAGTGTAATAAAATCAAATGTTATGTCTGAATAATTGTATAAGTAATTCAAAAAGCTAATTTGATTGCTATTTAGTTTAGTAGGAGCATACTTTAAGCTATACAGTTTTAGTGTTTATACTGTAGTTGCTAATGTTTAAAGCGATTTTAATTTACAAATGAAGAGATCCATGTAACTGGTATGTTTAAATTTAATCAACCCCGTGGAACGTTTCGCTTCCGGGAAAGCAATGTCATGTTAGCAACACAATAATGCACAGCATGTGAACAACTGATTGATTGAATTGTTTAATTTTGCACCATTCAAGTACTTGGAGTTCCAAGAGGATTTTGAAATGGCTGAATATTGATTGAAGTATATATTGCAAATGCCTTCATCGTGTGGAATACAGAATGGCACCTTGCAACTAACAGTTCCAGTTGCCGCAGACATTAGAGGGCAGTTGCGGAACTTGTGGCCTTGAGGTATGCTGTATAGTTGAAGAGTTCTACTTTCTAGATTATCTCCCTTGTCAATTTTAATGGGAATAGGATGATAGATAGGAATATAGGATTTAACAACGTAAGCATTTCCATCGGGCAGTATTGCTATTGGACTGACAAACTTAAGTTCACGATTTGCTTCTTGAACCACATGTGAACCTCTCATCTTAATTCTTTTCAGACAGAGGTAAATCGTAAGTTCATATCAGATAACTTTGACCCATTCATTTTGGATAGTGATTTAACAAATGTCATGATAGTTGATGTTACCACAATTGAACCTTTCAGGCTAACACATGATGTATTTCTAGCAGTTTGGTACTGTATCCTGTAGATCGTCGGATTAGCCTGGAGAGATTCCTAAGCTAGAAACAAGAAGCAATGAGGAAATTTGCAGTTACGTTGGACGGCAAAAAGAGACCACCATTCCTTGATTTGTTTTTCTCAGCATGTTCCATGTGCTTCCTAGCCTCACTGCTCCACGAGCACGACGAAGCAGCGCCCCTGTCCGCACCACCGAGCTCGCGATGGCAACAGCCGCGACGAGGAGGCGATGCTTGCGGCGGCGCGCCTCAGCTGGTTGGCGTAGAGTGACCCTTCTTGGCGCCGGCGCCGGCGCCGGCGGCGAGCTCAGCTTGCAGCGAAGGAGCTGAGGAGCAGGCGCAGCGCTGTGAACGGCCGCGGCGCATGCATGAGCGCTGGTCGAGCGCCTCGGCGGGGGCGATGGGCCGGGACACGTGCCTGAGCTCCTCGCCGACCGCATCCACAGGTTGCATTGCTTAGGAGGAGGCACGCAGGCAGCGCCGGCGGCGCTGAGGAGAGGGGATGCGGGCGCAGTCGCCGGGCATGACTTCGGTGCCGAGGTGGATGCAGATGGTGGAGGACGGATGAGGTGGCGGAGGTAACGGCGATGATCTGAAAGAGGAACAGGGCTTTGACGGGCCGATGTATCGGACGGTTCACGTTGTTTTTTCTTTGGATCCAACGGCTTTTGAACTTCCCTCGATTGTTGGGATCGATACTGTTCCAACTATCCTTCATTGAGGTGTAACAATCATGTTAGGTTTATTTCTTTGTGATAATAGGCTTAGTTTTGTGATATGCTGTTTGGTTGAGAATTTGAGATACTGCCACCCACTCTGCTTCTAAGATTTCAATTTCACATTTTCTTGTGATAACACTACCTAAGTTCCAAAAAATGTCATTTGCACCCCATACGTTGCCTTTTAAGTAACTAGCAAATATGCCCGTGCGTTGCTACGGGTAATAAAATAAATATTGGCTAAATTTGTTTTCATGACATTGTAAGGTTGACCGTAAATTCTCTGTAAGGCGGCAGTGTGCACAGTGCGAGCACAGATCGTGCTACATTAGGCCGGGGCGATGCGACCTGAAGCGGGAGGTGGCCGGTGTCCTCCAACGAGATACAGCGTTCGATGGGCTCTCTCAGAACAGACGGCATGAGCGTGTGCGCCGGCGGCGGGAGCACGGCTGGCCAAACCTGTTGAGGCCAAACTACCAGATTACCGTCGAGGGAGCGACGGCTCGATGCCGAGGTGTCAGGCTGCCGGCGAGGGCTCGCGCGAATATCAACAGGCCAGGTGCCATCCACAAGCACGTACGTGTGTGCCGACTGGTTTGTCGCGTGGCGGGCAAGTCGATCCTCTTCCCTAATTTTTGCTGGATATATACTGATCAGTTCATGTTATCTTCTTGAGTTCTTGTCTATCTCGTATTCCCCGACAGGTCGCAGAAGAGGTCATGCTGTATATAGAGTAGGAGGAAAGTAGAAGCCGCCGACGCTGTAATATTTAGCAAAAACAAAATCTATATTTTGCCAAGATCAATGTGACCCATAGGAACAGGACGCTAGGAGTCCAGACGTGCACGTGCTCTATATTTTTCCAAAATCAACGCGACGCAAAGGAACAGGATGCCAGGAGTCCAGGCGTGGCATGCGCAGGCGCGTTGCCGTCTCAGTCGAGTTCGAAACAGATTAGGACCACAAGTTGATTCTTCAAAATCTCAAGGGGCTTTTTACAAAATTATAACGTACCGCTGAATCAATCCTTGCTTTATAATTAGGTAGAGATTGGTTGTTATCTAGTTGATCCTGTTTAAGTGGCATGTGGTATCTGGTTTTCAGAACATCAGTTAGCTGTCTACTTCCAGTACCTGTTTATCTAGCTATCAGTTTTGTTTGTTTTTGAGAGAGGATATCTAGCTATCTGATATGCCTTTTACTCAATCTTGTAAGTTCAATTCCACCACATACCGTGGTCTCCAATTCTCCACCTAGAGCTGGTTAATACTGACCTCAGTAGTCTTGAGAAAAAAAACACTGCACTAGTAAACCCTCGTTTGAAACTGGGCCAGCCCAAATACCATGCTCCGACTAAGATATCATCACATGGACTGATTCTTAGTGCTACGTACTTCCAATCATCTAGTTGATTGTATGGTGGTATGATGCTAATTTACCGTTCAATGCAGTTAGTTTTCCTTCCTGTCAGCTAATGCTAGATGCAGTCGCAGCTATATATACATTAGTCGAGGATTCGTAGGACCTACTTAATTATCATAAGTACAGAGGAACCATGACGCTGCCCATGTCGCTCGGGAGGAAGAAGGAAGGCGACGCTAAGGCAACAAACATCTCTCAGCACAAAATCAGCAAGAAGAGTTGGCTTGCAGGGAGGCGACAACCTGCTGACGGCTTGCAGGGAGGTGGCCGGCGGCGCTACGGGCGGCCGAGCAGCCAGCGCAGCAGCCGCGCCAGCCGCCCGGGCCACCCCAGAGCGGCGAGTGGCAGCACGATGTTGTGCTGCTGCTGCGACTGCGCGAGGTGCTGCTGCACCAGCTGCATCTGCGCCAGATGCTGCTGCACCACCTGCTGCTGGTGGTGGGCTGTCAGCTGCTGCGCCATCTGCCGTTCGGCCGCACGCCGGCGGCGGCGCTCCATGATCCCCCACACAGCCAGCGCCGCGATGACCACGGCGGCGGCGCACGCGAGGACGGCGATGAGGGCGTTGCTGTCTACTTGCTGAGGCCCATTGCGCGTGGTGGGACTGTGGGAGTGTGGCTGCAGTCTGCCTAGCTGAGAGCTGCTTTTGCAGTGGAACGACGGACTCTTGTAGCGTGCATGGAGCAATGAGAATGTCGTGTGCAAACAACATCACATCGACTGTCCGTTCGATTGGAAAAAGGTTGCAGCTGTCGGTGCGCGGGCGAGGGAAATTTGCCACACGCGCAGCGAGCGAGCCAACACTGGCACAGTTTCCGTTTTCGTGAATATATTGCCTCGCGGCAAGCTGGACTGTATATATCTCCGTGCCTAGGGTGGGTTGGTTGCCTGAGGGTGCGCGGGCGAGGGAAATTTGCCACACGCGCAGCGAGCGAGCCAACACTGGCACAGTTTCCGTTTTCGTGAATATATTGCCTCGCGGCAAGCTGGACTGTATATATCTCCGTGCCTAGGGTGGGTTGGTTGCCTGAGTTGCACGGGGGGGGGGGGGGGGCGGGTGCGCGGGCGAGGGAAATTTGCCACACGCGCAGCGAGCGAGCCAACACTGGCACAGTTTCCGTTTTCGTGAATATATTGCCTCGCGGCAAGCTGGACTGTATATATCTCCGTGCCTAGGGTGGGTTGGTTGCCTGAGTTGCACGGGGGGGG
>OAMR01000042.1:3044054-3073440 GCA_900205405.1 Echinochloa crus-galli
GGAGGAAGCGAGTGGGATCGGTCCAGGTGCTCTTGCTCGTCGGATTGTGGTCCTCAAGCGTAAGCTTTGACCCGTTGTCGGGTCGGACAACGGCGTTCGCTCTTTCCTCTTGAGGGCGTTGTCTGCAGTGCCACGTTTTGACGGCGGTTCGTGGGAGCTCTCCATGGTGAAAACCAAACGTTGGCGCAGTTGCGTCTTTGCCTTCCTGAAGGCGTTGTTTGGAGGTCTTCCTGTAGCCGTTGGTGTTGGAGTCGTAGGCTCCGCGGGAGGCCGGGTCCGGTCGATTTGTAATGGTCTCATGGCCCTTTAGTTGGTTCGTCGCGAGTAGTGCTGTGCTATCTCTGGCGGACGGCCTAGAGTGCCCCGTTACGAGTTTGTTGGATGTCGCTCTTCGAGCGGAGTGTGCTCTATTGTAAACTGGTAATCTCAGTATCCTTCGAGGATGCTTTATATATAAAGATGGCTTCGGCCTTTCCTGGAAAAAGAAAATGGCAAAAGGACCATTGCGGGTGTGTTCTCCGAAGCAAAATGACTGTTTCAATTTCTCAGCACACGTATATGCTGTCCTCCAGCGGCACTCGGCCCAGTGCTAGCCAGCCCGCGGTCGCCCGCACGCTTGCTGGCGGCGCTACCTCCAGCAGTTACAATGAGTGGTTACATCTTGGCTCTGAAGTTTGATGAGTCTTGCAGTACAGATTGGTCATTAACATATATGTCAAATTCTTAATCCTCTTTGTTTCTCAACCTGTATAGACTGAAGCCATCATCCAATTGCTAGGACCTTTTCCGGCAATAATTCATCTTTTGGAGTTGGAGGTGTGCTATGGACAACATCAACCCGCAAGCCTGCTGTCATTGATCAGATAGTCCTGTGCTTTGTTTTTCTTTCTTTTCATATATGCTGTTGTACAAATTTTAGAGAATTCAAATAAGAGTTGCAAGTGTTCCCCTTTGATTTTGGTTCTGGTCCTATCTGTGTCTTGGGTGGATCCTCTTGATGCCTGGAGTGAGTGTTGGATGGACTATTCTGAAGTTTGGATGAACAAATTCATTGGACAAGCACTGTGGTCATAGTTTCTTAGTTTGGTTTGTATTGTGAGATAATCCTGATTCAAGTGCTGAAATGTTCTTTCTGACTTCCGCTGACATGAAAAGTACATGTCTGGAAGCCGATATAGTTTTTGTTGTCACCACCAACATGTCATATTTTGAGCTTAGAGTTCAGCTGAGTGAACCAAAGGTTCTGGGTATCTCTGTGTGCTGGTAGTTTCTCATCCCTATATGGACCACTAGGGTTAACCGAACAAGAAAAAAAAAGAGGGGGATCAGTGCCAGCAAGGGGGAATTAACCCACACAGGGTTAATAAATCAGCCCCTGGATTATATATATATCCACCCTAACCGAACAAAGCCTTCGGCTGCTTGATTTGGGGGAGCTAAGGGTCAGGAGGGGAAAGGGAAAGAGACGATGTTGAATCGGCAGGAGATAAGGGTGGCTTGATGTAGGGTCCGACATAATTGGTAGAGCAGAGGTGCAATTTACTGAATGAAAACAGTGAGAAATGGCTGTTCTATGGGCCCATTTAGTCAGCGAGAAGAAACTTAACTATCATTAATGGAATGGCAACCAAGGAAATGGAAAATTAAAATAATGGCGGTGAAGGGAATTGGAGAATTTAGATGGCAATAAAGGAAGTGTTGTAAATTTTAGTGGTATTGAAGGAATTTGCTCAATTATAAATTACCTCTTCAGGTTTAAACCACTGGACGCCTGGACTTTGTGAGTGGTTTTGGATATGCAGCTAGGTGTTTGATCGTATCATGTTGCTAACCGGATGCTCATCGGCAATGAGGGAGTGGTGTGCATTCAAATTCAACCTAGTGTACCAATGTTGAATGTCCGATTATGTACACTTCTATGTAGAAGATTTTTATTCAGATTAGTGTATCATTTATTTTGCTGCTGTGGGCGATGCAATGAGTGGACAAGGGCATCTAGGAGGCCCAAACAAATAAGTTTGGGAAAGATTGGGCCTTTTGTATGATTCTTGTGAGTTTGTCGAGCTCTCTTTGCTTGTACTCCTCTTTTGAACCAGAAACTGAAGGAAAGAAATACTACTATATCATTAGATAATTTGAATTTCATCACCGATTCCACCTGTCCTAAAGGCTAGTGATAGAGCAAATATATTTTCTAAAAAAATGGAGCAAATATATCATAGAACTGATTTAATTTATGCATCAATTGGTTATCGCGGCATATTGGATGCTGCAGCTTGAAGGTAGAGCTCCGGGGGCGAACACACTAGAATTGAAACAGGTGGGTGGAATAGCATCAAGTATGTGGCATTATGTGTGGATAGCTAGAAAGTGCATTAGATCAAAGCTAACATCTAAGTTCTATATATATATGAATGCTCAGAATGTTGAGCTACTAAAAGGTGCCAGGTTTAAAAGTTAACCTGTGTCCTTCTTAATGAAAAATGGGAGAGCAGTCTGCCCCTTGGGTCTCGTTTTTTTAGTTAAGTTGGGCAAAAAAGAAAATGCTCATGTTGCACTACCTTGCCACCGTTTCGCTCATGTATTGCAATCTGGCGGAACTTGGCTGTCATAATGTTTCGAATCAATTTGCAGCAAAAGGGGAAAAAAATATGCAGCATGTAGCGTTGAGCCTTTTTTGCATGCATGCTCAACTCAGGATTCCTTTGTGTTTGGTGGCTGTGTGTTGCGGCGGTGGGTGACTCGGTGCGAACCGTCAGATACTATGATCGAGTTGTTGTGTTAGCGCATCTCTTTTCTGCCTAAAGTGTGCGTCAGCACTAGGTTAGTTGCAGCTGATGTGATATGGTTTGGTTTTGGCTAGTGGTTGCCGTCTGGCGTGTTGCTTGCCACACTTATATAATCGAACGTTCGATCGTATATCTTTCTGTCTAATTGGCTGTGCAGTATTCTGGCGCGTGTTGATACTTGATCGGTCAGGTTAGTTTCCCTTGGTTCTGTTCTGTTAATTATCCTCTCCCTTCCTCCAGCTCCTCCAATCCGAAATTAACCGAACAAAGCACAATAGCAGCACTCAAAAAGCGGGAGCTCAAATTGTCTCGCTCGTTTCCATGTCGTGGCCAGTTTACAACTTCTCCTTAGTTTTGAATCTCAAGTTTTTTCTGGAATCTTGATTCCTATATACAGACTGAATAATAATTGGTAGCAACTAGCAATTGGTGGTCCGTGCAGCGGCCGGCCGGGGGCATGGATAGTGTGTCTCGCGTGGCATGCACCGTGCACAAAAGGGGGAGAAAACAAAGGCATGCTGATTTTTCTTTTTTTTAGATTAAAAGGCATGCTGATTAAAGGCACACCAAGTTCCACCATTTGGGGACGGATCGGACTAGGATTATCATCATGATACAAGTGGATTACTGACCTGGTGCAGTGGGCTATCCGGCTGGACTGGCAAAGGCGCTCAGCCCGTGTGACGCCCGCCCAACTCAACTTAACGAAACACAAGGACGAGGCGATGAATATTAGTGTCCAAAAAAAAGAAAGGAAAATCGGGCACTGATTACTGTGCCACATAGGCCATACTGCACACTGTGGCCTGCTTTAGATCCTAAGGGCTCGTTTAGTTCCAGAATCGGGCGCGCCGATTCGGGACTGGCGTGGGCGGCAGTCTGACACAATCCCTGTAGCGCGTTTCGTTTGTATGTGTAAAAAATTGTTCAAAAAATTGTTAATTAGGCTCAAAATGTTCATCTCACAGAGTACAACAAAACTGTACAATTAGTTTTGATTTTATCTAAATTTAGTACTCATGTTATGACATTTTGATGTGACGGGGAATCTTCTTTTTGCATAGTGTATTTGGAAGTTGCTTTTTGGGAACTTTTGGATCTAAACAAGGCCAATTTGGCTCCCAAATTTGGGAGCACAGTGTCTCTTCGTAATCATTGCGCCACTGTAGCATTTTGTTTGTATGTGCGAAAAATTGTCCAAAAATTAATTAATTAGGTTCAAAATGTTCGTCTCGTAAAGTACAACAAAACTGTGCAATTAGTTTTTAATTTCATACTCCATATATATTATAACATTTTGATGTGATAGAGAATTTTTTTTATATAGTGAATTTAGGAGTTCTTTTTAACTAAGGCCTGTGTCTTCTTTGGGCGCGGCTAGTCGCTATTCCTACACATGTGCTGCGATCTGCTCTGTGTCAAAATCACGTGCGGGGGCGATGCAGGCTGTTCCGTAGTAGTCAGTAGTCTAGTACGACGGGGGCCGTTGGTCGGTAAACCAAAGCAGAGGACGAGTTGCCCTTGGCTTGGCTCACTGGTTGTGGGCAGCCAGCACACGGTGTGGGCCATGCCACCGGTGGGGCCCACACATGAGTGGGGGAGTCTCTCTGCAGTACTGCAGAGAAGACTCACCCGTACACGGTAGAGGTAGAGACGTGAGAGCTTGTGAATCTGGATGGACAGAGCCCAGGTTCCCGTCCGCATCCACCCACCATGCCACCACCCCCGTCCTAGTCAGCCATAAACGGGTTCGGGGTGGGTTATATGAGTTAGGTTTTGATAATGATTTTATTTGGATTCGTATCAACAGCTGTGCCCGATTAGGTGAATTTAGTTTAAATACGGATCGGTGTGGGTTAGAATAGGTTAAATAAACCGTACTCTCAATGGAGTTTATTTGGACTTTATGACTAGATTTATAAGTATGTCAGCCCATAGAACTAAAACCTCGCATTTATACTTTAAAATTTCAGCTAAATACACCAAAATTTGTTGGGATGATTCACTATAATACTAGACCTACAGGCAAGTCACACTTTAGGAGTCGGACCGTAAAACTAAAACCCCACGTTCATACTATAAAATTTTAGCAAAGTTGACTAAAATTTGTTAAAGATGACTTGTCATGATAAGCGGCAACTCTGTGCAAAATAGTGTAGTTGTATCCATAGAAGGGCCCTACTTCAAGAGTCGGACCCTAAAATTAAAACATCGTGTTCACACAATAAAATTTTAGTAAAATTGACTGGAATTGTTTTTAGATGACTCGAAACGATAAGCAGGAATTTTGTGCGAAGTAGTGAGCTTATCTATAGGTAGACCTCACGTCAGAGTCAGACGCTAAACCTAAATCTAAATTAGGTTAAATTAACTGAAATTTGTTGGTGATACTCGGTCATATCATCAATTCTATACAAAGTAGGATGGCTAGAGCTATACACGGGCCCATGCCAAGATTAGAACTCTAAAACTAAACTAAAACACATAGGTACTTAACAGGGATTGGTATTGAGGTGCAAATACAACTAATGGGTGTGGCGGGTGAGTTTACTAACTAAATGTTTTGATACGGTTGAATTGACACACGCAACTAGCTAGAGTCCTAGAGATGAGGGGGAGTGGATTTGAGACCAGGTTTAGCCCCGTTAACAGGCATAGTCCTCGTCCCCTCTGCGCTGCCGGATCGGATTTTGGGCTGCTCCTCCATGCTTTGGACGCCCGTGCGTGCAAGTGGAGGTGTGGGTGTCGCAGTTGCCTACATGCTGGTTGGTGGTTGCTGCTTGCCTATACTCTTCTGCTCCGGGTCGGCCACCCAAAGGTGCTCGTGTGCTGCGAACCCCCACCCGTGAAGCTGGACCGACCAACCAAGTGGCCCCCACGCACCCGAGCGACCAACTCCCCCCCTCCATATCTCGGGCTCTTTCCTTGGCTTGGCCTGGCCTGGCCAGGCAGACGCCCCGATCAATCGGCGCTCGCGATTCGAATCGAATCGAATCGAATCGGATCAACCCACCACGCAGGCAGGCAGGCAGGCAGGAGTCCCCCGCGGCTGCGGGAGCGGGAGCGGCGGCGGCCGGCGGCGCCCATCTCCACGACTCCACCCCCACCCCCACCCCCGGCACCAAGGTGAGCCCGCTCCTCCTCCGCCGCCGCCCGCTCCGCGTCTCGCCTCTCGCGCATTGCTCGTCGGATCGGCTTGGTTAGGTCCCCTCCTCATCCCCCGGCCTGTGACTGCGACCCGGGGGCCTCAACACTACGAGCTTTGACCTTGATCGATTTGTCAGGTTCGGCAGCGGATCATCTCGTGTCTAGCTACCGTGTGTCCCGCGCGCGTCGCCCGGCGGGCTGCGTCCGCGGCATCTCGTATCTAGCTGCCTCTGTCTGATTGATTAGGCCAACGAGCGAGCGCGAGGATTGTTGTTGGATCTCGACTTCCACAACTCTGATTTTCCTTTCGTTACCTCAACCCTGATGGAAGGGTTCTGTGCCCCTTTGCTGTAAAAAGGGGCAATCGTGCCACGGCGTGACCCTCTATGCCATCTCTATTGGCGACTTGCAACACTGACCTTTGATACACACAAATTTCTGAACTTTGATCACCAACGCATTTCACCTTCTTCAGAAAGGTTTATGTACCCTGTTATGTAAAAAATGGCAATCATTCCATGGTGTAATCCTTTTTGACATCTCAATTTACGGCTTGCCGCACTGACCTTTGATCACACTGTAAATTTCTGAACTATGATCCACCTGACATGTTCTCTTTTGTTTTGTTTTGTTTCTTATGAAAGCCATGCTGACCTGTTTTGTGAAAGAGTTAACAATGCCGGTGTGGATTTCTTTAGTTCATTTATTGTTATTTTTCCTTTGTCATCTTCCCTGGCTCCATACAAAATTCTTCCATGGATCTTTACTTGTGCGACCAAAATAAGTCGTTTAAAGTTTTTCCCAATATTCATGGCAAACAGAATTAAATTGAACTGACTTTTGTTGCATTTAGCAGATGGGGGATGTTGCGAAGGACTTGATAGCCGGGACAGTAGGAGGGGCTGCCAACCTGGTCGTCGGGCACCCCTTCGATACCATCAAGGTGAAGCTCCAGAGCCAGCCCACCCCTGCTCCTGGACAGCTCCCCAAGTATGCTGGCGCCATCGATGCAGTTAAGCAGACGGTTGCGGCTGAAGGGCCAAGGGGCTTGTACAAGGGGATGGGGGCACCACTAGCCACCGTTGCCGCTTTCAATGCTGTCTTATTCAGTGTGAGGGGGCAGATGGAGGCTCTCCTGAGGTCAGAACCCGGGGTGCCGCTGACTGTGAACCAGCAGGTTGTCGCGGGTGCTGGTGCTGGATTTGCAGTCTCGTTCTTGGCATGTCCAACGGAACTGATCAAGTGCAGGTTAGTGGAGCCAGGACAATTTGTTTCCTGCTTTGTTGTCCGCTTGAATGGTGAATGTGTCACTAGGTCTGGTTTTGCATGTTAACTTGGATTTCTTGTGTTGTGGTAAAGATAGCTGCCCTTTTGTGAAATGCACTTTCCTGCATGTGTTAGATGCTGTACACGTAAGATACTGAATATCCATGCATACATGACATTAGGTTTATGCTGCAACATCCTCCATTTAAGCAAAGTCTATAAGAATTACCTATGCAGCTTAAGATTGAACAAGTGAAGAATATATGTGTGTTCGTATGAGCTTGGCTTATGCTATTCAGCTTTCAAATGAAGTTGCTGCAAAAGAATATATGATATTTGTCCTTCTATGTAAATATGTAATGCACATTCTTGTGGATGTTAGATTACTCGTGTCAGAAACTAAATTGTCATGCATCCAGTGTTTCTCAGCTTATCCCACATGCATCATACCGTGGCCTCATGGCTTCTTGCATTAGCATAAACATCTGCCATGGATAATTCTCTAATTTATAGGCCTGATTGGACCGCTGAAAGAACTATCAATTTTTAGTGTTCAACACATACTAAAAATTATTAATGTGCTTATTTTCAGTTTGCAAATAGAGTACCTGCTAGTTTGGCTCATGTAGTACATGGTAATTCAAATTACGTTCAGGGGCTGTGCTGTCACCTGTTGTGCATTTTATGTCTCCTCAAATCTTTTCAGCAAAGGTAGTTCTAGACATAGTCATGCAGAATTGATTGTGATCCAAATCACATACGGGGTTTGTGCTATCACCTGTTGTGCATCTTACATTCTTTGAGGAATCTTTCAGAAGGGGCAGTGTTTCTCTGTTCATCCTGCTTGCATCATACCATGTTAGCCATCTTTTCATTTCTGTTCGTCACTTAAATGCTCAATTGGAATTGATACGGTAAAGTGCTATTGTTCATTCTTTATGGAATGATCATTCCTTCCAATGTTAGAAATCATACATTCCATACTATTTGCCATGCCTTCCAGTGATTCTCAGTTCACCTTACTTGCATCATGTCATGCCCCTGCATTAGATTAGTTGTAGGTATGTTAGTGTTAATTTCCTTCATGGCTTTACGAAAGGTCATCAAAGTGGACTGCTGGAAACTTATTTTGTGTCAATACAAACAGCTTTATGTTTGCAAATGAGTTCGTGCAAGCCATACTCATGTAGAACAGTGAACATACGTTGGCTAATTCAATGGTTGTGCAGTTATCTATTGTGCATTCTATGTTTCCTGCAGCTTTGTGTTTGCAAATGAGTTGCTGAAATCTTTTGTTGAAGCAAAATGTTAACGAAGAAATTCATACCTTTGGCCATGGCATTTTACTAGTGCTGAGATATCTCTCCTGTTGCAGGTTGCAAGCCCAGAGTTCCATGGCCGAGGCAGCCGCTGCTTCCGGCGTGGCTCTACCCAAAGGCCCGATCGACGTGGCTAAGCACGTCGTCCGGGACGCCGGCACGAAAGGCCTCTTCAAGGGCCTGGTCCCGACGATGGGTCGCGAGGTCCCCGGTAATGCGGTGATGTTTGGCGTGTACGAGGCCACGAAGCAGTACCTCACCGGCGGCCCCGACACGTCGAACCTTGGCAGGGGCTCCCAGATCGTGGCCGGTGGCCTCGCCGGTGCCGTCTTCTGGCTGTCCGTCTACCCGACCGACGTGGTGAAGAGCGTGATCCAGGTGGACGACTACAAGAACCCCAGGTACTCCGGGTCCCTCGACGCGCTGAGGAAGATCGTGGCAGCCGACGGCGTGAAGGGCCTGTACAAGGGGTTCGGACCCGCCATGGCGAGAAGCGTCCCGGCCAATGCCGCGACGTTCGTGGCCTACGAGATAACGAGATCGGCGCTGGGTTGATTGCCTATATTTGCCTGCCATTGCCATCTCTCCTGTTGGCACGGCTGGAGCTGCTACATCTTCTACGACAACTCAGGATGGAACAAAAGCCACGCCTTGCAGGTGCAATTCATCACATTTGCAAGATTCTTTTAGGGTGAACAAAAAGATGAACTTTTTTCCTCTGCGATGGAGTTATAAGCAAGCTTAATAAAGATGTTGATGGGTGGATCTTTGGGCCAGTGGTAGCTAATAGATAAATATTCGTCGCCTTGTGTAATGGTTGGCCTGGAGCGGATTGCCCCCATCCTACGGTGATCCGATGGCCTGGGAGTGTGGATGTGATGGTGATGGCGAGACGGTAGTGGGCTGGTTGCCCTTTGCTTTGTTGGGTTGTGGCGTTTGGTGGCCGGTGGCCTCCGTGGTCAGCTCTTCTCGCTTTGCCCCCAGCCCCGGCCTTGACACCTCTTTACTTCCTAGCCTGAATTTTTATCCCCTATTTTCTGCATAATATTGTTTTTATTTTGCCAGCCGCACATGTGCGTGCCGTGTATATTTTAGTAGTGTGTTTTTTTTATCAACAGTAGTGTGGTTGGTGAGGTGAGGAGGAGCCGCTTGCTGGGTTGTACCCTTCTACTTTGGGTGGAGTCGAGTCGAGTCGTTAGGTTAGGAGAGGATACACCCATTCCTTGTCTCCGCCTCCATTGCCGGGGACACCTCCGGCGCCGCTCCTCTCCTTGCACAAAGTATGTGTTGTTTTCTTGCAGATTTTACCTTGTTCGTTTTCAGGCCAGCATGTGTATCTGATTGCACAAGGGGCATTGCTCCCGCTCTCTGTGTTGATCTTTTGTTCTTAATTTGGTGTTCGTCTACCTGATTGAACTACTGCGGTTCTGCAGATTTATTAGAGCAGTGTTTTTCCTTCTTTTTTTAGTACCTTGTGTAAAGCAATCTGTTCCCGCTCACATCTCCGCCGAAAGGATTCGCCGGGTAGTGGGCGTGCTGCTCAGTTAGGCCAGTGTCAGTGGAGGCTTCATGGGAGTTTTATGGCATTAAATGTGCTGATGTGGTAGAGGAGAGAGTGAAGAGTTTCATGAAATGTGAGAAAAGTTTCATCATCATGAAACTTATCTGGTACGGTTACCTAGTTTCTGCTCTAGATAACCGTGCGATGAAACGCTGCACTGAGACTGGCCTTACAATGCCTGTGTTCCCCTTTGTCTCTTCTCTTCATCATAACGTAGATTAGCCGCGAAGACAGTCTGCATCGGATGTCTGCGCCGTGCTCACTATCTAAAAAGATACTTCCTCCATACTCATATTAGATGATGTTTAGGACAGCGACATGGTCTCCAAAGCACAACTTTGACTACTATTTTCTATAAAAAATATTTATTAAAAAGTTATAGATGTATACTTTTATGAAAGTACTTTTCAAGACAAATCTATTAATATGATTTTCACATTTCTAAACTCAACGATTTAAAAGTTATTTATGATTTATATTTCCAAGGTTTGACCTAAATCTTGTCCTAAACATTATCTAATATGAGTATGGAGGGAGTATACGAATAGGGAACATTCTTACATTCGTATATCTAAAAAAAAAGATCTACGAATTCTCACTACGTGACTGCATACAGCAAGTATGTCTGCGCCGTGCTCTCCATTCCCGTCCACATGAAAGTTCATCTTCTTGTTAGGTTCGGCCGCTCTCAAAATGTTTTTTTTTCCAAAAGCAGTTGCGAATGCGTTTACTCAACCTAAGCACGTGAAACGGAGGAAACTGATGCACTAAAGAACAAAAGAAAACCACGGAGCACGAGCACCGAGTACAATACAAAGCTGGCATTCAGATTCAGAGAGGCAGGCAGCACAGCAGCCCACTGAAACTTGCAAACCGTGTGCTGCCCTGCCGCAGATGGGTTCGCCGGCGCGGGCGCCGGGCTCGCCGTCTCGTTCCTGGCGTGCCCCACCGAGCTCATCAAGTGCAGGTCAGTTCTGATACATATTTCTGGCTGTCATTTGAAAGCAACTAGTGCATACATAAAAATTCCATCTCATTCCAGAAACTTGAATGCCCATGTACTTGGGGGGTTCTGACTTCTGACGATGAATTCCCCTTGAGGTTCTGAAGATGAATGCTGGATCACGCGTTTCAGTAATCTGAATGCAACCAAACATACATGATGCCATCTCATTCCATAAACATGCATAATGTCAGATAGAAATGAAAAGAGCCATTACTTTTTCAGAGCATCATTTTCCTATAGCATGTCGCTATCCAAATGCTCTGATAGAATACAGGAATAGATTTTCCATTGAAACAACCCATGGCTTTTCTCGTAGCACTAATTCAAGGTGTTCGTAAGTTGTTGATCAGGAATAGTATCTGTCAGTGGGTATGCTTGTTTTCTCAGCCTTTTGGGCATTGCCAGAAAAATAATAAACTTGTTTCTCAGGGGCAAAAAGGATGTGAATTGTGCTGATATAATGATATATGCCATTCATTTGCATCTGCAAATATACTCTGGTGTAATGTAACTCACTCATGGATTACTCTGTCTCATAATCCAGTACTGAATTTTCGATCAGCTAGTGCATTTATACATCAGAAATTCAGAAGGCACAGCACATCTCTTGCTACTGCTCGCTGAAAGCTATATTTGACAAACGACAGTATAGAAATATCCATGAGTTTCAGATCAAGCGGAGCAATGATCTTTCTATGTTGCAATCATGCCAGGCTTCAAGCCCAGAGCGTCTTGGCATCGGCTGCCCCCGCTCCTGCCGCCGCCGCCGCTGCAGGCGTAGGAGGCGCTGTCGCCGCCCCTGCCGCGTACGGCGGCCCGATGGACGTGGCGAGGCACGTGCTGAGATCGGAGGGCGGCACGCGCGGGCTCTTCAAGGGTCTCTTCCCGACGCTGGCGCGCGAGGTCCCCGGCAACGCCCTCATGTTCGGCACGTACGAGGCGGCCAAGCAGTTCCTCGCCGGCGGGCGGGACACGTCGCAGCTGGGCCGGGGCTCCCTGATCGTGGCCGGCGCGGTCGCCGGCGCCTCCTTCTGGGCGCCCGTGTACCCGACCGACGTGGTCAAGAGCGTGCTCCAGGTTGACGACTACAGGAACCCCAAGTACTCGGGCTCCATGGACGCCTTCAGGAAGATCCTCGCCGCCGACGGCGTCAGGGGCCTCTACAAGGGGTTCGGCCCCGCCATGGCGCGCAGCGTGCCGGCCAACGCCGCCTGCTTCCTGGCGTACGAGGTCACCAGGTCCGCGCTAGGGTGATCTGATCGATGGATGGATCCCGTGCTAGACTGCTCCGCTGCTCGCATTGCTTCCGTTTTTTCTTCACCGCTTCTACTGACCGGCCATGTCATGATGGTGACGATGATCATGTAGAAAGTGTAAAATTCGTCTCGTAGGAAAGAAAGTTTATTTATGGAATCAGCATTAGTTTCACTTGCACGGTGTTCACTTCCCTTTAAATCCAAAACTTCCCTCAAATTTTCTCTCTCTAAACTTCACTGTTCACCGTCACATCAAATCTCTCTCCTCATGCATAGAGCCTATTCCACGCCGATTCAGATACGTGTATCGGTATCGGATACAGATACGTTGATATGATACGTCATTTTCAAATTAAACCGATACTTCGATACGTTTAGAATTTAAATTTAATACATAAATAAGTCTCAAATAGAAGAATTTAATTTATAAAATAAGTCTTAAATAGTTGGATTGATGTTGGAAGCATTTAGCACTTGCACATACACTGCTGATACCTATCGCTGCCATCTAATTAAAGAAAAAAATCGAAGTAGGAAGGAAGAGTAAGTGTAGTAGTACTGAATAAGTATTGATGGTGTATCGCCGCCGTATCGCGTATCGAAAACGTCCGATACGCGATACGGCAGCACAACAACGTATCGGCGTGGCATAGCATAGAGCACTAAATGTAGGTAAATAAAAAACTAAGTACATGATTTTGATGTACACGACGAGACGAATCTTTTAAGCCTAGTTAGGTCACGATAGAACAATGATTACCACAAATAAACGAAAAGTGCTACAATACACTATAGTGTTCGATATGATATTTTCACCTAAATTTATATTCTCTTTTCAGGGAAGTGAACACCGCCTTGGATGGGAGCTCTGCCCATGCCTCGCTGTGGCTGTGGCACCACCGGATTTATGAAGCTGAGGGTTGCCTTCAAATTTAATGAACCTGGCAAGGGTCTTGGTGAAGGCTGAAGTGCTGATTCGCGCATTGGACGACTTTGCGTTGGCAGTGACGTCACTCTGCGTATGTCCCAAATTTTAGGTGGTCGTGATGCTGACCGCCTGACCTCTCACGGCTACGCTGTCATCTGTTGACAAATTTGTGATGCTTACTTCGTGATTTTGGTGGTGTTTAGATAAAGAATTGGGAGGTTGAATTTAGGAGTTGAATGTCTCTTCGTAATCATTGTGTCATTGTAGCATTTTCGTTTGTATGTGCAAAAATTGTCCAAAAATTGATTAATTAGGCTCAAAATGTTCGTCTCGCAGAGTACAACAAAACTGTGCAATTAGTTTTTGATTTCGTCTACATTTAGTACTCCATGTATGCTATGACATTTTGATGTGATGGGGAATCTTCTTTTTACATAGTATATTTGGGAGTTGCTTTTTTGAAACTTTTGAGAACTAAACGCGGCCTTCGAAGTCCTGCACTTTCTTCGGTTGCCACGAGTTTTTGACATGTCGAGAATGCTTTTGTCATATATCTAACATCTGAGAAGATTCTACAAAGGGGTGGTGGCGCAGTTGGCTAGCGCGTAGGTCTCATAGCTAAACGTGAGTGATCCTGAGGTCGAGAGTTCGAGCCTCTCTCACCCCAGTTTTTTTGTCTGTATTTTTCCGATTTTTTTCCCGTTGATAGATTATTTTTTTCCGTTGTCTGTATTTTTCCTAAACTTTGAAGATTTTTTCCCCGTCGATAGATTATTTTTTCCGTTGATAGATTTTCCTAAATTTTGAATATTTATTTCCCCCGTTGATGGATTCTCCTAAATTTTGAAGATTTTTTTTCCCGTTGATGGATTTGGTGGTCAGTGGTCACTAGCTGTTGGACTTTCGTGAAAAATTTATTAATCGTGCGAGCTGAGCTTGACATGATGGTATCCTGCGCCTCAGCCTTTGCCCGGAGCACAAGAGTCTTTTCTTGCTTTGATTATTAGGGCAAGTTGAGCAAGTTGACGAGGCGAGGTCAGTGTCCCAAAGACAGCGCCATGTGAGAGTGCAGCTGCCTCCCAGGCTTTTAATTCTCTCTCCCATCATATCCAACGGCACGGCAGCCACCAGTACAACGGCTTAAGGCCCTTGTTTAGATGCCAAATTCACCTCCCAAATTTACTATGCAAAAAGAAATTTCTCATCACATCAAAATGTCATAACATGCATGGAGTACTAAATGTAGATGAAATCAAAAACTAAGTGCACAGTTTTGTTGTACTCTGCGAGGCGAACATTTTGAGCCTAATTAATCAGTTTTTGGACAATTTTTCACACATACAAACGAAATGCTACAGTGACGCAATGATTACGAAGTGACATCAAACTCCCAAATTCAACCACCCAATTTCAACATCTAAACAAGGCCTAAGTCATGTGTTAAGAAAAAGTGATTATGCAGCTGTGAAGATTGGAAGTGCACGATTTGTGTTTGGCTTTTGATAGAGACTGCCTAACCCTAAGCAGGATTAGATGAATTTGTGGTTAGAAAGAAATAGCTACTATGTTCAGAATCAGCCGAAGAAGACTCGGACAAGGATCTCAACTTTTGTTTTCAAGAAATGCATATCATGTGATAGTATGTGAATGTGACTGTCAGAATGTGGCCTGAACTCTTTCAGGCTTCGGCCCTGTTTAGATACAAAGTTTCTACTCCTAAATTTACTATGAAAAAGAAGATTCCCATCACATCAAAATGTTATAACATGTATGGAGTACTAAATGTAGATAAAATCAAAAACTAATTACACAGTTTTGTTGTACTCTGCGAGACGAACACTTTAAGCCTAATTAATAAATTTTTGGACAATTTTTCGCACATACAAACAAAATGCTACAGTGGCGCAATGATTACGATATGACATCATACTTCCAAATTCACCCACCCAAATCCAACATCTAAACACGGCCTTCGTTTCGTTTGGACAAAGCCAAGATCGATCTCATTCAGATCTGATGAGTTTTTCTTTAATAATCTGATGAGAATTGGAAGCCAATTTTGGTTTGTTGTTGCTGATCCAGGGACCACTTTTTTTCATTTCTTTTTGGAACATTAACATATGGTCAGTGGCTATTAATATTATTCAGGGATATGTGAATTTTCCACCAGCTTTTATTTCAGTTGTGGCTGCAAAGCATAAGGGCTGTATTTAGTTTCCCATCACATCACCAAAATTCCCAAAATTCTCTCTCCAAACATCACTATCCATCTATCACATCATATCTCTCTCCTCATACATGCAACACTAAACGTGGGTAAATAAAAAAACTAATTGTACGGTTTTGATGTACACGACGGGATGAATCTTTTGAGCCTAGTTAGGTCATGATAGGACAATATTTACCACAAACAAACGAAAGGTGCAACAGTACGCTACAGTGTCTGATGTGACATTTTCTCCAAACTTTCTCCTACACTTTTTGGAACTAAACACAGCCAAGGAATCTAAACCAGTTGGTGATGGGATTGAATTGGCAAGAAAGATGGGCGAAAGGCTATGAGAACACACTGCTGATTGCTCGTAACCTTTTGGTGATGCCGAATTGCTGATGAAGCAAAGGGGATTGGTGAGCTGGAAGTGGAGCACCTAAATACATAAGTCGTTATTCCAAAGAGCCCTAGGCTTTATTTCCAGTCACTTGAGCAGTGACATCGCTCCCGGAATCTCTTGATTTTCACTTGTGACAAGTACCTCTGATATGGTCTTGTGTGGCTGAATAGAAAAGGAAATGCCCATTGGTTTTGTGAGCATCTTAACATTCCTCCCCCTTCACTGTCTGAATCTTCCATCGCTTTTCGAAGGCAATACAAGATTTTCTCGAAGGTGCGGAAGAAACAATTCGATTTTCAGCCGAGTCCTAAACCCTTTGGAACGAAAGAACTTTACAAAAAAAAAGGGTCGAACATCATGCCATTCATTCAAACAAGAAACATGAACGATCATGTCGTTCAAACGGGCCCAGAAAAATGTAAGCTTACAAGTATTATTACTAATTTTTTTTTCATTTAAACTACAATACCAACCCAATTGGCACTAGTCCGTGAACATGCCAAGCGCACAAGAAAATGTGTACAAGATGAATATACATTCACCAAATTACAGTGATCTGATACAAATAAAAACGCTTCTTAACTGCAACAGAAAGAGGGTGGTATACTGATATCCATTCCGTGAAAAAACAAAATAAGGGCCGCCATAGCACGTCTGCCGCTTGTTCCAAAACACTGGCCTTGGAGGGAGTACAAAGTACACGTAGCAAGAAAAGACAAACATTCTGCCAGCAATAGTACTTAAACGAGCATCGTCTCAAGGCAAATTACAGTATCAAATATAGTACCAGTACAATTTAAGGAATCGACGACACTTGCTATTTGCTCATGTACTGCTAAGTGTTCCCTGCTAAGCTGGAGCAACCTGAGATTTACTCAAATATATGATGTATAGTACGGTACCCCCAACAAGGCAAACAAAACTCCAGCCCCAAGGTGGCTGCACAAAACAGCTCATCTAGAATCTTGAATTTTTTTATAAAAAAAAACTACAGTGATTCATGCATTCTCAAACAATTCAAATAATGCAGTCATCATCAGTCAACAATTGCTAACATATGAATTTAACTACATAATGAAACACAATAGATCTGTAATTCTGTAGTGCACTAGTACTACCAATAGCAGGCTTCTGTTGCCAATCTATGAAAATCAAACTATGCATGAATCACACTAATGAAGATAGATAGCAACATGCAAAATATGCAGTGCAATGCAAGGGCATAGGAGAATCAGCAATTCCTAAGGAACCATTCCAATCACATAAAGCTGAAATTAACCAAATTCCGCAAGAAGCAAAGAAGACGGAAGGAATCCAGCAGGAGAAAGAGAGATTATTACAGGTAGCAGCACCCTTGCAATGACACTAATTCAAGCTGACCCCTCCTTGTCCAGTCCAAGCCCGTCCACGATCAGATTCAATTCAGAGAAACCCTTCCCAATGAAGCCAAATTACAGAAACTCCCAAAACTTGCTGTTGCTTTGTTCCCCTTGCCCATTCCGGCCGCCGCTACTCCGCCGGCTCCGGCGGAGGGGCGGCGTTGTTGTTGTTGGCGGCGGCGGCGTTGGCCTCGGCGACGGACTTGAGCTTCTGGAGGTTGAGCCTGATGAAGGTGTCGGCGAAGAGGCGGGTGTCGTCCTCGGTGTTGCCGTCGGGGACGTCGACGACGTAGGACTCGAGCACGACGGTGCAGATCCCGGGGCCGGCGAGCTCGTTGACGGTGGTGACGGAGCGGTAGTTGCGGAGGCGGTGCTCGCCGCCGGTGATGGAGAAGCCGAAGACCCTGGCGGCGTCGTCGAGGAGGTCGAGGCGCTCGGTGCTGGTGCTGGCGGGGAGGCCGGAGATGACGCTGACCTCGCGGAGGCGGCCGGGGCGGAGGGCGTCGCCGGCGTCGGGGTCCGGGCGGAGCGCGCAGCTGCGGATGAAGTGCTTGTACACCTGCGGGCAGTCGAAGCGGCGGACGATGGCCCAGACGGCGGCCGGCGGCGCGTGGATGCGCTGCGCCAGCAGGGAGGAGCATTGGCCCGCCCCGACGGCGTAGCGGTGGTGGGCTTCCACCGTCGTCCGCAGCTGCTCGTACTCCGCCGCCGTCAGCCCAAGCCCCGCCGGCACCTCGACGTCCGCGCCCGCAGCCGGCTGGTCCATCGCCTTGGCCTCGATTTGGATTCGCTGGGGTGATTTGGGAAAGGGAAGGGAAGGGGAGGGAGAGGGGAGAAGCAGTGAGCTGGAGCGCGAGTTAATACACAGCAAGTGAGATGGGGAATTGGGATTTGGGCTTTCTACCTCTTGCTTGCTTTACCTCGCCCTTCTTCTCTTTGCTTGCCCTCACTTCAGAGTTCACACACGCACACTCCTCTCTTTCTCACCCCCCCACTTTTGGTTTCGGGCGTGTCGAATTCTTCTCCGATTCTACCACCCTCCCACTCCGGCCACTCCGGGCTTTGCCTTTTATAGTAGAGTTATTTTTTTATGTTCTATTATATGTTTTGTTGTTCTCCTTTTGGATTGTGGATGCTTGTTCTTTTGAATTGCCAGTCTTCTTTGTAATCTACCGGAGATTTTGTAGTTTTTATTTTTTTTGAACTTTAGTTTTTATTCTTTCATTGGCTCAAGAATAAGAGATTTTGTTCAAGTTGCGGCCTCTGCAACCGCAATAGTCAGCTGTTCTTTTTTTATATCAGGTATCTGTGCGAACTTTAGCGTTGTTTAGTCTACTCACGAACCATGAGTTTGTTAAATTCGGAACTCTTATTGATTTTTGGCATACTCACCAACATTTTAGCCATAACAATGCCATGTAATTCTGTTGGTGAGCCACTTTTGAATTGTATAAAGGGTAGCTACTAAGTTTGTGGAGGAGCCAAATTAATAAATAAGTTCGTTTTAGCAAATGCTTCTACCGTTGTCATAATTATGGGAGAGAAATTCTGAGTTGTCAATCTAGAAAGCTACTAGCAAGTTTTATTTTAGACTATCGTCTTGCTAGTACTACTGGATTTCTTTGCATACGGGCGTGTGTTTGCCAAGGCAATGACTCTTTTAGTTGCTCTCCGACGATATGAGTTATAATTATGTGCATATAGTTATGCCATGGTACAATTAGCCGTAACAGTATGAGTTTTTAGCTATAATGAACACGGCGGTACTAGTCTTTTGAGTTGTTCCATCGCTATAGTTTTCTAATAACGAAATAGGAAAGTTTATTTTACCAATAGCATTCACAGCTATAAACAACAGTAGTATGCATTACGAGTTGTCAGCTCAGAAACGAGTATGTTAACATTAAATATAACAAATAACACATGCATGAAGCATTAAATATAGGTGAATAAAAAAACTAATTGCATAGTTTTGATGTACACGACGAGACGAATCTTTTGAGTCAGAGGACAACAATCATCACAAACAAACGAAAAGTGTTACAATACGCTATAATATTCGATGTGAATTTTGAATCATATTTTTCAGGATCTCAACACACCTAATTGCGAAATGTTACCATCTGCCCTTATTTCTCTGCATCGAATTGCGTGTGAGATTGGGTGGCAAGGACCACATCCGGATGGATACACGATACTCGAGCGTCCGACTCTGTTTGTTTCTCATGCGCTAAATTTAAGTGCCGTCACATTAGATATAAATATATTAATTAAAAGTATTAAATATAGATTAATTTAAAAATCTATTACATAAATGAGGAGTAATTTATAAGACGAATTTATTAAACATAATTACATCAAGATTAGACAATATAATGTTCCAGTAAACCTATGATAATTATATATTAATTATAACAAAATTAGATTTGTTAGATTCGTCTCGTAAAATAGATATGACTTATATAATTAGTTTATATTTAATATATATCTAATTATTATTTATTTAAAACGTTAAACTTTAGCACTAATGGATCAGACAAAGCCTCTGATCTGCACTCGGCTATCCTGCTCCTGCGTGAGGGCAGTCCCAACCCAGTGACTAGGATGGTGTCCATAATATTAAATGGACTGCCATCTAGGATGAAAGATGATGTGGCAAGTGATTAAATAAAGAAAGAGAAGTAAACCGGGTCTTGCATGAGACATGGTGTCTACACACCATCCAAGACAAGATGTGAGAGAACTAGCATTAAATTGAAAGGTGGAAGAGTGGTGTTTGCATTGGGAGTGTAATGTATATTACTAGTTTCTCGATGACGTGGAGGCTATGCAAATCATGTCTAATATTTTAGGTTGGGACTGCCCTGAGTCTGTCTGACTGTTGCGTTTGTGTCATCCAATCGATGATACGGTTTGCCCATCACTGTCTGTCGACGATGTACACGTACGTACTCGAGACTGGCAGGGCAGGACTCGTATCCACTCTGTCCTCGCTGCGGTCTGTGTGGGTGGTGGGTACCACCGCATCGCTTGCTGCTGAGCCAACCTGAGCTGACCTTGAGCTGACCTTTGGAGGTCAGCAGAGCAGAGCCCCGCCGTCAAATACCAGGGGCCTTTCCCACTGTTTTGCCCTCCATGCTTTCTTTGCCCATACCCTTTCCCCCTTCAAGAAAGGGTTGACCGAGAGGAGAGGTGGCTGCCGAACCAGATAACCATTTCTAAGGTTTAAATTTTATATTAAAATAAGTACTTTTAGACAGTGGCGGACCCAGAACTTCTGTACCTGTTGAACCATTGACATTGTGACTTTCCCGAGTGCTTGGGCGACTTCCACTCGAGCTAGCACTCAAACTTGTGAAATAATTCTTCAAATCTACAGAAAAGAAATTAATAGTCATGCTCTGCAGTTTATGAGTCTAATGCCTGGAGTGCTAGATCTTCTAATTAAACAAATAACTAATTAACAGTCCATAAAATGTTACAACAACAAAAACACATACCATTTATTCTAGTCTTCTTCTTGCTGCCAATCGCAGTGGCATTGCCAATGCTAGTTGTGGCACCTCGCCCTCTCCCTCGGCCGATAACTGCTGGAGCCGAAGTTACCCCAGGCGCTGGGCCGCCGCCGCGGCCGTGCCCAGCAGAGCCAGCAACTGGAGTGTCGTGAGCGACGATATCTTGCGCATCCCCATCTCCTTCCTCCATCAGGCGCTGATTTTTGTCTCCGATTTGAGGAACGCCTCGCCGGTCGGCCACCGCTGCTACTCTGCTACCGCTAGGGTTCAGACTTTGGGGGCGGAGGCGCGGAGCGACGACTGGATGACGGGGAATTGGGGTCTTGGGGATCGATTGTTTTTTTCCTGTACCTGGTGAGCAGCTGGGCTGGCTTGTGAGCTTGGACGCTCGGTCTTCTGGGCCTCCTGATGTTCTATCGTAGCCCAGAGCTCCAGAATGACTAGGACTGCATAGAAATTTAAGGGGCCTCTAGTGGTGCGAGTCGGCCAGTAGCTGGGGCGGCCGCCCCAGGTCGCCTACAGGGTGCGTCCGCCCTTGAAGTCGCCCAAGCACTCGGGAAAGTCACAATGTCAATGGTTCAACAGGTACAGAAGTTTTTCAAGATGCGGCAGTTTTTCAAGATGAGACAGTTAATAATGCACCGCCACAATCAGAGCCACAACCGCAACCTCAGTCACAAGGAGAAGAAGATCACACATGGTACAGTTAGTTGATTAAACCACCAAGTCGTTGCTGCAGAAATAAATAAAATAAATACATAAATAACTACTAACCTGACAAGCACAGCCATTTGCTCTGCAACTGAGATATCACGAGACTCATCAATTAAAACAGAAAACAGACCATCCCCAATCTCTTCCTTTATCACTTCTGTTATCTCTTCTGCGCAACTTCGTGTAAGATCCTTTTGAATTTTGGGAGAAGTCATACAAGCATTTTTTTGACAGAGATCATCAAATGCAACCCTTACATCCTCATTCCTATTTTTGTACCAATCAATCATTTCTAGAAAATTGCCTTTATTCAAGGAAGTTTTAGATTCATCATGTCCACGAAATGCATGACCTTGTGCAATAAGAAAGCTTGAAACATCTAATGCAGCATTCAAGCGAACTTCATATAGCATTTCTGAGGTCTTGGAATTATGATCAATCTTATGAGGAATACTTGCCCTTTGATTTTTAAAATCTTCAGTACATAACTTAGCTCTATTGTGGCAGCTAGAAACTCCACCAACATGACCAGGAAATCCTCTATTTGCATGTTTCCAATCGTCAAACCCTGTCTTTGTAAAAACCTCATGACCAAATTTTTCATGCTCTGCTTCCTGCCTAAAAAGAAAGCAATTGAAGCAAAATGCTGCATCCTTTGACACACTATACTCTAACCAATCATTGTCCTTAAACCATTGTGGGCGAAACACTCTCCAATCTTTACCAAAAAGCTTACGAGGAAAATTATGTCCTACAGGTTGTGTGGCACCCTTCAATATATAAGCCCTCCTAACCTCAGATTGGATGTTGGGATGAAATCTTTCAATCGGTAATCTAAGTCCGGGATCAGCGACAACATGGACATGTGGGTCAAATTCAACAATAAGGCCAATAATTTCATCTTCAGTACCTTCTCCTTGTGACTGAGGTTGCGGTTGTGGCTCTGATTGTGGCGGTGCATTATTAACTGTCTCATCTTGAAAAACTGCCGCATCTTGAAAAACTTCTGTACCTGTTGAACCATTGACATTGTGACTTTCCCGAGTGCTTGGGCGACTTCCACTCGAGCTAGCACTCAAACTTGTGAAATAATTCTTCAAATCTACAGAAAAGAAATTAATAGTCATGCTCTGCAGTTTATGAGTCTAATGCCTGGAGTGCTAGATCTTCTAATTAAACAAATAACTAATTAACAGTCCATAAAATGTTACAACAACAAAAACACATACCATTTATTCTAGTCTTCTTCTTGCTGCCAATCGCAGTGGCATTGCCAATGCTAGTTGTGGCACCTCGCCCTCTCCCTCGGCCGATAACTGCTGGAGCCGAAGTTACCCCAGGCGCTGGGCCGCCGCCGCGGCCGTGCCCAGCAGAGCCAGCAACTGGAGTGTCGTGAGCGACGATATCTTGCGCATCCCCATCTCCTTCCTCCATCAGGCGCTGATTTTTGTCTCCGATTTGAGGAACGCCTCGCCGGTCGGCCACCGCTGCTACTCTGCTACCGCTAGGGTTCAGACTTTGGGGGCGGAGGCGCGGAGCGACGACTGGATGACGGGGAATTGGGGTCTTGGGGATCGATTGTTTTTTTCCTGTACCTGGTGAGCAGCTGGGCTGGCTTGTGAGTTTGGACGCTCGGTCTTCTGGGCCTCCTGATGTTCTATCGTAGCCCAGAGCTCCAGAATGACTAGGACTGCATAGAAATTTAAGGGGCCTCTAGTGGTGCGAGTCGGCCAGTAGCTGGGGCGGCCGCCCCAGGTCGCCTACAGGGTGCGTCCGCCCTTGCTTTTAGAGATAAGATAGAACTAAGTGGGATTGGTGGATAGGTGGAGAGTTGTTGGGTAGTGTAAAATAAGGGGTATTGAGGTTTTTAGCAGTTTTGCTATTTTTTACATTTGAATTCTTTAAATGCTTATATTGTGGGACGGAGCGAGCATATATAATTTGCAGGTGAGATAATAAAAAATAAAAAAGGAACAACCAGTCCGTAGGGATTTGAAGTAGATAACAGAAGGTAGCTAGGAGATACTCCGTATCTCGATAGAGCCGGGGTGATAAAGGGCCCTCAAATTTATATTAAAAATTTTAAAGATCGGATTCAATTGGGGTCGGGCTACAATATTATTAGGTTTTGAGCTAAAATTGATTATAACCAAGTTGAAATGTGAGAAAGCATAAGAGAGCACGTCGTGGTGAAAAAATATGGGTGCGATCCATTCCCACCCCTAACTAGAGCGTCTAGTTTTACCATTTTCTACCGTCTAAATTAGGAAAAAACCAACAACGGGATTTAGATTAACACATACAAGAAGACAAGATTAAGACCAAACATATATATGCTTGTCCTTCCATCACGTATTATTACACCAGCGTTAAGTATGTACTCCGTAACTCCTACTAATATTTACGGTTTATTAATCTTTCAATGCTAGTGCCACATCTATCAACAAATTATCTATGGTTATTTTACCAACTTTTAAATCATTTGGCTAATTTCTGATAGAAGAGTTTGCATGTGTGTATTTTTGTGTGTTCGTGCTTAGTAAAATCAAATTTTAGCCTTTGTTTTCAAAAGAGTCAGGAAGCGACTAAGAACGTGCGCCGTTCATTATCTAACCACGCCATAACTCAAATGCTACAGCCACAGTACGTCGTGCGTTAGGTGCACCATAAAACTGTGTCGCAACGCCTCAACTGGCTGTGTTTTAGTTCCTGGAAATGGAATACGAAGTTCGGTGAAAATGGCACATCGGACACTTCAGCACACTGTGGCACTTTTTGTTTTTTATAATAATCGTTGTACTACCATGATCTAACTAGGCTCAAAAGATTCGTCTTATTGTGTACATCAGAACTATGCACTTAGTTTTTTTATCTACCCACGTTTAGTGTTCCATGCATAAGAAGAGAGATTTGATGTGATTTGATGTGATAGGTGAATAGTGAAGTTTGAAGATAAAATTTTTTATCTTTCAAGAGAACTCACCAGGGCCACTTTTGCTGCTACAAAACTGTCGCAACGCCTTAGTTCATAAGTATAAAAAAAACGCCTTTAGTTCATTTTTGCTGCCAAACCACGCGCGGGCGTTGTGCTCGATTTGCTCGTCGCAGTTCTGGCGTGGCCGCTAGTGCGTGTTGACCCATGTAGGCAGCATCTAAACAGACTCTAAATACCGCGGTGGCATTTTTTTTTAACCCAAAAGGCATGAGACTACTAGGTGGTACCCCGTGCGATACCGCGTGAATTTCTTAAATAATATCTGAAAACACTAAATTAATTATATAGCAATATTTTTTGCAAACGACATTATACATGATTTAGGATTAAATTTGAAAATAGAAACACTAAGGTAATTGCATTGATACTATTGGTAATAGAAGATCGGTGAATGACATCTACTGTGTGAATTTTGTAGCATTGCACTCGTAAAGACCATAGATGATATTGGTCATAGAAGATCCATAAATGACATAAATGGATAATTCTAGTGGATGGATGACGTGACAAGCTTGCATGTTGAGAGAAATCTGTAGTGAGGAGCACAAACATAGTTTTGTACGATGATGTCTGTTTTATTGATAAAGAGGAACATTTACAAGCCAGCTAACCCGTATGAAACAAAAGTTACTCTCACAAATTTATTAGCGGTAGGTCTTTTGCCCCCTCCGCTATCCACACCTGGGCTTCCTGTTTGATTTTTCCAAAAGGTCGGGCGCGCTTGTTTCAACATGCCTGAATACTTTTGCATTTCGCTCTTTCCAGATCTCCCACATTACCAGCATGGCGATGCTTGCCTTGGCCTTGCGGGGGGTGCACCATAAGGTTGGTCCACCACTGGCCAGCCGTATTACTTGCTCTCCATTCTTGCGGGCGAAGGTTTGGATCTGCCACCCACTCTGTGACAATGTTCCAGATGCGCTCTGTAAATCTGCATTGTGCAAGCAGATGATGTGCCGATTCAGCGGTATGGCTATATAGAGGACATGTTGGGGAGTAGCGCCAGCCTCTTCTCGCGAGTCTGTCCGAGGTCCATACCCGGTTTTGCGTGATGAGCCATGTGTATAGTTTACATTTTGGTGGCGCCCACGGTTTCCATATATTAGGTGCTTCCGACGCTTTTTTTTTCAGCCAACGAATTGCGACCAATATGCTGAAGCTACAGAGTATTCTCCTGACCGTGTTAGTTTCCATCGAATTCGATCCTCCACGCCATTTGCATGTTGTATCATGCTCAGAAGATTCCACACTTGCACAAACTCCTGCAGGTGCTATACCGTTAGGCCGGGTTAGAGGCGGAGATCGCGCATCCATGCCTGGTTGAGGAGTGCCTGCTCCACTGTTTTGTTTTTATGTTTGGAGATTCGGAAGAGATTCGGGGCCATGTCTTTTAGCCGATGTCCTTGCATCCATCTTGAGTGCCAGAAGCTTGTTTTCAGGCCATCCCCTAAGGTGATTGTCGTGCAAGCCGCGAAGAGAAGGCGATATGTGTCATCACACGGGATACCCGTCCCCACCCTTGCTTTTTGCGGTGAGGTTTCCTGCCATAGCCACCTTAATCGTAGAGCTCTCGCGAAACGCTCAAGGTTTAGTAGTCCAAGTCCCCCATATTCTTTCGGCAGGCATGTCCGGATCCAATTCACTTTGCATTTTCCCCGTTAGAGTTTCCTCCCCCGCCCAAAAGAAGCGCTTCCGTTTTCTATCTAGTTCTTCAAGGACTTCCTTCCCCGTCTTGAGGACAGTGAGGAGATAGGCCGGCTGCGAAGATAAGACTGATTTGACAAGGCAAGCACGACCAGCCTGTGTGAGGTGTCGGCCATACTACCCTGTCACTTTGGCCGCCATTTTGTCGATGAGAGGTTGGAAGTCAATTCCGCAGCCGTTCGACGGACATGGGGAGGACGAGGTACTTGATGGGAAAGCTGGCTCTGACCGCTGGTAGCTCCGCGAGCACAGCGTCTATGTCAATGGCGCCACAACTGATGGGGGTAACGCTTGTTTTTTGTAGATTCATGTTCAATCCAATGGCGCTTCCAAAGGCGTGCAAAATTTCCTGGATGTTGTGAAGTCTTATTTGGTAGGTTTCACGAAGATTGCTGCATCATCGACATACATGAAAGTCCTGAATTGCATTAGTCGCCCCCCTAATTTGCTCAGAAGGCCTAAATCTGTGGCCTTGGATAGCACCTTTATCCTTATAGTGGATCGATGGCTAAGACGAAAAGTAGGGGGGATAGGGGATCACCCCGGTGCAGACCACGTTCATGCTGAATCGGTTCGGAGGGTAACTCATTTAGTAGAATTTTAGAAGTGGAGGTACTTAAGGATGCCGCAATCCAGTTGGTCCATCTTTGTGGGAAACCTCTATATTGCAGTAAGTCCAATAAATAATTCCAGCTCACTGAGTCAAAGGCCTTGGAGATGTCAAGCTTCATGAGAAGCGTCGATGCTATGCTTTTGTGGAATTTTCGTGCTATGTTCCGTGTGTGGAGGAAGTTGTCGTGTATGCTTCTCCTTTTGATAAAAGCGCCTTGGTAGTGTGAGGTGAGTTCGTCCATGCGCGGAGCTAGTCTGAGGGCTAGGATTTTACTGATGATTAGGTTGTAAAAAGAGTGAACCGCTGCCATAATATTCGATTTGTTTATTGGCCAGCACCCTTTAAAGAACAACCCAGTGAAGCCATCTGGCCCCCTGGGGCCTTGTCTCTCGGCACATTCTTAATAGCTATCAGCACTTCCTCTTCCGTGATAGGCGTATCGAGGGAGGAGAGGTCAAGAGCCGGTAATTGGAGCGCTTTTCAGTTTTCAGTTTAGTTCTGTCGTTTGTACCGGTGGAGTTGCCATGACCTCCGAGAACTGGTCATGGACGAGCTCCTTCTTGTCTGGGTGAGAGACTGCCCATCTTGTGCCGGTCAGCCGGTGCATAGCCGTTGAATGAAACTAGGTGATACCCCGCGCGTTGCTGCGGGAATTTTTAAACAAAATTTTAAGGTGAAATTTCAAAATAAAACTAAGGTGATTGTATGGTAATATTCTTTTACAAACGATACTAATATATTCATTTTGTTGACAGACAACAATTGTTAAATGATTGATCTTTTATGTACATATGATGTGTGAATTTTGTAGTGTGATACTCGCAAAGATGTACATATACTATTAGTCACAGAAAATCGATGAGAGACATAAATTGATGGATCTAGTGGATGATGACGTGGCGTAAGGTGATAGCTTGCATGCTTTGTAGTGGGCTGCTCCTTGAGTAAATGACTTGTGAGTAGATGACGTAAGCGGATGACGTGGCGCGATGAGGGTTAAGAGAAATCCAACTATAAGTTGTAGTGGGTACCAATTATATAGGTTATATAGATTCTTTCCTCTTCTAGCATTTACCTTCGAGTGGAAAAATTTTATGTTGATATCACCTTCCTTTAGGTAGGAGATTCTGGAGCATTGCTTTTTCCGTGTCTTCTCAATCGCTGCACATCCTCCTTTAGCTACATAGCTAACTGATATAAAAACAAATACTATTTTGTACTCTCTCCTTTAAATACCACCGCCTCAACTGTTCTTCTCTCATCTTTATGAACTACGAGAAATAGATTGATGAATTGCTTAGCACGTTGTTTCTTTCTTTTCCTTCTTCATTTAGAAGAAAGAGTTAGTCAGCTCACGTGGTGATAAAAGTTCTCTCATGGGCCATAAAACTCTTTATTATCTCTCCTCTGCTACGTCATCACATTTAATCTATACTAAAATGATCCTAGAGAATTAAAAACACTTCTCACCCAATATATCCACACCCACCACTCACAGAGGACCCACCTGTCGGGTTGTAGGACGCGAGAAGATGTGAAAAAATGTGAAAAAACAGTGCAAAATGTGAAACTTTTTTCACCTAAGACCCTACCCATACCACGCGGACCCACCTGCTTATGATATACCCACATTTGTAACCACATCTATACACAATTATCCTGTATTGCTAATAAACAATAGATTGAAGAGCCTTTTCTATATAAATAAAGACCAACTATCTCAAAGATGATGTGCATCTACATTTAAGAATATCTAAAACTCTTTATACATAATAAGAAGAGAGCGAATATAAAGTATTTTTAAAAACGCTTCGCGCAACCGATCTGTTTACCATGGTCCACTCAAGTGATATTGTTGAAAGTGCATCTAGGCATTTAATCTATTTTGGTGATTAATGGCAATAGAAATTCGGATATGATGTTGTGCTTGAGTTGTGCAGGAATAAAATGAAATAAAGAGAAAGATAGCACAAAAGGAAGTACCCCAATTCTTTTTGATATGGTGGAAGACTCAATTGGCAATTTAAATTCTATTTTCCTTTTGAAATTGAGTATAGACTGCCTCGGGGAACTGTTGAGAACTTGGTCTCACGTGTACGGCCTGTAATAAACTTGATCAAGCAAGAGGTAAAGTTTCGATTATGTTCTCATGACACTTGTAGAAATAGTGAACGCAATGTTGGCTGGGTGCTAGAGCCTAGTGGTAAGCCTCGGCAGCCGGCACCTTCCTCTGGCGGGCCTATCTTTTGGGGTGCAGTATGCTCGTTCAAGCTTTTTCTGGGGAGGGTGGTGGGGACAGGGGTTAAAAATAATGTCAAAGTTTGATTTCATTTTCACCAGAAACTTCCAATAATTCTATAAAACAAGGCTGTGTGATTAAGGCGAGGTATACCTGTACATATTTAAATATTATCTACTCCCTTCGTACCACATTTAGAAGTCATTTTGGACAAGGTTTTAGTCAAACATTGGGAATATAAATCATGAATAACTTTTAAATCGTTGAGTTTGGAAGTGTAAAAACTATATGAATAGATTTGTCTTAAAAGATATTTTTTATAAAAGTATACATATATTATTTT
>OAMR01000042.1:3082402-3160190 GCA_900205405.1 Echinochloa crus-galli
AACCAGCAGAGGGACAAGCACCGGGAGTTTATGAGTCACAAACCTCCTACCTACTCCCACTCTGCAGATCCACTTGATGCCGATGATTGGCTGAAGACTGTTGAAAAAAAGCTGGATATGGCTCAGTGCAATGATAGGGAGAAGGTCTTGAGATTGTAATAAATGCACTTTAATATTCTTTCGTTATGCATGGTTATGGATATTCACTTGTGACGTCTACCATATGTGTGTAAACTGATCCTGGCGCACATATGAGATGCATCTGGTTTTGCCTTCAAAACCGGGTGTGACAAGATGCTGACAATATCTCTAAGAGGGCCAAGAACTTGTTGTTTCAAATGGCCCCCGGGAAGCCCAAGTTCAAAGTATTCAATTTCATTTGGAATGAAATCATCTACTGCTCCTATGATGCTTCCAGTGGCTGTCACTATGCCCCATACATCTTCCATATGATCAAGCATGTGTCTGGGGTAAACATCTTGTCTGACAAGCTTCATCTTCCATACAAATCTCCTCAGGGCAAAATTTCACAGCTCCTGAAAATCAAGTCAAAGGCTTATCAAGGTGCTCAAACTCCATCATCTCAAGGTGCTTCTTCTTCCCACGCTCCTTCTCCATCTGGTGGTCCAACTTCCTCTAGTGGCCCCTCATTTGCTCCCAAAGGAAAAATGAGCAAGTTGGATTTCCTTCTTCAAGGCATGTTCTCTTGCTTCAACATGTGCAAGCATGAAGTTAAGAGATCCCATGAGCGAGAGAAGCGGGCTGAGCATGATAGATATATGGCGGATAAGCGCCATAAGGAACTTCTTGAGAAGTTAAACTTCCCACATTCTCCAGTTCGCCCACTCCGGGAAGTCACTCCTCCACCTCCTTTTGCAAACCCTTGGGAGGATTACTCACAGGACTTTATCTTTGGTGCCTCTCAACATCAAGGAGGTGATGAGGATGAGATAGTAGAAGAAGAAGAATTGTTATGGCACTTCAGCACATCTATTTTATATGTATTAATGTAGTTTCTTTAGGTTCAAGGAAGAAATATTGTGATAAATTATTTGCTATATTGTGATCAGTTAGTTTCCCAAGTGGCAGATGAGAGCGACGATGATGAGGATGACGACGATGGTGGCGACGACGACGACGAGTAGCTCCCTTTTTGGTCCTTGTTGACAAAGGGGGAGTGAATTTGGGCCACATCGTTTCTTATCTATCTTTCATTCTTGTTGAGCTTGTGAACTTGTAGGAACTTGAATTTGTGTTATGCTTGGTGTGCCAAGTGAAACTCTTATTTGTAAGACTTAATTTGGTTATTGCTAGTGTGATGTTCTTTTCGTTATCTATTTCATTGTGAGGTGCATATGTTTGATGTAATGTTATTTCTCTCTTTATTGTTGTGTATATCTTGTCATATGCATCTCGATGATTTTATCACTCCAAGCACTTTTATGCAATTCATAGTTGAACATGCACATATTTAGGGGGAGCCTCTCCAAAAATATTGGATGAAAAACATGAATTTTATTCCCATCTTGTGAACCCAAATTTGTAGGGGGACGTAGTTGATGATCTCCAGTTGCTAAAAGTGCTTTGATTGAGATGACAAACTCTTGAGAGTCACAAAAACACTTCACAAACACCTTTTCTGCTCGGCCGGAACTTAGGCCGGAAGATCCGACCGGAAGTTCCGGCCGGCTCTGTCTTGGTTTTCTCCGGGCCGGATGTTCCGGGGTCGCCCGGAAGATCCGACAACCAGTCGGAAGATCCGGCCCCTGGAACTTTTCTGGAGTTTTTCTAGCACGTATCTGTTGTTTGTCGGAAGATCCGACTAAGTGTCGGAAGATCCGGTACCTCTTCGCAGAGCACATAACGGTCATATTTTGGGGGGTTGGTATAAATACCCCACACCCCCCCTCTTCATTTGCTGCTGCCCACACTGACCTAACTCGAGACAAACTCTCTCTTGAGCATTCACTCCACCTCTCTACTCCCTTCCAAGGCTTGATTCTTCCAAGATTCACCTAGGGTTTGAGTGAGAGAGAAGACTAGAAGTGAGAACTCCCCTTGTTCATCTTGTGAAGCACTTCGAGCAACTTGAGTTCATTGATTCACGTTTGTTACTCTTGGAGCTTGCTCCTAGACGGTTAGAGGTGCCGGTGAACTCCCATTCTCTTGTGGTTTGAGTCCCGGAAGTTTGTATTACCCTCTCTCTTCGTGGGAGCACATAGTAAGTGACTCAATCCTCCTTTGTGGTTGATTGGGAGAGACTTGGGGTTAGTGTGACAGCCCGGCTCTTTGTGAGCATCTCAACGGAGACGTAGCTCCTTTGTGGAGTGAACTTCGGTAGAAAATCCTTTGTCTCCACTTTTGTTCTTGCTCTTATTATTTCTATAACTTGATTTGTCCCGATCTACTTATTTGTGAGAATACTCTGGTATTGATCATATATAGAAGGTTTCTTACATCATTTGTGAGCTTTGTATTCAAGTAGAATCGTCAAAAGGTGATTGGATTTCAAATCTCGAAGTACCCTTCATTTGCCTGTCGGAAGATCCGACTTATTCTCGGATCTTCCGGGATTCTGTCCCTGTCGGAAGATCCTGTACAGTGTCGGATCTTCCTGGCCGGAAGATCCGAGACTGTGTCGGATCATCCGACCCTCTGATATTTTTCTGAGGATTTTTTTGCAGGATTTTTTAAACAGGCCTATTCACCCCCCCTCTAGGCCTAGTGTTGGTCCTTTCAATTGTTTTAGTACATATGTGTCATCAATAAACGTGCGTGCCGTACGTGTGTTCATGCTACCATGAAACTCTCGTAAAATCCTGAGACTTAGCTAAGGACGTTGATGCATTAGGGAGCACAACATCTACCTCGCTTAGTACCTAAGTTTTTTTTAATCAAGCCTAATGTGAAAAGGTGCAAGCGCCTAGACGCTAGATGGAGCTTAACAGCTTGTCTAGCACGCTAGCGCGTTTTGCAAAATTGCGTTTAGCTCCTAACAATTCACGTCGAACCTCCTGAAGCTGGACATGTTTATACGGGGCGGGGCACGGGACGGCTTCCGTTCATTTTTTAGATAGGTGGCTTAGAAGTTCATTAAACAGACGCGCTAAGAGAAAGAAGCACGCGGACCGAACGGACTTTTTTATTCTGTTGGAAATAAAGTCGCACACTTAGCTATATTCGAATATGTGATTGGACTTGTAATCTAATGGTAGGACGGTCCAGTGGGACGCTACCCACCAGAATTCAAATCCTGGTACTCGCATCTTTTCCTGAAATTTACCAGGATTTACCGGCGCTATGCATTAAGTAGTAAGCGGCGTTCCCGTCGACAACGAGGTGCCAATGGTGACTTCGGGAATCTCCAGATCTGCCGTCTCTGCTCAGTCCTTCGGAGGTGCTTATAGGGGTAGGGTTTGCGTACGTGTATTTATAGGGGTGAGTGTGCGTACGTGTGTGAGCGTCTGCGTTGTACTGTGTAATCTAAAAAAGAGCTATATTCGAATATTTTTTAGTGTAAAACTTTATTAGCCTCCAACAGTTATGTGATACCAGATTCAATATTTTGTCAATCTAATTCAACATTTTAAGAATATTGGTTCATCATTTTTTAAAAAATGTTGAACTAGTCTACGGTAAATGTTGATTAAAAAAACTACTACCAAAAATATGAAATATATTCAAATTAAAGCTGATTTTGTTGCATTAATTCTAACAAAGATCACGGTTCAAACAGATTTGAAAAATGATTTATAGTTTGAAAAAAATGAAATCAAAGATCAAATCTAAATGGAATCCGTCCGCATGCAGCAAACCGCGTGCCTCCGTCCATATGCAGCAAACCGCGTGCCTCCAACTGTCCACGTGTGCTTCTTTTGCTGTTGCTCGCGCTTCTTTTACAATAATCTGGTCCGCTAATGTTCTATGCACTAATTTCAAATGATCCGGAAGCTAGTTTTCGGGACATCGTGGCTTGACCCATCCCGATTAGTTTTGTTTGCCGGTGCGGGGCAATCGGGCCCGATCCATTCCGTTCCCCTAGGCCCAAAAACTTACCCGAGCGTGCCCGGTAGGCCCAACCCGTGCATGGGTCCCGCCAGTCAGAGTGCCGCCACCGCGGCCCCGTGTTCCCAGGACCCCACGCGCCAGTGAGACCCGCCTCCATTCGGTTTCGGGCGCTACGCATTACGAATCGCGAAAAAACTCAAAACCCTCCCTCTTCTTCCTCGCCGCCCGCCCGCCGAACCCAACGTTCCCCACCCTCTGATCGCAACCGCCCGCCGCCGTCTAGGGTTTGGGGCCCGAGCCCTTCCTCCCCATGGCGAAGGTCAAGCGGCCGGCGTCCGCGCCCGCGCCTGCGGCCCGGCCCCCGGCGGCGACCGTGACGCCCGCCAAGGCCAGGAAGTCGGCGTCCGCGGGGGCGACGGATACGGCTGCGAAGGGCCCCACGGCGGCGGCGGCGGTGTCGCCGGCGCCGATTGTGATCGACATCCCGTCGTCCCCAGACCCCTCCGTGGGGGTCGGCTCCAAGGGGAGCAACGGCTCGAAGAAGAAGGCGCAGAAGAGGCCCGCGCCGACGCCGTTCGTCATCGACGACGAGGTCGAAATGTGGACCCCGAGGCAGAAGCAGCGCCTCGACGACGACTGCGAGATCCTCGCTGGAGATCCCCTCTCGGCCACCAAAGAGGTGGCTCCCTCCCCCGCCGCCGCCAATGACGAAATCGCGGTCGTCGCCGAGCGGGGCAAGGTACGCGCGCGACCAAGCTCCAGAACATGGGCTCTGTTTTCGTTTTGTCCTGTGGCGCGGATGAAAGTTCGAGGCGTCCATCTCAAATGTTTGGTCTTTCTGATTTTGTGATGAAAGGTTGATCCGTCGATCTGAATTGTACGGTCCCTGATGTGGTATTGCATTGCAGGTGGCGTGCAGAGATTACCCACATCCAAGGTCCGCTTGCGCCAAGAATCCGTTCAGCGCTACGCCTCATGAGAGTCACTGTGACAAGGTACTGCCGCGCCGAGGCTACCATTTTTTTTAAGAACACGAGGAGCAAGCCCCTACTGAATATATATTAAAAGAGCAAAAAGGAAAGTATCTACATGAGCAAACAAAAGCAAAACAAAGGAAAAATTACAAAGCATTTAGCCAATCTTTTGTAGCCTGAACTAGGAACGGCTTAGCTTTAAGGATAACTAGTTGGAATTCCACCATTAAATTCCTTTTACAATCTTCCACAAGGGGATCAATGTTATTGAGTATCCAATCATTCCTAGTCTTCCAAATGCTCCAAGGCATTAGGATAACTATTTCCATGTAGAAATGAACTGCCAGTCTTTCCTTGATCTGCCTGAAGATCTGCAGGGTTGTTCTTCTGGTGACAGCCGTGATTCCAATTGAAGCCCAACATGCTTTGGCAAACTTGCATCTTAAGAAGAGGTGGGGAATGTTCTCAGGTCTTTGCAAGATGCAAAGGTCACCAGTGTAAGAGTCGATGTGCATGTTTCTTCTTCCGAGAAGGTCTCTGGTGCTCAATCCCTCCTTGAGTACAAGCCTACCATCTCTTGATCCTAATATTTTACAGACAGACTAGGCTTATCGTGTCCATTGTTCATTTAAGTCTGTGGATGTAAAATGAAGCCTTTTGAAAATATGATACCATGAATAACTGTTTGGCAACTTGCAAATTAGCTGCTCAAGTTGTTAAGTACTCCCTCCATTCCAAATTACTATTATATCTTGATTTTTTCTATAACGTTTGACCATTTGTCTTATTCAAAAATTTAGTCCAGATATATGTAATAATAAGTCATGTTTAAAGTATATTTGATGATAAAACAAATCACAAACAAATCAAATGATATTTGTATAATTTTTTGAATAAGACGAATGGTCAAGCATTATAAGACAAAGTCAACAGCGAATACTAATTTTGAACGGAGGTAGTATAGCACAGATTTATGGTCTTTATTTCAAAATGGTGGTTGGCTGCAAAGAACTGGCAATTGCATCTTCATGTCAAATGACACCCATTTATCATGTTTGCTAATCTCATTGCAGGCTTGTTCACTTTATATAACTATTTAGATTGTGATATGCATGAATTTCTGTGCTACTATGTACATCACCTCACCATTTAAACCTGTCAGTTTGTTTAGTTCCCAATTCCCAAATGGTAAATAAATTGTTGCTTGCTACTGGATGCTCCACAATTTACAATGCATTACATATCAGAATGCCACCAAATAGTGTTTATCTTGTGTGGCTGAGTTCCTGCTTTATCATTGTTGTTCGATGTGTGCTTTTGAAGAGTCCTGAAGAGTACTATCGTGCTTCAAACAAGAAATAAAGTGGAATGCTATGAGATCATCAAGGATCTCGTGATCTTTATCACATACTACCTCCGAATCGAATTATTTGACGTTTCAGACCGCTAAAGTGACCTGCACTTAGTAGTATTCGGCTGCCCGGAACGTCAAGTATTACGATACGGAGGTAGTAATACTCAAATTTAGCAGTAACGAAAATGAAGCCATTTGCAAATCCTCGCCTGCCATAAAAGTTAGATGGGTCACTATTGTTATGGCACTTCAGCACATCTATTTTATATGTATTAATGTAGTTTCTTTAGGTTCAAGGAAGAAATATTGTGATAAATTATTTGCTATATTGTGATCAGTTAGTTTCCCAAGTGGCAATGTGTAACACATACCTGTTGGTTGCCATGCAAATAACAGTGTTCTAGAATTGATGCTTCGAGTGGCATGGTTGAATGGGTAGACTAACGTGCTTCTTTAGGCACAGGCAGTTATGGTTTTTTATTTTGATTATTTATCTGCCTTGTTTAGTACTTCAACTTGATGTGCTATTGTGGCAAGGTAACTTTGCCCTGTTTCCAGAACAAAAATGGCAATAAGGTAGCTTTGCCCTGCTCCCAGAACTCAAAATGGCATTAAGGTTTTTTATTGCTATCGGAAACCCCGCAATGTTATAGTTGCATTACAGCTGCCGCATATCAGATTTGGCTGAAATTGTGTTCATCTTGTTTGCAGTGTTTCTGCTATGTGTGCGACATTGCTGCCCCATGTGTGTCCTGGAGGGGTCATGGAGGGCACTGCCACGCTTCAGATAAGGACAAGAAGTGGAAGGCCGTGAGATTGATGATGAAAAAGCAACGCGTAAAGCCTAGCTAATGGCAATCGGCATTTTGCAAGCACTTGTCAGCTTGTTCTAATAAGGAAGGTTATTTTGCAGTAATTTGTACAGAGGGTTAGTACCGGCGATAGATCTGTCCCAATGCTTGTTGCATCTGTGTGTCGCCTATCACAAAACTGAAGGATACTCCTGTATAAACAAAACACCTTTGGAGTAGCATCAGTTTTGTCCTACATTTATACCAGCATATATGCACCTCCTGGTTTCTGAATTGTCCCCTCCAATTCCAGTTCGTTTCTGAATTGTCTCCTTGGGTTCTGCAAATTCATCAAGATTATGCAGTGCCCATAATTGTTTTAAATGGTTTGCATTTATGAGTATCTGTGCGCCCCTTGGGTCCTCACCTCGTCACGTGTGGCTCCTCGTTGCCTGGTATGCCATTTCGAATTCTGCAATCTGTTTTATTGGAGAGGTAAATCAGTTTTGCTGCCCTCTGCTTATATAAACGGGCATGCTGTGTGGTAGTCTTCCCATCAAAGGAAACGGGAAAGACCTGCCAGGAAAAATGGTAAAGATAGTGGATGTCGAAGAACAGCCTGATGTTAGCTGTGATGATGACTGCATTGAGATAGATCCGTCCGAGTTCGCCAAGAAGGTGAATCTGAAGGAAACTGATGATGTCATTCTTGTCGCCGCAAAAGGGAAGGTTAGCCCTTTCTAATCCGTTGCTCCTTTTCTGCTCCATCATTCTCCCTGGAGGTTAAAATTTGTATAAGATTTATACATATTGCTCATAAGTCGTAAGCATCCATTTGGAGTAAACGTTGCATTATTTTCTTAACTTCCTAGCTGCATATCAATTGGTGGCACTTAGGAAATTTTAAAACCGATATCTATGGAAATTTTTGCACTCTGAATGAAAGACTGAAGTCATCTGTGATCCAATCATAAACTGCCACAACATCTCTGTCATGACCTGTAGATCGTTAAGGTGGAAATGAATCAACCAGAGGGCTTGGCAAAAGCTCTCTATGGCTGTGGCAGTGAGGCCAACCAGAAACATGTTGCTGCTGGTGATTGCATCTACAACCCGTTTAAGATCGATGAAGATGAAATGAGTCTACTTAAGGTCCAGATTGATGAGGACAGGTTTGTGCTTGAAAAGCCTTCTGCCAAACTCCATGGCGATGATCACAACGACGGCCATTTCTTTTGTGGAGACAAAGATGAGCTTGCCTGCAACACTGTCAACATCGTTCATGGCAAGCTGGTGGTGAAGCTCGAACCAGTTGACTTCATCGGCGTCGAAGTCATTCCTGACAAGCCCGTGGTGAAGAGCGAACCTGTCGGTGACAATTGCGTCGAAGGTTCTGAAGATGGCTCATATGACTACTGCCTTGAGATGTCTCCTAAGAGAAAGATATTTGACGAGGAAGACGACGAGGATGTCGTTGTAGTCTGAGCGAACCTGTTGATCTCTTGCATGATTCTACTAGATCCTCCCTATGTATTCAATATTAAGCATGTTCCCAATGTGAAAAATCGACGTGTTGAACTATCTGATGTTCTTTGAATTAATACCGATGCAAGATATTATTACTTGTGATTGTTTCATCTTACATGAATTGATTGGTAATATTTTTCAAATTAATATAGATGCAAGAGATTCTTGTGATTGCTTCATCTTCCATGATTTAACTGCAAATACACGGCGTACTTGACATCTGCTTGGTAACGATGATTACACAGGTGGCACTGAGAGACTTTCCTCATCCACGGCACCTCTGTGCTAATTTCCCCTTTGATGAGACTCCTCATGAGAGCATTTGCAGCAAGGTAATATGATCAGTCATCCCATACATCTTTCCTAGAACTCTTGGTAGATATCTATAACAATCTTATGTACACCAACTGCTCTGCGCAATGCAGTGCTACTGTTCATCGTGCGATGTGCCTGCTTCCACATGCTTGAACTGGAAAGGAACTGGAGGACATTGCCATGCCACACACCAGCATGCATGACCAGGCTGTAAGTTGCTTCTGATTTATATCCCTCCTTGTAATTGATACAATATCAGATTAAAAAACTATTAACTAAGGCAAACTACTACTCCATCCGAAATCATAGATCGTTTTGGCATGTTTACATACATAGCTTTTAATATGCATCTAGATGTATGTCAGTCTAGATATATAGTAAAAACTATGTATCAAAAACCAAAATGATTTATAATTTGGAAAGTACATATTAATAAGAATGACCAACTCGAATCTATTAGTTTCACCAGATAATTTGCACTTGTTGAAGCACATAAAGTATTCCAAGGTTCATGAGCACCATCTATCACAGAAGACATTATTCTGGGGACTAGTTGGTATGACTCCCCCTTTCCTCCTAATGAGATGGTGCTACATCAATGAGCTTTGAGCTGTGAGGGGTGGGAACTCTTCAAACAAATTCACACCCCCAATTGCTCCTAGATAAATTATAGACAGTTCTTTCAGCTTTTGCAATACAGATAAATCAATGGCCTGGCTTGAAGCCATTAACCACCCCGTTAATTGCGGGGGCTGCACCTCTATTCTTCTTGACATATGCAACATATTCACCGTAGTGCATGGTGTACAGGGTGCTTTGGTAGCGGGTGACACGGATTTTCTTCCTCAAGGACTCATTGATGGCACCATTGTAACCCGCCTTCCTCATCAGCGTGTCAATAGTCTCTACATGTCCCCATCCTGCCAGAAATCACCAATACTCAAATTACCGATTGTCTTATAAAGATGGGTAATGTACTCGTCAATTGACTTTTAATCTAATCTTCATTGCTCATTAGATTGTATGTATTGCAGCCATATGGAACTGAAAGATGGTCAAAACTAATGCTCTTAACAAAATTCAACTCATAATTATCCCTTGTAGTAGTTTCAGAAACTAAAGAACTCTATATAAAAAGAAAAATGGGTGCATTAGACAAATGAAAAATAAAGCATTCACCTTCATGGCTGGCAACCTCAGGTAAATAGGTTGCACTGCGTCTTATGTTATAGTCTGGATCCGTAAATTCAATAATTAAACCATGCTTTCCAACCTGCATTCACAAGAAAGAAATTGCTTTTGATGTAAAGTTGGTGAAACAATAATACCTAATGGTGAGTGAGAACATCTGAACATGCAGAAAGATCTGGGAACAGTGTGTGGAAGTAAACCTCCCAATCGAGGTAGCCCTCTGCAGCTTCGTAATCAGTCAGTATAGAAACTGTGCACACCAAGGTTGGCAGTTCCTTTGATTGTATCGGGGGAAAGCGTCGGTCCCTCAGGGCACTGAAAGAGGATACCAAGCTTACCATATGCCACAGATACTTTTCTTACTAACACAAGTCCACCAAATGTTTCGAGCACTGAGCAGACAATTCAGTAAGAAAACCAGACATGATTACAATGCTGAAACAATAGTTACCTAGTCAATGCATAGTCCTTAAAGCCACTGACAATCTGACGGGGCTCCAAGGTACCTATGCATCCTCGGAGGCGTGGTTCCGAACCATTGGTAGCCTTCTTCCAGGTCACAAACAATGGGCTGAAGTTACAAAAGTGACCAAATGAGTTCATCCACTGTATGGTAGAACAGTAATACCTTTATCTGAGAGTAAATATAAGTTAGGGAAAATTTGCTACATGACATGCAAAGTGACGACGGTTTGCTAAAACACACCGTTGACCACGTTATATGCTGGTGGGCACTCTAGTTTTGTGTCAATTTGCTGGAACACACTGTCTTGGTTAAAATAGTATTTTTCGGTTGTAGAGGAGAGAGAAAGGTAAGAAAATGTCTGGTTTGCCCTTGGCCCCACTAGTCAGTTTCTTCTTCTTCCTTCCCCTTCCTTCTTCCTTCCTTCGCCGTGAGAATGCTAGCCGCCGCCGAGCTCGAGCTCCATGCCAGTGCCCCGCACCACATCCTCCGCCCAGCAGCACCACCACCACCACCACGGCGCGCCGCCCGCAATGGTGGCGGTGACCAAGAGGCGCGGCGTCCCGAGCGACGTGGTGGCCGAGCCGCCGGCGCCGCACTTCCTGATCCCGCACGCGGACTTCCTCCATGGCCACTTCCTGGCGCCGGTGACAGAGCCGACGGCCCCGCCGTCGCTGCCGGTGTCGGCGGCACCGGGGAGGACCTGGTGCTGGCAATGGCGGCCGCCGCCGAGGACCTGATGCCCGCCTCCTTCTCGTTGGCCCTGGCGTCCTCCGCGCGCCGGTGCCAGAGCTCCTCCACCTGGCGCTCCAGCACGCCGACCTTCTCCCGCAGCCGCGCGAGCTCCCGGGCGCGCGACCACCCCCAGCTGAAGCCAAGATCGCACCCGCCGGTAACTCTCCCCTGCGCTCCTAGCGCTGCGAGAGCGCAAGAAAAGCCGGCGGCGCGGTCCATACATCCGGCGTTGACTTGTGTGTAGATATATTATCCATATCCCGTGACCTTTCCCGTTAGGTATGGATAATTCACAGTTTGCTGGATACGGGCAGGGTGCGGATCGGGGAATCAGCTCGCGGGTGTGGATTGGAAAAAGCACGGGGATCAGGAAGTGCGGCGCCAGCGGCTCTGCCACCACGTCGCCCGGGACGCCGTGCCTCTAGGTCACCGCCACCATTGCGGGCGGCGCGCCGTGGTGCTGCTGCTGCTGGGCGGAGGATGCGGTGCGGGGGGAGCTCGAGCTCGGTGGCGGCTAGCATTCTCACGGCGAAGGAAGAAAGAAGAAAGGGGAAGGAAGAAGAAGAAACTGAAAAGTGGGGCCAAGGGCAAACCAGACATTTTCTTATCTTTCTCTCTCCTCTGCAACTGAAAAATATTATTCTAATTGAGGCAGTGTGTTCCAGCAAATTGACACAAAATTAGAGTGTCCACCAGCATATAACGTGGTCAACGGTGTATTTTAGCAAACCGTCGTCACTTTGCATGTCCTGTAGCAAATTTTCCCTATAAGTTAATAACAGTCGGACAACATTGATAAGCACTACATGAGTACATGGTTAAAAATAAACAAAAATCAACATTCTGAATCCTAGACTAGGAATTAAGATGCATTAGAGGATCATAGTTGAACACACAAAGCCATCCTATTTCTCACAAGTTCTAAAGGAATATGAATGACTTATGATTAAATTGTTTCTCCTTAAATTACAATATCAGGTGTGCCTCCTTGTCCTCCCTTACTACTGGACGGGCAATCACAAGAGGCAAGAAATCCGCATGCGATGGAAACTAACGGCACCCGATATGATCAGATACTGCAATCTCTGGGACCAGAGGCCGATCAATCAAATCAGATTGCGAACCAGTTACAACAAGACCCGAGCCGAACCAAATCTACCAAGGCGCGGCCTTTGCCCAAATCCACCACGAATTGACCAAAATCGCACACCGGAATCGCCGTAAAACCCCTGCTCACGACGGGGGCAGCGCGGGATGCGCTCGATCGCGGAGAGCTGTGAAGTGCTTTATTTGCATCTCACACACTTCCAAGAACCTTATTTCATTGTGGAAGATTAGGACATTAAAGAGCGAAGTACATAAACATAACCTAATCCACTGTCTCTGAAGCACCAATGCAAGACCCTATAGTGAAAGTATAGCACTTAGACATCTTCTTATGGGTTAAATCAAGTAACCTGAAGAGATTTGAGGATAAAGAAAATGACCAAACATTTGAAGAACATTTCAAGTTGATTAGAGCAGAGACTTTCATCAAATACAACTTGAGAATTTGGAAAAGTCAATCAAATACAGATTGAGAATTTGGAAAAGTCAATGGTCTTGTTCTTAAGTGGGTTAGTATTTAGGCATCTCGGCAAATCTTGTGCATATGTAGAAAGAAAAGCTTTGATAGATATATATATATATATATATATATATATAGAAAGAAAACGTTGAGATCGGACGCCGAATATCAACCGTTCCCCAACTTTTCTTTCCGTCGAAAATGGAAGGCTTTCGATCATGACATGTTGCGTAGCTTCCTTGCTCTCTTGATTCTTTAGTCCTTCCACTCTCATTCAGTGTCAAAGACTGCGTATGCTGCAAGCAGCATCTCCACTGATTCCGTGTTAATCCATAATAAACTTGATTGATAGAAACAAAGATAGGGAGGGAGAATTTGCTGCTTAAGGTGAACCGACCAGTGCCAAAGATATTATATATTGCAACCTTTCGCGTGCGATAGCGATGTTTGATCCAACAAGGCCGGAATGCCGGATTGCACCACTGCAATTCCATAGTCTCACTCTCACTGCGGGTTCTGCGGTTGTTGCTTATGTTTCACCAAAAGGTCAACATAGCATTCATCTAATCCATTTGAACAAAAGAAAAACATGAACTATACCACTGCTTTTCCATATCCAATGAAATCCGTGTAATTCCAATTATGGGCAACAATGAGGACGGTAAGGAAACATCAAATGGGTTGAAAGGCTTTATCCACCTTGGCTGCCTGCCCTGAACAAATGTACTATTATACCTACTAAAAAGGGAAGAAACTGTATGTACAGACAGATGTCTAGGGTTTGGGCTAAACCAGAAACAATCAGATGTTTGCAATGTCGTCCATTCAAACATCTGAACAGAACTCCAAGCTATCCAGGTGATGGGCGAATGATTCGGCCAGTCTGTCTGCATCCTGGACCCGCAAGCGGGTACCTTGCTGCCCGACGACAACAGCAGCTACCCGTGAGGCGAGCAGGCCGATGCCTTTCAAGTCCGAAGCACCCCGGAGAATGCCGTACAAAATCCCAGAAGCGTATGCATCACCGGCGCCACAGGTGTCCATAGGTAAGCAGGGTGGTGGAGGGATGTATATTGCTTCACCTTTCACCCCAATGTAGGAGCCGTGCACACCATCAGTCACGGATACTAGGGGAACAGAGTGGCTTAAGTATCTTGTGGCTGACATGGGGCTCTCTGTTGAGGGTAGCTCGCAGAACGCCCTTGCTTCATTGGCATTGGCGAAGAGTATGTCTGCATAGTTTCCTACAATATCCCTGAAAATGGTTCGGTTGTGATCATTAGTGCTATAAAATGATGAGGTCATAGTATGGATGCATTAGATTAAAAATAATAATAAGTTCAGGAAGCATAAACAGCACTGTATTTAATGGTACTAGTCGATGAACAGCTAAGGCCCTAAGATTCTATTGCTACTTTCAGTGATATGACCAGATAGAAGGTCGCTTTTGAGTAGCCCATTAAGGCGACTGTAGATGCTTAGCACTTATCTTTTTAGAGTGGACACGCACTATCAATGGAAGCAAGTTAAAGATTACTCGCAGAGATTTGGGGATGTGCAATGGGTCCCAGATGGTCACAATCTGCGATACTGACAGAGAGCCTTTGAAAGGAGGCTAGTCTCACCAAAAATCATTGTAGCAGCGCTTTATGCAAGATACATCTGATGCTGTAACAGCAATGAGTGCACCATTCTTGTGAGCATCTTCACACGCTTGCTTGATAGCTTCAATTGTGTGAGGCAGCTCGAATAGATAGCCTTCCACAATTAGAACATTTGATTTGGACACTAAATCGGCCAAGTCTGAATCATAACTCAGAGTTGACGAAGTACCCTGCAAAGTCAGAAAGTGCATGGTGCTGTTAGAGCATATATTCATTGCAGGTGTAGCGCATATCTAGATGATTGGCTAATGAATTATACTTAACTAAAATACATGCTGACTAGGATGTGTCGTTAAATCTAATGGTAATTCTTGCTTCCATATTCATGATTTATACTACAAACAGTATCATGACAAAAAACTAAATATATCCTCGAAATTTCACTTGATACATTCCACATCAATATGCATATGGGTTAGATATGAAAGACACATAAGCAGCCAGATATTGAACTGCTTAATTTCAAGACACAAGTTGCTACCCTGAGGTATCTAAAGAAAGTAAGGAAGGATGAGAAGTCATAGCATAAGCAAATAAGTGTAAATTGGAGCAATATCTAGCACGTTCAGAATAGAGTAATAGTCAGCAAAGGAACTGACCTGATATGCAAGCATAGTTCGCTGCGCATCCGGCGTTGTTAGAACAATCACAGTTCCAGTAGTCCCGTCTTTGACCGGCTTAGACAAGAAATGTACATTAGCACGACGTAATTTCGCCCTAATAGCGTGATTGAGCAAAAAGCCTGATGTCAGCCAATGTTCAAAAGGCTTTGTGCAGAAATAGGACATGGGGATCCGCTGCAATAGAAATAGTGCCGAATTAGTGAATTACCTGTAGAAACTACCTAGTGGGTCGCTGCCCACACTGCCAGCCATTGCAATTTTAAGTTCAGGGTACCCAGCAGACTGGCTACTTCCAAGCCTTGCCAGTGCCACAAGTGAGTTGGACAGGGAGCCTCCGGCTGCGGCCTTGTAGCTGCAACCATCCATGGCACGCAAGACCCGTCCCCTCTCCTCATGGTTTACAACCTTCCTTGTGCCCTTCTCTATGCCCAATCTCTCGAGGAACTCATCGTCCACCATCCCCGAGAAATCAACCTGTTTTCCCCCGCCACAAACCAGTCAGAAATCAGCATTGATCTCAATAGCACAGCCATACAGGCAGAATGTTTAACTACAGTTTAGATGCTCTATGTAGCATATCTGGCAGACAAAATACTGATGAACCACTGACTGTTGCACACTGAGTCCTTATTGTCATCAAAGCATAGCAGTCAAAACTTAAGCGGCAAGTACCAAACAGCCACGACAGCTCATTCAAAGCGGCTCATATTCTAGATTTCTACTGTGTAAGCTACTCAGGTAGTCAAGTTTAATTTGGGTGCGGCTACTTGTTTCTTGCAATTGGTCATCACAACACCGTGACAACGCCTGCTAATTCCGTAATCGAACCAACAACAAGAAACAATTACAGACGCTCAGATATAGATTTTAGGAGGAGGAGGAGATGCGCGCACCATGGCCTGGCCGAGGCCGAGCACGTCCCACCGCTCGGGCCCAGCGGCCGCCGCGGCGGGCTCGGCGGCGTCCTCGTCATGGCCCTCGCCCTCCCGGTGCCCCCCTCGCAGGGCGTCCTCGTCCTCGTCGTCGCTCTCGCTGGCGCCGGCGTCCGAGAACCCCCCGAGGAGCGCCCGCGCCCTGCCCTTCCACCGCACCACGAGCCGACGGTGGCTGCAGGCGCGCGGGGAACTCCTGGCCCCGTGACGCGCGGCGAGGGGGAGGAGCGAGGAAGGCGGTGCGGAAGAAGGAGAGAGGCGGCGGATGGCGCCGGAGGGGGAGGAGGCCGTCGCGGAGGCAGTGGCGGAGGCGAGCGCCATCGGGGAAGGGCGCCGCGCCGGTGCCGTGCCGTGCCGTGGCGACGTGGCCTGCCGTATTTTGAGGTGGAAACGGATTGGGGTGGAAGGGGAAGGAAGAAGAGTCTGGAGAGACAAGGATGGGGGGTCGCGGCCGGCCAGAGCTGCTGCTGCCGCCTCGCTGCCTCGCTCCCTGTCACCAAAAATGCAAGGAAAGAATTTTTTTCGTAAAAATTGTTCAAAAAAGTTTTTTTTGTAAAGGATTAATAATGAAAAAACCAACTAAATGTGTATATATAAATAATATAAGGGGTTGCCCAAGACTTCTCCCTCTGAAACGTGGGGCACACTCTGCGCTGTCTGCCATAGAGGATTAGACATCACTGGCTCACTGGCACTAATTCTTAAGGAGGGGTTTCCTCAAAAAAAAAATTTAAGGAGGGCTTCTGTCTCTCCGTCTTTAGGCTTCATTTTTTCTTTGAGGAATGTCTATAGGGCTTCATTAATTGATGGACTAGAACTTGTGGGCCGACATCCATATGGAATGGCCCATCTTCTGTTAATTCAACAGCATCGTCTGTTAGTTCCATCAGTCATATAGAGCACTAGGTAAATACGAAAAGAATATTTTGGATGTTATTAAAAAAATAAATTCTACCTGCACATGAATAAGTTGTTCTCCATTTTTTTTACCGTGGCTTTCTTCTGCCACTAGGCTTCAGCCACAGCTCGTGATTTTCGCAATAATAAGCATCTCCACATGTTACATTCTTACCCCCACCTTTGCGTTTTATTCGTCTTCTGACTCCTTGCTGGTAGATCATCCATGCGAGCTAAAACCGGCAAGACACCATGCCATTTCGCGACCGGTACCACCTACCCCTTCCCTTAAGATTGGGAAACTCTGGTGAAACCCATATTCTAAGTTTCTAACGTCGTTGGAGTCCATGAAGACAGCTAGGGCTTCAACCATGGTGCAAATCAGATAATGGATCTTGAATCAAACGCCGAAAAGAAAATGCTCGGAAGTCATGCTAAGAAGCTATAGAACACACACACAAAACTTAAAAAAAAAAAGAAGAAGGGGCATGTTTTGTTTTCTTTTTAACGATGTTTTTTTTTCTCACTCAACTTTACGCCTCAACTCATCCATTATGCTACTCTATAACATATCTCAAAGACTGCAAGCGACTTTTCTTTGTCACGAAGAATTACAAGTACGTTTATGTTGAACGCTGACTTGAACTCAACCATAAGCTTTTTGTGTTTCCGTAAAAAATGTATAAGTGTCAAAGCTGCATCTGAGTTGTTCCTATATGCCCTCATCATAAGGTAGTATAAAAAATAAAAAATATATATATTTTTGAAAAATCCATACCGGTACCAAAGTTCAAAAACTAAAGGACCTAATAATCCCTCCAGATTACATGAAAAGCTTAATGGTTAGAGCACCTGAGTAGCACGTAGTGGCTTCCCCCTCCAGATTAACAAATCATATAGTTAACTATTGAGGTACCTTGTCACTTTTTGTCCATTCCAAAAATATTGTTGGACAAAATCTTAGTATCCAGAATTTCAATAGCTCCCCTTTGAGCTCATCAATATATACATTCAAAGTTGAAAATTCACTTGAATATGGATATTATTATAGAGTCATATCACATACTAATTGCTCGGTATTGTAGTTTTAATTTCTGAGTAATTGCTAGAACCTCTTTTTTTGAGAGTCTCGCCAAGAATCACAACCACTTTCTAACTTATTTTATTCCTATCATAGTATTTGTTCATGGTTTGTAACGTAAATAGATTCCAAAGGGTAAGTAATTGTGTTATGTATTTGGTTTAGCTTGGCCCATAGTACGTTACCAATAACGGTCCATTCAAAGTTGTTATCGTTGCTCGTCCGCTTCACGGCCCCCTTTGGCTATCGCTCACCTTAGCAACTCTAACATCCATTCGTGTTTATGGTGTTGAACCAAACACAATTGGGGATTTGATCCATCCATTACCATCATCGTCATATTCCATTTTCGTTTTCATTTACAGTGGATAACAAATAATATCTATATTCCCATCAGTAACTCCTTTTGATCCATGGTTAACAAGGTAAATGGGTTATAAAGGGTAGACGGTTGCATTATTTGTTTGGTTTAGCTAGCCCTTGATATGTTGTTAGTATTGGTCCATTAAAAGTTTTTATCACTGCTTGTCTGCTATAATCGGATCACGGACCTTTCGTCTTGTCTTCACCTTGCTATTGCTCGGCTTAGCAGCTCTAACATTTATTTGTGTTTTTAGTGCTGAACCAAACATATTTGTGTTTTTAGTGCTGAACCAAACAAAATCAGGATTTGATCCATCCGTTACCATGAACGCCATATTCCATTTTCATTTTTTGCCACTATCTTTCCATCACTAACTCCTTTCCGATTTGTGGTTTATAATGTAAATATATTATGAAAGGGCATGCAATTGGATTACATGTGTTTGGAATAGCTTGGCCCATAATCCGTTGCCTTGAGATGAGATAACAACCCATTCAAAGTTGTTACCACTGCTCCCTGGCAATGATCGGATCACGAACCTCGCGACTTATCTCGCCCTTCTGCTATCACTCAGCTTAGTAGCTCATAGCATCTATTTGCGTTCATGGTGTTGAATCAAATAAACCGGAGATTTGGTCCATCCATTTCCGTTACGGGTACATTCTATTTCGGTTTACATTTATAACGCGCAACCAAAATGACATCTATATTTTTATTTACTAACCACTTTTGATCATGACACATTTTATTCCCCGCGTCCCATCCCTTTTGGTTACCACGGCAAAGATCAGATTTTCAGAAAAACGGGTGCAGTGAGAGTAGTAATTTGTCACCCCTAATTAGGCTGAAACGATCTGTTGTGCAGCAGTGAGTTTAATTCGATGCTGGCTCTTTCCCCAAGAGCATCCGTTCCAAGGCCACCATTGCTGCATTTCATTGAAGAGCTAATCAGAAGAGCATTGAGAAAGGCCATGCGACAGAGAACAATGCCTTGAAGAAGAAGAATTTGGTTTTGTGCTGATTTCGACTGCAGGAGGGCCTTCATGATGGAGGAAAGTAGGAGATATTCGACGGCGGATTGGTTCAAAATCGAGTGGAGTTGGAAGACTGCACAGATTTACCCAAACGATATTTTAGACGTCGGCAAAATATTTCGGTTGTATTCTTGTGCACATGGTATTACAGGCGGAAGTTAATTACAGGTGTAAAAGATCACAAAGCACCCAACCAGGGCCTAAATGACTTTGTGACCAAATAGCTAGTTTCTAGAAATATATACAGGCCCTGTTTAGTTCCCGGTCACATCATCAAACTTCTAAAAATTCTCTCTCCAAACTTCACTATTCACCTATCACATCAAATCTCTCTCCTCATGCATGGAGTACTAAACGTGGATAAATAAAAAAACTAGTTGGATGGTTTTGATGTACACGACGAGACGAATCTTTTAAGCCTAGTTAGATCATAGGCCCTGTTTAGTTCCCCATCCCATCACCAAACTTTCAAAAATTCTCTCTCCAAACTTCACTATTCACCTATCACATCAAATCTCTCTCCTCATGCATGGAGTACTAAACGTGGATAAATAAAAAAACTAGTTGGATGGTTTTGATGTACACGACGAGACGAATCTTTTAAGCCTAGTTAGGTCATGGTAGGACAATGTTTACCACAAACAAACGAAAAGTGCTACAGTGTCCGATATGATATTTTCACTTCACGTTTTCTCTTTTCACATGAACTAAACACCGCCATAGTAGGACAATGTTTACCACAAACAAACGAAAAGTGGTACAGTGTCCGATGTAACTTTTTCACTTCACTTTTACCTTTTTCCAGGAACTAAACACCCTACACATGGGTTAAAATTGAAATGATTAAAATAAAAAAGTTCACAAGGACCCCCCAACTAGTGTCAAATCACAAGCCGTGTTCGATATGCCGCCTTGACTTTCGCATCGCGTGATGTAAATGTGCACTGACTTCACATGTTGTTAAGGAACGGCGTCCCGCAGCGCACCGCAGACCCGCACAGACAGACAGCCTGCGCCGCGGGTCACTGTTCATGGTCGAATTTGCCCCTCCTCGCTTTCCTCTCCCATCTCTGCAAGGACGGGACGGGACGAGACGCGACATCATCTCCTCTCTCTCTCTCTCTCTCTCCACCTCTCGACCCGACCTCCCTCCCATCGCTCGCCGTCTCTGCTGCGCTCTCTGCCCCTGCCCCCCCTCCTCCCTCCTGCCGCGATCTCTCTCTCTCCTCCCGCGAATCGCCCGAAATTTCTCTCTCCTCCTCCGCCCCACCTCGGATCGAGTCCAACCCTCTCCCTCCCCGCCCAGCCCACTCCGCTGACCCAGCCCCGGAATCCCCAAATCGCCCCAATCGAGCCCGACCGGAGCCCGCCGATTCCGCCGGATTCGAGCCCCCGCCGGTGAGGCGGTCCGCCTGAATCGGCCGATTGGACGCGAATTCGGGCGCCCCGGATGCGCGCGGAGCGGGGGCCCGCGGATCTAGGGTTTCGGAGGGCCTAGGGTTGCCGCCGGCGATCTGGTGATGGTGGCGCGGCGCGGCGCCGGAGCTCGGCGAGGAGGAGGGATCGGCGGCGCCGCTGGGGAAGATGCAGCGAGCCGGATATGCATGGGTGCCGCGGCGCTGAGGGGTGCGACGGCAGCAGGCGGCGTCTCGTTCGGCTCATGTGGCCAGCCGCTCGCGTAGAGGCAGAAGCTCCACCATCACCACCTACTTCTCCTTCCAGTTCATCTGTTCCCCCGTCTCGGACGACCTCTTATCCGCCGGAATCGGCGGCGCTGAAGCAGGATTGCGTCGATTCGCCCCGCCCGGTGTCACCCGACTCCTTTATAAAGGTGCGTTTTTGTTGGGTTAGCTTTGGAACGTGCTTGCCTTCACGGTCACGGGTATACTTCAACTGAGAATGCTAACCTTATCAAATCATTATCTCTCCCTTTTTTTTGTTTCCACTTGGACAATATACTTTCTATATGAACTATATACACGCTAGATTTTCCTGTCTAGGTGTCGGTAAGGAGCGAGGACATGTCATGAAGTTCTGTGTTGAGTAAACTACTGAGTTTCGATGTCCTACAAGCAACTGCAAACATGCTCATATGTACATAATTAAATGGAGTTCCTTTTGGCATGATTGTATTGAATTCTGTGAATTACTATCAAACTGACAATCTTGGCATACCGTACGCATGGATCTCCTTGCTTGAACGCTTGCAAAAGAAGTTTTTTCCACATATCATTTGCCTATTGGTGTGAGGATTGGTAAATAATATTTAATTTTTTGAGTGAATTTCATCAGTAGTCCGTAAACCTGTGACACGTTCTTATCAGCTTCACAAACTCCCAAATTTGCATATTGTGACTTTAAAACTATCCCACGTTTTCAGGCAGGTCCAAACCTGTCCAAATCAACCTCGGCTGCCTACGTGGCATGCTACCCTGCGTGGCTTTGTGGTAATGCGAATCCTACATGCATCTAGTATGTACCTGTCGAATCATAACCTGTTCGGCTGCACTCGTAAAGCTGTAGTCTGCCGAGCTTAGGCCAGCTACTTTTATCTTGTCTCCCATTTCCATAGGGTTTAGGCTGCAACAACTTCTGTAGGCTGTTCTGGCTGCTTGCAGTTGCAGGCAGCTCTACCGAGCAGGCTTCTGATTTTTTTTTTTTTTTTTGCTGTTCATAGACAAAGTTAAAAAGATTTGGCTTGGGATAAACTTAAAAGTAGCTATATTCTGAGTCAGAGGGAGTATTTTCTAGTAGAAAGTTACATTTAAGGAATTCATTGAGAATGACCCAAGTATTAGGGGGCATCTTCTCTAACTGCTAATCATATGCATTAGAGTTGAGACTTCCATGCAGGCACCATGGTGGGCAGGTGGCACATCACATAGGCATCTGGGGCTGATCTGGACAAGTTGGGCCCCGAATATGCAATTTGGGTGTTTGTTAACTGGATGAAAATGCAGGGGAAGTTCAAGGACCGCTGATGGAATTCACTTCTTTTTTGTTGGGAAAGTATTATCCAGTGAATGTGGGGGTGCTTGGTTTGCCGCTGATGGAATTCACTTCTTTTTTTGTTGGAATTCACTTCAAGTGTGGCAGTTTCTCAGAATTTGTGGCTCTGCTTGGTTCAGGGCAAAGCTGTGGCTGCCACAGTGTTTTCCATTGATTTTAGCGCCGCAAGTTAGGCGTCTTTTTTTGGCTCTGCAAGTGAGGCATCGCCACATCTGCGGCGTGGCGTGTTATGGCTGGGAGCCAGACACGCCCTATGTGTGTAAGGGGTAACATGTTATTTAGTTTCGTGTCATAGGGGTATCGTTACTTGCTGCAAATGATGCAAGACATACCTTCAGATCCTCATTGCAATTACACAATTTACTGTTGTTTGTTCACTGCTCGTTTAAATGCTAATGTAATGCGCACAGGGAGGTTGTAATTGTTAAACTTGTACACCAAACTAACAAGAGAATGGAGCAACATGATCGATGTTTTGTGATGGTCAAACTGGTAATTAATTAATGTTTGATTTTCAGGACGGGCGTGAGATTCGAGTTGGCGACTGTGCTCTTTTTCGGGCTGTTGATGTTCCTCCGTTCATTGGATTGATACGTTGGATTGAGAAAAAAGAAGAAGGCTATCCGAAACTACGCGTTAGTTGGCTTTATAGACCTGCCGACGTTAAGCTTAACAAGGGCATTCAACTCAACGCTGCACCAAACGAGATCTTCTACTCTTTCCACCAGGACGAAGCATCTGCTGTTTCCCTGCTTCATCCTTGCAAGGTTGCCTTTTTGCGTAAAGGAGTTGAGCTACCAGCTGGGATTTCTTCATTTGTATGTTGGCGTGTATATGATATCGACAACAAGTGCTTATGGTGGCTTACTGATCAGGACTATATTAATGTATGTTCATTAATTCTCTCATGTTGTATGTTATATATTTATATTTTTTTATACACTGCTTCACACATTTTATTTATGACCAGGAACGGCAGGAAGAAGTAAATCAGCTTCTACACAGAACAAGGCTAGAAATGCGTGCCGCAGTGCAGTCAGGTGGACGCTCTCCAAAGCGGTTAAATGGTCCATCTGCTTCCCAACAACTGAAGACCACTCCGGATGGTACGCAGAATGGTGGTTTGTCTAAAGGGAAGAAGAGAGATAGAGGTGAACAAGGAATTGATTCAACTAAGCGTGATCGTGTCGTTAAGGTCGACGACAATGAGCCTGGAAATTTTAATTTGGAAGATATAAAGTCCGAAATAGCAAAGATCACAGAAAAAGGTGGACTTCCAAATGCAGAGGCAGTTGAAAAGCTTGTGCATCTGATGCAACTTGATCGAACTGAGCAAAAGATAGACCTTGCTGGCCGGGTTATACTTGCTGATGTTATTGCTGCTACTGAGAGTACTGATTGTCTTGGCAGATTTGTGCAATCGAGAGGGCTTCCCGTGTTGGACAGTTGGCTTCAAGAGGCCCACAAAGGGAAGTCTGGTGATGGGAGTAGTCCTAAAGAAGCAGATAAACCTATTGACGATCTTCTCTTGGCCCTGCTTCGCGCACTAGCTAAATTGCCTATTAATCTTAGTGCACTGCAAAGTTGTAGTATTGGGAAATCTGTCAATCATTTGCGCAGCCATAAACATGTGGACATTCAGAAGAAAGCTAAATGTCTTGTTGAGAACTGGAAAAAGCGTGTAGATGCTGAAATGAAGTCAAATGATGCTAAGGCTTTAGTCTCAGGTCAATCTGTTTCCTGGTCAGGAAAAGCAGGTTTCCAAGAAATTTCAAATTCTGGAAACAAACGAGGTGGCTCAAGTGAGAACAGTCCAAAAAATCCAGTGCCCACTGTTTCATCCTCAAAAGTTTTAGCTGATAAACCTGGGGGCACCGATGCTGCTGCAAAGTTAAATCCTGTGGTATCTGCCTCGTCAAAATTACAACAAGCGCAGCCAACAAATGCTGCCACCAACTTGAAGGACCAGACCTGCAAATCAACTGGTGGGACTTGTGGTTCTGAGCTGCCTACTGTGAAAGAGGAGAAAAGCAGCAGCTCAAGCCAATCGCCAAACAATAGCCAGTCATGCTCCAGTGAGCCATCGAAGGATGCGAGAAGTTCAACTGCCGCGTCTGGTGGTGCTAGTAAACCTTCTGGAAGTTCTTCACGGAGCCATCGAAGGGCAAACAATGGTCTTGTTTCAGGGAACCTGAAGGAAGCTTCTGTGGGAAGATCTGTCTCCCTTGATCGATCTTTGCTGCAGGATAAATCATCTCAAACTGGAACGGCTTCTGAAAAAGGAGTTGATATGCCATCTGATCATGGAAACAATCATAGATTGATTGTTCGGTTTCCAAATCCTGGTCGTAGTCCTGCTAGAAGTGCAAGTGGAGGGTCTTTCGAGGACCCATCTGTTACTGGGGGTAGAGCTTCATCTCCTGTCATTGCAGATAGGCACGAGCAGACTGATCGCAGAGTGAAAATGAAGACTGAAAGTTCCCGGACTCATTTAGCTTCTGATGCTAATGCAGAGTCTTGGCACAGCAATGACATCAAAGGAGCTGCAGGTTCGGAGGAAGGCGATAAATCGCCATGTGCTATGTTAGATGATGATAACAGCAGGACACCCGATGATTCTGTGAAGGATGCACCTGTATCACGAGTTCCGTGTTCATCTATGAATGAAAAAGGTGTCTGCTCAAGTGAAACCAGGGTGGGAAACTCATTCAGTCCAATGAATGCTCTTATTGAAATCAAGTACTCTGAAGCTAGTCATTCCTTGCAAGCTGGAGATGACACGGCTATGAATCTTCTTGCTAGTGTGGCTGGAGAAATATCTAAATCCGAATTGGTTTCCCCATCTTCTTCGCCCAGAAGTTCATCTGCAAAGAAATTGGTTCGTGAGGGTGACAGTACTGGAAAATTTAAAGTAGAAAGTGATGTGGGTCCATCACAAGATCCAGGGCCAGCAGATACTAAGAAAGTTGTCGTGGGGAAGGAAGTGAAAAATGAAGCTTGTTTGGTTGCAAAGGAGGAACAACGCCAAACTGTGCCATCTCCTGAGCTAGCAGATTCTAAGGCAGTTGGATCTTCAGTGAAAGTTGAAATCCATGAAGGGCGTGCAAACAAATGTAACTCTCAACCTGCTTCAGTGGTATCCAAAGGTGAGCATGATCAGAACTCCAATTTGTACCCCTCAGCTAATACTAAGGTTGTCAATATGTCTAATATGGAGTCATCTGCAGGTGAAAATCTGGATGCCTCTACTGTCCATGGGAAAGTTGAAGATGGTTGTACAGAAAAGGATGGTGCTGTTGAATCTGAATTGGGTAGCCAATGTGGATTGGCTCTTTCCAACAGAAATTCAAGATTGATCCTTGCCGGGGAATCTTCATTGTCTGCTGCTGATAAACAAGCCCAGGGTTCGTTAAAATCAACTAATCATAAGCTTCTGGGTGCATCGGACTACCCAGGAGCATTTGATAGACGTGACAGCATGGCTGGCAAATTAGATTTGATGGCTGCAGAGGTGAAAAAAGATGATGCTGTTGGAGATAGTAGCACAGTGCATAATGGGGATGAGAAGAAGGAACATTCTACTTCCTCTTTAACTGATGTTCCCAAACCAGCTGTAGCAGCTGAGTCCCCGCTTGGTGTGGCAAATGTGATTAAGGAGATGAAAGAATCAAAAGACAGTTCCAGTGAATCCAATAGTCATGTAAAATCTGAAGGCCTCAATTCCCAGCAAAGTGAACATAGTGCAAAGCAAAGTTCAAAGAAATCCAGTGATGGTGTGAGTGGAAAAGAGGACGGAAAAGAAGATCTTGTTTCATCAGATGAGGGTTCTTCTCTAGCTGCCCACACAAAGTCAAATGCTACGGCCAAGCTTGACTTTGACTTGAATGAAGGCATACCTGGAGATGATGGGCATCAGTCTGAGCCAACTATCGCACCTATTATGTGCTCCTCAGCGATCCATTTGCCTGGGCTTTCGCCATTCACTTCGCCTATTACAACTGGGCAGCCAGCTCCAATAACAGTAGCTGCTCCAGCTAAAGGACCCTTTGTTCCCCCTGAAAACCTACTAAGAGCAAAGCCTGAGATCGGCTGGAAAGGTTCAGCAGCTACAAGTGCATTTCGTCCTGCTGAACCTAGGAAGGTTTTGGAGATGCCTGTCACTACACGTGACAATCCAGTATCTCATGCTGTTGGGAGGCAGTCTCGCCCCACCCTTGGTTTTGATTTGAATGTTGCAGATGACCAAGCTCTTGAGGAAGATGTCCCACAGAGTTCTGCACAGACTACTTGTTCTGAATCTGGAAATACTAGAAGTCGTGATGGCTCTTCACGAAGTGCTGGCATTGAGCTTGATCTGAACAGAGCTGATGAAGTTACAGATAATGGCCAATTTTTACCAAATGCTTCACACAGAGTTGAGGTCCCATTGTTACCAGCAAGATCATTACCTGGAGTCTTCTCTAATGCTGGCATGAATAGCTCGAGGGACTTTGATCTTAATAGTGGACCAGGCCTTGATGATGCTGGTACTGAACCTGCACCAAAGAACCTACCCGCTAAAAATACAGGCAGTCTTCAATTCCTACCACAAGTTCCTGGTGTTAGGATGAATAATGCTGCTATGAGCAATATATCTCCATGGTTTGCATCTGCAAACCCTTGTGGTCCAGTAGCAATACAATCGTTTTTGCCTTCTAGAGGGGAACAGCCTTACCCAATTGAGGCAGCACCTGGAACCCAGAGGATTATTGCGCCCACAGCTGATAGTGGCCAATTTGGAGGTGATCCCAGCAGGGCTCCAGTTATTTCATCATCTGTTTTTCATCAGCCTGCATATCCGTATGCAGGATTCCCTTTTCCTCCCAGTGTTCACCTCCAAACACCGGCATTTTCAATTGGATCAGCAACATTTGCTAACTCTGCACCTGCAGGAGTTCCGTATTTTCCAACCATTTCGCCATCTCTTGTTGGGCCAACAGGTGCATTACCTGCCCAGCATTCAAGGCAGTACGCAATAAATCTTGCTGAGGGCAGCAGCAGCAGCAGTGGACGGGAGAGTAATCGCAAATGGGAAAGTCAGGGCCTTGATCTTAACTCGGGCCCTGGTAGTATAGATCTAGAAGGAAAGGATGAACGGGCACCTTTACCGATTAGACAAAATTTGATCACACCTCCACATGGCTTTGCAGAGGAGCAAGGAAGAATGTACCAAATGCCAGTTGTAGGAACAAAGAGAAAGGAACCTGATGGCAGTTGGGACACAGAAAGGTCAACATATAAGCAATTATCATGGCAATGAGGGCTCTGAAGGAGGTCACTTAGCAGCGACTTGTCTGCGGTGAGCATGTAAGTAGTTTGATTATGACTTTTGAGGTCTGTTTCATTTCTTACTGTCAGTTGCTAATCATGTGAAGTTTATGGAATTGTTCATTTCCCTACAGAGGTACCTGCAACATAGAACGAACTTGGGCAGGGTGTTCTTCTGTCACTGGACTATACTCATGGATTCATCCCAATGATGACGATGCGGAGTTGTGAGAGGAAACAAAAACTTGCTGTAATTGTTGTAGATTTTTCTTAGCTGTTAGGCTTTTGGTTCTAATTTACTCAGGAGGGTATGGCTTTGGAGGTGGAATCTTTGTGATCCTGAGCTCTCGAGCCACTGTAATTAGACCGTCCGCTCTGTTTGTTGGTGATAAACTGTTGAGCACATGCTGCAGCTTTACATAAGAATTTAGATGTGACTTTGTACTTCCGTTGTGGAAGCGTTACTTCAGCTGACCATATAGACACTGGTGCAACGACTAGCATGACGGCTTGCACCGTCGAATGTATCTCGTGTTGCCGTGCAGCTGTATGTATAAGAATTCCAGAAGATCAGCAAGTTATAATTTGTTGCTGTTTCGTTGACGCCGACTCTATCGACATCAATTTTGCGCTTGTTTCTCGTGGCTCTACAAGTGCACAATATTTGTTGGTGTCCCATCAGTTGGTTGGAGCGATGCAAGGTTCTTGTGCCTACTACAGATAATTAAATTAGTGTGTCGTTCTCAAGATTTTTGTGACATGACCCGGTATTATGGTGATGCTTCCCGTGGATTGCTATGGCACTGATGTTGGCAGCGGTGTGCTTCTCTAATGTTGCTCAGCTGTTACGAGAGTCGACACCTCACCCGCACGTGGTACTCTTTCAGCTGCTTTCATTATCTTTTAATCTTGCTCATTTATTTTGGTTATCTATTTTTCGTCCTAAATATTTACAGGTTACTTTTTAAACATTACATCTGTGCAAAACACCGGAGCTCTCAGAAAACCAATTTCAGCTAGGACAGCCATACAAACGGACTATTCTTTTCTTATCTAAACTCGTAGGGTAATTTTTATTTCTTGTTGGCCGCGGCACTCTTGGTTCATTTGACATCAATTGCTTTACTGTACTGGACTATTTGTTAAGGTAATTAATTATTTTTGCAGGCCTGTTCCTCGAGCTCATGTTTAAATTTCTCTGGGTTGCTCTAATTGCAGGCGGTATTTTTAGGCGTTCGTATCCATTTCTATTCATAGTTCATCAAGCTGATAGCCAAACATGATTAGGCTTTAACAAAGTTTCCAACTCAATGTAAAAGGAGTAAATCTGCTGTTTTAGAATGTCAAGGGCACATTTCTTTCATGCTAATCACCCATTGGAAATTATTTGGCCCTTGGATATATGTCTACCTATTCTGCTAGTTGCTTCATGCATTTTTTAAATAATAAATGATACTTACATATTTGAATAAGACGATGATTAAACGTTGCGATGAATAGTAATTTGGAATAGAGGAAGTATATGTTTCGAATCTTTTTCAAGTAGATTAGTGAAAAATATAAAATATGGTCCAAACTGCCTTTGTACCATTAGACTCTATTTTGGTAATGTTTCAACATAGGGTTATGGCCTATGGTTTCAGGTTTTTTAAATATGAAATGGGTTTTTAGACCTAGCATCTGTTCTATTTGTTTCCCATATAGGTTAGATAAATATATTAAATATAAATGAGTTGTAGACATGTTTTCGTCACTTACAAAGTATACAATTAAGACCCTTTTTTTTACTAAAGCTACTATTTACTTCAGTATTATTATGGCTTGCAGTTTCAAATTTAATCCTAAACTGGTGCTGCTTACAAAATGTCCGCAGGGCCTATAATTCCTTATTGAATTTTTTTTTTGCACTACCTTGTTTTTAGATAGTAGCAACCATTGAAAATAATCTTGTTTGTTCCTTACCTTAAATTTTACATTGGAATCACACCAACATGAAAATTAAAAGTTAAGAGATTAACTCCAACGAGCATGCCACCATATATGCCATGTGGCCTTCTCAGTGCCATAATTTTTTCCCACCACACATTTTTTAAGTAAATTTATGAGAAATTGTTACATGTTGCAGGCGGTTTAATAGTTGTCCCGCCACCAGACACCAAAGCCATGATCTATCGTTACTGTCAATCTGGTTTCGAGGGCAAATAGAACTGGTTATACTTTGACGTGACCTATAAGTCCATTATTTACACGTCATTTTCTTTAGCTTTGTCTTAATAATATATAGGAAAAAGTCCAAATTACTCCCCTCAAGTATAGCGAAAGTCCAGATAACCCCTAAACTATGTTTTGGTTCAATTTGCCCCCTAAACTATGTCATTTGGTTCAATTTACCCCTTAACACAATTTGTCTTTTTGTTTCTCCATACACAAGTGCAATTTAAAGTTTAACTTTTACAAAATTATAGCAGACAGTATAAGACATGGTAAAAAATATTTTATAAATTTTTTGTCACTGTTTTGATAGGGTAATATATTTAATAATAAAGTTATCCTTAAAATATAATATTATATAAAAGTAGTGATGAAAAATTCATAAAATATTTTCTAATATAGATTATGATGTTCACTGCCTCCCTGCAAAGTCTCAAGTTAAAATTCATCTTGTGCATGGAGAAACAAAAAAAGATAAATTGTGTTAAGGGGTAAATTGAACCAAATAACATAGTTTAGGGGGTAAATTAAACCAAAACATAGTTTAGGGGGTTATCCAGACTTTCTCTATACTTGAGGGGAGTAATTTGTACTTTTTTCTAATATATATAAGCAATTCGCAAATATACATAGTACTACTATACTCTACACTGGGTACGGAATAATATTCTGTACCCAGCCACGGACCCAGCTATCCTGGCTCGTCGCCTGTCGCTCCCACCTCATCTGCTTTTCCTCCGGCATTTAGCCTTCTTTTCTTTTTCTGCACGTCCGGATTAAATGGAACGTGGGATTGAGAGAGGAAAGCAGCGGTTCCTCGTTTGTCCAGCTCCAATTTCCTTCGGGTCGGCACCGATGAGACGGCGAATCCCACACCCCTCCGCCGGCGGCCGCCGCTCCTCCTCCCCTGCTCCCCTCCCGCTCTCGCCGGCCACCGCGGCGCTCCGACGCTCCGCCACCACCGCCATCCTTCTCGCTTTCCCAATTGCGCCGCCACCCCTCCTCTGTCCCTGGTGGCGGCGTCGGCCCAAGGTGTGGCTCTTGATGGGTCTGATGCAAGGTGCGACTCCGGGAGGAAATTGCGCGTGAGCACGGCATCGGCAGCGGCGACAGATCTTCGTCGGTATCTTGACGACCGCGTCCGCGGACGACGAGGACGTGCTGGAGTCTCGGCGCACGGGGACGGCGGCCGGCGAGATCCCAAATGGTTAGTATAGTTCTGGTCTCCGTGTGGACCTGTGGTCGGTGGTCCACCGCCCCTCCTCCCCTAGATCACGGCGTTGAAGCTTCCGATCCCGGTCGACTGCATGGGAATCGCATCTGCGGCATTCTTCCCCAGCGCCTTCGCCGTGTATTCCTTCCGAGGATGAGGTCTGATTCTTCCCGCCATTGCAATGTGAACTCTATCCTTTTCTGTCTGATTTCAGTTGATTTTAATTGATTTCTCACGGTGGTGCCGATGATTTATGCAGGTAGTTGAGCAATTTTGATATTAGATTATTACAATAGTGGAGTAACATGATCCTTTTCCCTGTTTCCTAGGAGTATTTGATTCCGTGGAGCAGCACACCAAGATGTGGAAAGCCAAGCTTGTCTTCGGACTTGATTCTGATCTAATTATGTTGGGGCAGACTGCAGCTTCCGATGTTGAATGGTGATGTGGAAATTCATTTCTTATCCAATTCCAATTTCGATTATGTTCTTACCATTCATATTGCATCTTCTTCTGCGTTCAAGTCATAGACCCATTCACATGCACTACCTAATTTCCACTGGTTCATTAGGAGCATGGTGGATGCACTCATGGGTGTGTGCATGTTCCTCCAGCCGGGACTGGCTAAGCCACAACCGCGGCATTCAGGGGCATGGAATCCGCTGCCTCAGCAACAACTCGAGATGGAAACTGATGGCTCTCCTGCTGCAACAGGATCAGCTCTTGTGCAAGGGAGCACATCTGCCTTGCCTGTGATGTGTTTGACAAAATGCACAGGAGGGAGTGCTCAGAAGACTTTCAATATAGTTCCTTTCAGGCATGATCTTTCTTTCCCTTATTAATCAGTTTGAAAATTGGAATTGTATCAATTGTTGATTGTTCTTTAGACAAAGTATTGCTTAACCAGTTTACTAGATTTACACATTCACTTGTTGGCTAGTGAAGGAGGATTTGTTCAATAGATCGACTACACATAACAATGGGTAGTGCTGATAGTAAGGACGACTTGAGGACTGCTCAGCTAGAACTGTCACTAGCTTCTAATAATGGATGGAAACGAAGCAGTTCCTATGTGCTTATTATAGTTGTTTCCTTAGTAAGTTCTATCCTTTTCTGCTGTTCATTAAATTCAAACATATAACAGTTATATTGAGTAACTATTGGCAACATGCTCATTATTATGTCATTAATCTGGTGTGTGGGAATAGTACTCAGTACAGAACACCTTGTCATGTTCATGTGAATATTGAATGTATTTTGCTGCATCATTGCCTTTCACTTTCTGTGTGAAGTATTATACCTGATTCTTTTCTTCCAAATTGCCCATCTTTAATTGGCAAATCATATGGACTGTTGCAGCAAGGCAACATTACAAATAGCTGCGAAGAACTGATTATGTTTCTAAGCTATCCATGTCTCTGTGGTGTATGATAAAATGACTGAGATGAGGCATATGGTTGTCAAATGTTATCTTAGGATGCAAAATTTCACTGGATGCTCATGACATGTCTTCCTGTATTGTTGCTCTTTCCTCAGTTTTTTCTTTTTTTTTCCACAACGGTTAAACCGAATTTCATTCCCGAAAGGCAACGAAATTACAATCGTTTCAGTTCCGTTTGATTGACTCTAGACTCTAGCCACCAAGACTAAAACTCCCTGCTGACCCAGTTACTACACCAAGGGTAGAGACTGGACAGCATTCCAGAAGACCGAAACCTACCATTCATCCTACCTCCAAACCCAACATATTCAGAAAAACCTCTCCTTTTTTGCCCAACACTGAGCAACATACATCACAGATACATGACAAAACAGATATCCTGCTTCTTGCGGACAAATTTGTTATTTGGTTTTGGTTCATGAAAAAAGTTGTGCCATTATTGCTTAATTTTAGCTAGTGATTAGGATTTCTCCAAATGACAGCATATCCTCTTTTGTAGTATGTGATTCAGTCTGATGAGAGATGGCTGCTACTGGAGCCGGCCAAGTTGCCAAGTCCAGCTGCCCCAGACCAGCAACTCTTATCCTCACGCAGGGAAATGTGTTTTTGGAATTCTTTAGCATTGTATTTTTTAATATGCACAGGTGCTGCTGCCTTATAGATGGAGGATCAGAGTAAGCAGGGGCCACCAGTATGGTGCTGATGGCAGTTCCCCACGGCATCCTTATGGTGCTGCCTATCTCACCGGACCAAGTGCTGGTCTTCAATATTTTTTCTAGCGATTAGTTGATTTCCGTTCCTTTTTTTATATACTTATTGATTTCCGTTCCTTGGTGTGTCCAGATCAGAGAACCTTCGTGCTAGATGAAAAGTTTTCTGCTTGTTAAGTTGTTGACTACTCATGGCTGGCCAAACTGTAAAAATGAAAGTAGCATCCAACTGTGTACCTTGCAGAGAGGCCAATTTCTAATGACATGAAGAGATATTTGCAAGAAGTCTGGTGGACAGTCTGCATTGTTGTTGCCATCTTTTAGGGCTAGCTATTAGCTATATCCTATTGACCCTTTAGATGTCCAGTGATGTTTGAGTGAATGATCTTTGTAAATTACATGGTATTTTGGATAAGGATAATATTTGAAGCTGATGTAAACTGACAGGGACTACTTTTATTGGTGTAGTTGTTGTGGCAGACACTGCATCATTGTCATTGTTGCATTCATTCAGTTCCATCTGATTTGTGGTGGGTGCAAGATTAACGGGGTGACAGTCTTAGAATCAACTTCCTCTGTTTTCTTGTGTTAATTTACAGATATTTGGCCTCCTGTTCATGTGCGATGCATTGTGTGGACGAAGTATTTTTTTTGTACAATCACTTCCTATTCTGTGAATTTCATGTGTGATGCATAGACATGTTATAATTTGTGATCATACCACTTTAGTTTTTGTTCCTAGACAATATTCGTTGTTACTATGCAATAACTTTAAAACTTTTGTGCTCAGATATGGCAAGAAAAGAAAAAAATCGACTTTTGATGATAAATACTCAAGTCTTTTACAACAAGGTCAATGAATAAAATCACGAAATATAAGAGTATTATAATCATAAAGATGCATGCTGTTTTTCCTAGTGAACACAGTTTCCTATTATGAACTCAAATTTGTTGGTCGATCACAAATAATCCTGTGGAACATAACTAAATAAGTTGTGTGAATGATTAATAATACCTTCACGAACGGAGTAAACAATAGATACGGTTTATTCCTATTTAGTCACCACAGCTTGCCAATATTTAACTTTGACGGATTTTTACAAATCAATGGAATTGAATTTCCATTTACAGAAGGTTTGAATATATTAGCTCGATTCAAGACTGCATGGGGCGTCACGTGAAAAATGCAATATAGAATGGCGAACGTTTATAGAGGCAATTATATTCGAACACAAATCCGCGAGTTGCAAATCTTGTGCAACCTTGCTTGCTACTCTGAATTAATTGTCTATTGAATATAGTGCTCGATAGGGCCCACATGGATCATTGTAGCCACGGAGTAATCAGTACCAGATGGGCCAAAACAACGCAAAGAAGCTAGCAGAATTACTCGTGCGTGGACGCTGGTGCTGTGCTGCATGCGGTTGGAGGGCACGGTTCTCAAGGAGTCAGGTGGGACGACAGGGGGAGCGGATGAAAACCGCATGAGCCAGGAGCGCTGCGGGCGGATGGGCTGTTCGGTCGGAGGGAGGACGGTTGGCTATTCTGTAGGTATGAATTAGCGGAGTCAATATAAGCAGGCGTCGTTTTCTTTGTTGTTTTCCCCACCGCCCGAGTGAACAGGCGTCGTTTTCTTGAATTTCATTCATGCGCTCGCTCTCACGCGAGGTCAACGTCAGGCCCACCACTACCTGACTGTGGGGCGGTAGTGAGGAGGTAAGTTGCCGGGAAATGCATGTGGCCCATGGGCTTTAAATTGAGTTGGGCTGAGCCCGCTATTGTAAACGGATAAATACTTGTGGCTGCTGCTCTGCCCATCGACGAAGAAATAGACAAAGCTACACCTCTATCTCTCGTGTTCTTCCTCCTACCGTGAGCCCCCAAATTCTTCTCCAATTCGTGTGATTTGACCTCTAATTCGCTGCTGAGTTTTTCGGAATCGGGTTAGGATCTTTACACCCCTCCTCCACCCTCACCTCGGATCGAGAGCAAACCCCTCCTCGCCCAGACCACTCCGCTGACCGCAACCCCTAAATCCCCCAATCCCCAATCGAGCCCGCCCGCTGCCGGAGCCCGTCGATTCCACCGGATTAGAGCTCCCGCCGCTGAGGCGGTTCGCCCGCACCGGCTGATTCGATGCGAATTCGCGTGTCCCGGATGCGCGTAGAGCAGAGGCCGGCGGATCTAGGGTTGTTCCGGGCGATCTGGTGATGGTGGTGCATCGCGGCGCCGGAGCTCGGCGAGGGGGAGGGATCGGCAGCGGCAGCGTGGAAGATGCAGCGAGCCGGCTATGCATGGGTGGCGTAGCGGTGAGGGGTGCGACGGCAGGAGGCGGCGTCTCATTCGGCTCATGTGGCCATCGGCACGCGTAGAGGCAGAAGCTCCACCCTCACCGGCACGAGGACCAGCTACTTCTCCTTCCCGTTCATCTGTTCCCCCGCCTCGGACGACTTCCTATCCGCCAGCGGCTGCGGCGGCAGCGGGGGAGCAAGAGTGCGTCGATTCTCCCCGCCCAGCGTCACCTGGCTCATTTATAAAGGTCCGTTTTTGTTTTGGAAATTGCTTTTGAATTTGCCTGTCGACCTTGATGAGGATTTGAGCATTCCGTTGGGTCAAATTGATATTCTCTTCCGTTTATGTTTGGTCAATAACTGCTATATGAATTATAACTAGACTCGATTTCACTGCATAGTTGATGTTGCTAACATGCTAATGTAGATATACTCCCTCCGGTTTGAACTAATTGACTTGTTCTAAAAGGAATATATTTGAAAACGGAAGGAGTATTTGAATGGAGTTCGTTTGTATTGCTGGATTGAAGTTTGGCCATCTCACCCTCAGCTTTGGCAATTTTGGTGCAGTAGACATCATTTGCCTGTTAGATTGAGGATTGGAAGCATCATTCAGTGAATATTTGTGTATGGTGTAACAAATTACTTAGTTTAGTGTGAATGCAGTGATACCATTGCTTGCAGCAAATGGTGTAAGCCATACCTTGCCCCTGCTGGTCTTCATTAAAATTACACGCTTCACTATTTTTTGTTCATTCCTTGTTTGATTATACAAATGCAATTCACTCAAACTAATAAGAACATGGTGTTACATTAAGGATGTTTTGCGCTCCTTAAGTAAATAATAAGTTGTGTTTATTTTTCAGGACGGGCGTGAGATTCAAGTTGGTGATTGTGCTCTTTTTCGGGCTGTTGATGTTCCTCCATTCATTGGATTGATACGTTGGATTGAGAAAAAAGAAGAAGGCTATCCGAAACTACGCGTTAGTTGGCTTTATAGACCTGCCGACATTAAGCTTAACAAGGGCATTCAACTCAACGCTGCACCAAACGAGATCTTCTACTCTTTCCACCAGGACGAGGCTTCTGCTGTGTCCCTGCTGCATCCGTGCAAAGTTGCCTTTTTGCGTAAAGGTGTTGAGCTCCCAGCTGGAATTTCTTCATTTGTATGTTGGCGCGTACACGATATTGACAACAAGTGTTTATGGTGGCTTACCGACCGGGACTATATTAATGTAGGTTCCTTATTTCTTTCCTGTTTTGTCTATCTGTTATATATGTATATTTATGATCTGTTCCATGTTTGAATTTCTTACCAGGAGCGGCAGGAAGAAGTAAATCGTCTTCTATACAGAACAAGGCTAGAAATGCATGCTGCGGTGCAGTCTGGTGGACGGTCTCCAAAGCGGCTAAATGGTCCATCAGCATCCCAGCAACTGAAGGCCACTCCGGATGGTACACAGAATTGTGGTTTATCTAAAGGAAAGAAGAGAGAGAGAGGTGAGCAAGGAATTGATCCAGCTAAGCGGGATCGAGATCGTCTGCATCTCGATGACAGTGAGTCTGGAAGCAAGCTGGACGATATGAAGTCGGAAATAGCAAAGATTGAAAAAGGCGGACTTCCGAATGCCGAAGCAGTTGAAAAGCTTGTGCATCTTATGCAACTTGATCAGACTGAACAGAGGATAGACTTTGCTGGTCGGATTTTGCTTGCTGATGTTATTGCAGCTGCAGAGAGCCCTGATTGTCTTGACAGATTTGTGCAATCGAAGGGCCTTGCTGTGCTGGATAGTTGGCTTCAAGAGGCTCATAAAGGGAAGTCTGGCGATGGGAGCAGTTCTAAAGAAGCAGATAAGCCTATTGACGACCTTCTGTTGGCCCTGCTTCGTGCACTAGCTAAATTGCCTATTAATCTCAGTGCACTTCAAAGTTGTAGTATTGGAAAATCTGTCAATCATCTGCGCAGCCATAAAAATGTGGAGATTCAGAAGAAAGCTAAGTGTCTTGTTGAGAACTGGAAGAAGCGTGTTGATGCTGAAATGAAGTCAAATGATGCGAAATCTTTAGTGTCTGGTCAATCTGCTTCCTGGCCAGAAAAAGCAGGTTTCCAAGAAATTTCAAATGCTGGAAACAAACGTTCTGGCTCAAGTGAGCATAGCCCGAAAAATCCAGCATCCGCAGTTTCATCACCAAAGGTTTTGACTGATAAACCTGGGGGTGCAGATGTCATTGTGAAGTTGAATCATGTAGTTTCTGTATCTTCAAAAGTACAACATATGCAACCAGGAAATGTTGCTGCCAACTCGAAGGACCAGCCATGCAAATCTTCTGGTGGTTCTGAGCTGCCAACTGTGAAAGAGGAGAAAAGCAGTAGCTCAAGCCAATCTCCAAACAATAGCCAGTCATGCTCCAGTGAGCCATCAAAGGATGCGAGAAGTTCAACTGCTGCTTCTGGTGGGGCTAGTAAAAGTTCTGGGAGCCATCGAAGGGCAAACAATGGTCTTTTTTCAGGGAACCTGAAGGAAGCTTCTGTGGCAAGATCTGTCTCCCTTGATCGATCTGTGCTACAGGATAAATCATCTCAAACTGGAACAGCTTCTGAAAAAGGAGATATACCATCTGATCATGGAAATAATCATAGATTAATTGTTCGGTTTCCGAATCCTGGGCGTAGTCCTGCTAGAAGTGCAAGTGGAGGATCTTTCGAGGACCCATCGGTTACTGGTGGTACAGCTTCATCTCCTGTGGTTGCAGATAGACATGAGCAGAATGATCGCAGAGTGAAAATGAAGACTGAAAGTTCTCGAGCTCATCTACCTTCTGATGCTAATACAGAGTCTTGGCACAGCAATGATATGAAAGAAGCTGCTGGTTCTGAGGAAGGTGATAAATCACCATGTGCTATGTTGGATGATGACAATAGCAGGACGCCTGATGATTCTGGTAAGGATGCACATGAATCACGAGCTGCATGTTCGTCATATATGAATGAAAAAGGTGTCTGCCCAAGTGAAACCAGGGTGGGGGGAAGCTCATTCTGCCCAATGAATGCTCTGATTGAAATCAAATACTCTGAAGCTAGTCATTCCTTGCAAGCTGGGGATGACACCGCTATGAATCTTCTTGCTAGTGTTGCAGGAGAAATATCTAAATCTGAATTGGTTTCTCCATCTTCTCCCCTCAGAAGTTCGTCTGCAAAGAAATTAGTCTCTGAGGGTGATAATACTGGAAAGTGTAAAGTAGAAAGTGATGTAGGCCCTTCACAGGATCCAGGGCCAACAGATATTAAGAAAGCCATTGCGGGGAAGGAAGTGAAACATGATGCATTTTTGGTTGCAAAGGAGGAAGAACACCAGAATGTTCCATCTCCTGAGCTAGCAGATTCTAAATCAGTTGGATCTTCAGCCAAGACTGAAATCCATGAAGCTAATACTAAAGTCGCAAATAAATGTTCTCAACCTGCTTCAGCTGATACCAAAGGTGAACATGATCAGAACTCCAATTTGTACGACTCAGCTAATACTAAAGTTGTCACGAAGTCTAATGTATATTCATCTGCAGGTGAAAATCAAGATGCCTGTGCTATCAACGGGAAAATCAGTGATCACTGTACAGACAAGGACAGTGCCGTTGAATCTACATTGGGTGGACATTGCGGCTCGGTTGGTCCCAATCGAAATTCAAGATTGATCCTCCTTACTGGGGAATCTTCATTATCTGCTGCTGATAAACAAACCCAGGGTTTGTTAAAGCCAACCAGTCGCAAGCAGCTTTTGGGTGTATTGGATGAGCCAGGAGCTTTTGATAGACATGACACTAGGGCTGCTACATTAGATTTGATGGCTGCAGCTGCAAAGGTAAAAAAGGCTGATGCTGTGGGAGATGGTAGCACAGAAAAGAAGGAACATGATTCTTCCTCTTTGGCTGATGTTCCCAAACTAGATGTAGCAGCAGCAACCCCACTTGGTGTGGCAAATGTTATTAAGGAGACGAAAGAAGCAAAAGACAGTTCCAGTGAATCCAATAGTCATGTAAAATCTGAAGGTATCGATTCTCAGCAAAGTGAGCATAGCACAAAGCAGTGTTCCAAAAAATCCTCTGATGGTGTGAGTGGAAAAGAAGAACTCGAACTTGTACCATCAGACGAGGGTTCTTCACTGGTCCCTCACTCCAAGTCAAGTGCTACAACCAAACTTGACTTCGACTTGAATGAAGGGATACCTGGTGATGATGGGCATCAGTCTGAGCCAACTATCTCACCTGTTATATGTTCCTCGGCAATCCATGTACATGGTATTTCACCATTCACTTCACCTGTTACATGTGGTCTGCAGCCAGCTCCAATAACAGTAGCGGCTCCAGTTAAAGGACCCTTCGTTCCTCCTGAAAACCTACTAAAAGCGAAGCCTGAGATTGGGTGGAAAGGCTCAGCAGCTACTAGTGCATTTCGTCCTGCTGAACCAAGGATGATCTTGGGGGTGCGTCTCACCACACGCGACACTCCAGGATCTGATGTGGCAGGGAAGCAGTCTCGCCCCGCACTTGGCTTTGATTTAAATGTTGCTGATGACCAAGCTCTTGAGGATGATGTCCCGCAGAATTCTGCGCAGACAACTTGTTCCGAATCTGGAAACAATAGAAGTCGTGATGTCTCTTCACGAAGTGCTGGCATTGAGTTTGATTTGAACAGAGCTGATGAAGTTGCTGAGAATGACCAATTTGCACCAAATACTAACCACGGAGTTGAAGTCTCTCTTTTACCGGCAAGACCGTTACCTGGAATTTTTTCTAATACTGTCGTGAGTAGCTCCAGGGACTTTGATCTCAATAATGGACCAGGCCTTGATGAAGTTGGCACTGAACCTGCACCAAAGAATCCACCAGCTAAAAGTACAAGCAGTATACAGTTCTTACCGCAAGTTCCTGGTGTTAGGATGAATAATGCTACCATGAGTAATATATCACCATGGTTTGGCTCTCCCAACCCTTGTGGTCCTGTGGCTATACAATCAGTTTTGCCTGTTAGAGGAGAACAACCTTACCCAATTGAGCTGACACCTGGAACCCAGAGGATTGTTGCACCTACTGATGGTGGCCAATTTGGTGGCGATCCCAGCAGGGCTCCTATCATGTCTGCATCACCAACGGTGGTTTTTCACACACCTGCATATCCATATGCAGGATTCCCTTTTCCTCCCAGTGTTCACCTTCAAACACCGGGATTTTCAATTGGATCAACAACATTTACCAATTCTGTTCCAGCAGGAGTACCATATTTTCCTACCATTCATCCATCACTTGTTGGGCCATCAGGTGCATTACCTGCCCAGCATTCAAGGCAGTATGCAATAAATCTTGCTGAAGGTAGCAGCAGCAGTGGACGGGACAGTAATCGTAAATGGGATAGTCAGGTCCTAGATCTTAATTCTGGTCCTGGAAGCATAGATATAGAAGGGAAGGATGAGCGGCTACCTTTACCGGTCAGACAAAATTTGATCACACCCCCACATGCCTTTGCAGACGAGCAAGGAAGATTTTACCAAATGCCAGGTGTAGGTACAAAGAGAAAGGAACCTGATGGCAGCTGGGACACAGAAAGATCTACATACAAGCAATTATCATGGCAATGAGGCTATGTAGGAGATAATTTCATGCTGACTTGTGTCTCCTGTGAGCATGTACGTGCTTTGGTTTGGACTTGAAGGACCTGTTTTACTTTCTTTCTTCAATTTTGTTTGTGATATTTAAGGAATGTGCTTTTATTTGCAGAGGTAGCTGGACGTATAACTTGGGTGGTGTATTCTTTCCCTTGTTGGAATATACTCGCATGGTGGATTCATCCCGAAGATGATGCAGGATCGTGTGAGGAAACAAAACTCAGCTGTAATTGTTGTAAATGTTCATCACATTTCATGCTATCATTGAAACAATTTTCCTCAACTTGAGCGTTGCTTTGCTAGCTTTTTCTTTAGCTGTTAGGCTTTTCGTTCTAATTTACTCAGGAGGGTGTGGCTTTGGAGGTGGAATCTTTGTGACCCTGAGCCCGGCCCAGCCTCTTCAAAGATCTGGGAGCCACTGTAATTAGCCCGCTCTGTTTATTCTTGATAAAAGTGTTGAGCACACCCATCAGCTTTACATAAGAACTTAGAGGTGACCTTACATTAGCTGACAGTGTAACACTATGGAGCAACAAGTAGCATATCGCTGCGTCGTCATGTACTCATGTATCTTGTGTTGCCGTGCAGCTGTATGTATAAGAACTCAAATCAGATCAGCAAGTTATAATATGTCACGGTTTCTTTGCTATCAGGTCTATATAAGCATCTGGTTTCCATCGTCCTCAACATTTGTGTTCTCTGACAACGCTGTTTCAATATGGCATCATAATGGTTGTTGCTGCTGCCTGATGGTATTTCATCTGTTGATGGAGCTTAGGCCAGTCTCAGTGCAGGATTTCATCACACGGTTACCAAGACCAGAATCTATGAAACCGTGCCAAATGAGTCTCATGATGATGAAACTCCTCTTACATCCCATGAAACTCTTCACTCTCTCTCATCTGCCACATCAGCATATCTAATGCCATGAAACTCTCATGAAACCCCACTGAGACTGGCCTTATAATCCGTTGGTTGTGTTGCAAGTTGCAACGGTTGTTTCCGATGGATGCGCCTGCCATCCTGCGTAGTGTGATGAAAGTTGCTTCCTGGTTTTCGCGTCGTCATGCTAATGGTTGTTAAAGTTGAATTCCGTGCGCTTGGCTTTATTTTCCACATCTAGCGCCCTAGTTTATTTTACTTTTTAAGATGTATGGAGATTCTATTAACCGCTTGAGCTGTTGTATTGGTAGTACCAGCGAATAGCGATGAAAACATAATGAGACTTCAGAGCGGGTGGGCTTAGATTAGATATGAATAGTTGAAGGCTTTATCGGAGTGGATTTCGATTTTTAAGTGGGTGGGTTTAGATGGTTGAAAGCATTATCGGAGTGGAGAAGAATCATCTACGAGGAGAAGGGTTAGGGTAAGATTAGTAGTTTATCGGAGCGTCATGCACAGAACGAGAGGAAGACCAGCGGGGTTAGGGTTTTGAGATTAGTGATTGGAGGCACATGATTTATCAGAGCGCCATGGGGACGAGAAGAAAGGACAGCAGGAACAGGTTTAGGGTTTTGAAGATGTTTTTCTTTAAAATGAGGGTTTTTAAAATGAGCCACTGTTTAGAATGACCCAGCAGCCGCCTCCAACACCCGGCATACAAATGTCTCTCTCCTCTACAAGATCTATCCGTAGGCCACATGGGCCAAGTTAACGCCACGCCCAATCTAGGCCCAGGTACTTAGAGTTGGACTTTGACCATCCAACCAGTCTTCCTTTCGGCCTTCTTTCTGGCGTGCCGCCATCATCAGTGTCCTCTACCGTAGGTTATGCTGCTAATGTAACTTGAAAAAAAAGGTTAAGCTGCTAATATCCAAATCGATTTCTTTTTCGAAAAGGATCTCGTCAGGGTAGCGTCCATCAATCAGCTGAAGTGTAAGCGCAGCTGGTAGAAAACCTCAGGGACGGTGTGTATCGTGATTTTTGTTGGGCTGTTGCTGGCGATCCGGAAACTTTATTTACCCGGCCGGCGGCGGCGGAGCAGCTAGCTAGCTCTGGCTCTGGTTGCTAACCTCCTCGCCTGATCCCACGACGCGCGAAATGTTTTAATTAGCTCTCGTTTTCCGATTAGTAAAACGATTACCTTCAGGCTCGCACGCCGGCTACTGGCTCTACATACAATTCCAACCAAACTGCAGTATATAATAACAAGCTACGGTACAGTATAGTAGTACCGTACGTCGTGAAGGTAGCCGAAGCAATCGCAGTCGCAGCTGAGCAGACCCATCAGGCGCCGTATGCACATGCGTTCAAGCGTACGTGCCGGCAGCATGTGATGTAGTATGCAATGAGGCAGGCAGGCAGGCCCTGCATGCATACGGAGCGTGTACATGCATCCAGATGTGCCATGCGCTGATCCGTACCGGCACAAGAGGCAACGCATTTACGCCCGGCCGGGCAGGCAGGCGGCCGGGGTCATCAGCATGCGCGCGCGCATTCACGCATGTGGCGTGAATAGAAACGATGGGGGAGAGGGAGCCACGCGCATTTACGCCGCGTACGTACGTACGCTGCATTTGTATAGTATACTGTACTCCGTATAGTAGTGTCTTCTATCTTGTGCTAGCCCAGATCGACAGTGGAACAGAGCGGTAAGAACTCTCGAGATCAAGTACGTACGGCCGCGGATCGATGGAGTTAACCCATCCAAATCTTGGGCATAAAACCTAGGACCAGCTGCGCAAAGTACTCTCTGCTCCACATAATTACCACCTCAATTTCTCGGCCGTGAGACGTCCGTGTTGTACGACAACTCCATTTGCGTGTGCGGTTTTGTGGGGAGGACGCCATGCTTGTATGGTTTGAAATGAAATGCTACATATACTGACTAATATGCTCGGGACAAGCAGGGTGATACACGCACACGCACACGTTCTAGGAGAGCAGGGGAGTGGGAAGGGGAGGACCGCGGCAACCAAATTGTGCCTGTGCCTAAGCGTATGATGTACTCCAATACAAGGAGCTAATAACGTAACTCGGTCTCTCTCCCTCTCCACATGGTCATCGTCTGCTGATCCGTAATGGTCCAAAAGCTTGAACTGTTATGCAGGATGGTGAGCCGTGGGCCCAAAGTGTGCACTGAAAGTCATATTTTCTCAAGGGTTGATGTGACCGGCACATTTTTCATTAAAAAGAAATTATAGTGATATAAGGATAGAACTAACATATAATGCCGCACATACGGGCAAAACATACAACACCAAGAAGCAAAGAGCAAGCCACACATAAACAAGAGACAATCTCCGCTAGCTCTTATATAACTGAAAAAATATTGTTGTGTTCTTAGGGCAGTCCCAACCCAAAATATTAGACATGATTTCCATAGCCTCCACATCATCAAGAAACTAGTAATAGACATTACACTCCCAATACAAACACCACTCTTCCCATTTCAATTTAATGCTAGTTCTCTCACATCTTGTCTTGGATGGTGCAGCCGGTATTACGAAAGGAGAAAAATATTAAAAACTCACAAGTTGAACCATACCGATCTACAGGTCCTCTACGCGCCAAAACCATGGTCCTTCAGCTAGCGGCAAGGGCAAGGCTGGTGCGATTGGATCTCACTTCTCACGAGCCCGGCAGCAGTGGCAATTTGATGGACCAATTCGATAGCGACCTGCAGGGTCCAATTCGTTGCTGCATTGGAGTCTCGGCTCCGTTTCGCTCTCCGCATGTGAGCCCAGAGCTGCGAGCCTAGTCGTGTGGGAGCCGAGCGCTCACATGGAAGCCGAGCGAGCAGCAGCGGTCTGATGCTCCGTCCTTCCACGCGGCGATCATCCGGGGTAGGTCTGCACGGAGGCCGCTGTGCATACCGGCTGCACCCAATTTTTTTCCGGTGTGTAGACACCATGTCTCATGCAAGACCCGGTTTCCTTCTCTTTCTTCATTTAATCACTTGTCACATCATCTTTCATCCTAGGTGGCAGTCCATTTAATACTATGGACACCATCCTAGTCACTGGGTTGGGACTGCCCTTATATAACCCATCAGAAAATAGATCAAGTTATAGTCAAAGCATCAAATAACCACCCATAACTTCTGTAGTCATGGTTTTTTAATTAGTGGATCTCTCTCTCTTTTATCTCCAGTTCAAACTGCGCCACTAGTCTATTGTGAATTATAGTTGTACACTTGTACACAGAGATACAAATTTGTCTTTTCCTTGTTTACGAGGTCGATTCTCATTAGAAATTAACTAGTCACAATGGCGTGTTGTGTGCACCTCTGTACTGTAAAGATGTCGACCCAAAATACCGATGAAAAAGAACATAAAAAAATCAAGAGCCGTAAGCAAGCATTTTATTTAAGAAACAAATTGAAAAGTTAGTTACAATATCACGTAGATTGTATTGTAGGAAGAATCAAAATCATAAGCTGCCGCATCATAAGATTTAGTTATAATATCATAGTATAATATTCGTATCAAAATAATCGAGAACCATAAGCTAGCACATCCGCTAGTAGAAATTAAGAAATAGAAAAAGGATTAATTTAAATAGTATATTTCGTAGTCATCGCGAGCCATATTTTTTAGAAAACAAAAGCTGAGTAAACACACTCCTAGCCCATAGCAGCAAGAGTAAAAAAAAACAAAAAGTAGCACTGTAGTAGCTATTATTTCAGTAATAATGATACCTAGCGTCGACGACCGTGGGGACTCAATTGTTCAAGAAGGTTCAAACGTTTTTTAGCAACAACCTCTAGTACTGAAGAAAAATCTACCACGTCCATCATATGGTAACTGATAGAACCCCCGCACAGTAGCACTATCCCCTAAAATTGCTGCAAGGAGCTTTAGTGGGGGGGTTTTAAAGCAGAAAATGAAGAAAAAAAATAAGCCCGCTAGTTTACCGACTACTATCCGTTGCTATTACCACTTTGTCAGCATCACCAGATGTGGCTGGCCTTCCTCGCGAGCCACGAGATCGATCGGCTGACAGACTCCACAGAATTAGGGACCAAACTGTGTTAAAGCTTGTGAGGTTTGACTGTTTGAGGACGAGCTCGATCGTACACGGACTCCCCTGCTCGACGTGTGTTTGTCTCCAAGCCGGGTGCTGTACCTCTGTAACGAGAGAACTGATGAGAAGAGATCTCTCGATGCCCGTATATAGGATCGCAGCTCGGACAGCCAGATGAAGGAATGTATCCAGGAGCCCGAGGCCCCGAGATAGCATCTTGCCATGCCATGCCATCCACGTCGGTCCGTGTTCGTCGAGTTGGAGTTGTTGGCCGGGTTGGGTTGTCAGTCTCCTCCGAGTCCGAGTCCGATCTAGGGTGGATATCGAGCGAGCGTCGTTTGGCTCGGCTCGTTCGAGCTTGTTAGCCAAACAAGCCAGCTCAACTCGGCTCGTTAAGGAAACGAGCAAAAATCCTGGCTCGGCTTGGCGAGCTAGAGTTAAATCTAAAATTACCATAATAATATATATAATATAAAAAATTATATTATTTATATAGTCTTAATACCTTCAAAACCTATCATATCATACTATAATAATAGAATATAACCATAGCATCATCTAAAACTGCACATATAGTATACATATATTATTATTAATTAATAATTTATTCATTAGTCTATTAAACCCTCTAACTCGTTTGGCTCGCGAGCAGCTCGCGAGCCGGCTCGAACTCGCTCGTTATACTAACGAGCAAAAACTTTTACTTGCCTCGTTAGAAATATGCATCGAGTGGAGCCGAATCGAGCCGAGCAGGCTGCGATCCGAGCGAGCTAACTAGCTTCGAACATTTTATCCGATCCTAGTCCGACCAACCAGTGAACCAGGCAACCGCCCTGTCGTGCCGTGGACTTCCTCGTTCCTCCACCCTCCAACCCCGCCGGCCCCTCCCCCTCCTCATCCTCACAGGTCAAGGTCAACACGCCCGGCCCCACATGCAGCGAGCCCGAGGTGGGGCTGCCCGGCTCGGCTGGCTTTCGCCCTCCGCCCAGCTCCGAGTTCCGACCAGCATGCGTACGTACGTGCTAGGGGAGACCTCGACACGCAGAGTGAGACGTACTGTCTGCGACTCGATCTGCACACGGGGACCTTTCGGCCGGACGGGCTCGCACAGCTTCCGTTCCGTCGTCGTCTTCTAGCTACTCCACTGTCCACAGCCCCCCTTCTCCCCTGGTCCATCGACCGGTTGACGTGCCGTGCCGCGACGCTATCCACACATACGTAACCTATCCCAGCCAAAAAGCGGCCCGACGATCCGTATCAAAAGGTATAGGAGTAGTACTCCGTCCGTAACAAATCCTGTCCCGATCACAATGATACGCCCCCCCTCCCTGTCGCTGCACTCTGGAAAACGACAACGGCATCTCGCACCCGGGCCACGCTTGACTGATGTGATGGAGATCAGATCACCTGCTGCAACTGCGACCGAATGATCGTATGCCGGCTGCCGCCGGCCCGGATGGATCACATTCACATTCACATTCACACCAGCGCCTTGGTGGTGTTTAGATGGAGAATTGGGAGGTTGAATTTGGGAGTTAAATGTCTCTTCGTAATCATTGCGTCACTGTAGCATTTTCATCTGTATGTACAAAAAATTGTCCAAAAATTGATTAATTATGCTCAAAATGTTCGTCTCGCAAAGTACAACAAAACTGTGCAATTAGTTTTTGATTTCATCTACATTTATTACTCCATGCATGTTATGATATTTTGATGTGATGGGGAATCTTTTTTTTCATAGTGTATTTGGGAGTTACTTTTTGGCAACTTTTGGGAACTAAACGCGGCCCTTGTTTAGATGTTAGAATTGAGAGGGTAATTTAGGAGTATGATGCCACTTCGTAAGCATTGCGTCACTGTAGCATTTCGTTTGTATTTATGAAAAAATGTCCAAAAATTGATTAATTAGGTTCAAAATGTTCTTCTCGCAGAGCACAACAAAACTATATAATTAGTTTTTGATTTCATCTATATTTCGTACTTCATACATGTTATGATATTTTGATGTGATGGGGAATCTTCTTTTTACATAGTAAATTTGGAAGTGAAATTTGAGATGCCTAGCATGTGTGGATGGATCAGATTATCAGCACCAGCATCAGCTGGAGGCAGGCCTGGAGCTTGTGAGCTCACAATCACATATCGGCCACTTTTAATTCTCGTGCAGCAGCCAGCAGCATTGCAAAGGATCCCGGTGACAGCGCTGCTGGACGTGGATGTGGATCCGAATCCGTTCTTTCTCCCCTGCTCCCCTAGTACGTCATGCTCGTCAGTGATTTTCAATGCTCCTGTGGCCGTGGCGTCCTGCCGTACTAGCATTGTTGAGGATATTTTGCCGTTGGATGGATGGAGATTTTGAACGGCGCACTCACTTGCTGGCGTCGTCTGGCCAGTGCCAATCCACACACACAATCCACCCCCGATCACAATCAATTCCCCCGAGCCCGGCGGGATGTGGCGGGCCCCACCTGCAGTGGTAAAGGCCCGGGCTCCCCCCCTGCATCCTCGGAAACCGCACCCGGCAGCGGGGCCCGCACATGTTCCTCGGCGGACGGGACGCTCACGTGACAGGCCCTGGAATCCTGGCCTCCTGGCCTTGGCCTCGCTCGGGCAGCCCCGGGGCCCACATGCCAGCCAGCCAGCCAGCCACCCCCTCTCTGCGTGTGCTCCCTCTGACCACCTCGCGCTCTGACTCTTACCACCCACCGATGCATGCCCGCCAGGCCTCCCTCCAGCGCCCTCCTCCGCCCACCGCGCCCGCGCCTACCCGCGCGCTTCCCACCTCCCTGACGCGTGGGCCCGTGGAAGGCCCACCCCGGCCGCCTGCCGAGTGGCCGCGCTGGTACGCGTCCGTCCAAAGTACGCCACCCTTTTCTTTCTTTCTTTTTTCCTCCCTCTCTATCTCTCTCGTGCGCGCCCGGGAAACAAATAAAAACTGGCGACGGGAGAAAAAAGAGGCGAGGTGGCGGGAGTGAGAAAGGAAGAAAGCTGAAAGAAAGCCCGCGAGGAAAAAAAGCAAAAGAAAACGCGAGAAAACAATTTGGCCCTCCGTCCGATTGATTCCTTCCCCGGTAGCACGCCAAAAAAGACAGGCCCTTTTTTTAATCGCCCTGTCGATAATACTAACAGCTGGATTAGCGGTAAACATTTGGCTTTGGCCTCACTAATTTGCGGCCACCACGCGGCAGCCGTTTGGTGCCGTTGGATTGACGTGCCGGGGTTTGTGTAGCTGGGGAGGAAAACAAAAGGCAAATGGTTTCTTTTTCCCAACGGGAAATTAGCATGCGTGGAGGATCCGGCTGGCTGGCTGTCCGACTCTAGCCGTATGCGAGTTGTATCTTGTATGGCCGGGGGAGCCTATTGCAAGATTAGTATGGAGAAATTTCTTAGGATGACTATTGTATTATTATACACAGAGGAGCAAGAACGGATTGAAGTTCAAGAGTTCCTATATATGATTGGCTACGAATTTTGGAGGATCTATGAAATTTTATGTCTATTTGCCTCCTAATTGTGTGTCGTGTGTTCCATCAGAATGAAAATTCGTACCGATTTTACGTGATTTTTCACTGCAACGGATTGGAGGTAACAGTGTATTTTGCTTGGCTTATGTTTGGATAATACGGGAACAAGAGCCTTTTTTTACTAATAAGTGGAACTAACAAGACCAATTGGGAGATGGTGACAGCTTGTTGCCAATTGTTCATCATTTCGGATTGTTGTGCCTATAAAAAAACATTTTTGTCTTATAGGTAGTGATCATCAGCGGTACCACATGTAGTAGCCATTTGGTTTTGCTAATCTATTGCCACAAGTAATACACATCTAATTGTCAGTGTTTGTTCCCCGACGTTCTAGACATTCATGTGGCTATCTTTAGGCAAAAATGAGCAAGAACAACTTGTCTGGTTAAGTACTCAGAATAGAAGAAATCTAAGAAAACGAATTGGACTAGTTGATTCAATCCTTCACATTATACATAAAAAGAGCAAACTCTTTCCATCTTACTCGAGTCGACAATACATTACTACTAGTGTTAGTAGCAAACCAAATGGCTTCGCTGATTTTGTGAATACCGACAACATTTTTTGGAGGATAGCTTATTATTGTCCTATTGGCATGACATGATATATTGTTGTCATCTCGTAAGGCATATGCTAACTTACGAGCTATAAATTTTTCACGTAGCATTAATACATTGTCTTTTTTGGTAGTTTTTATGCAGGCTTGGTTCTCAATTATATGCATATAATTTATAACTCCCATTCTCATCTTTGGCCGTAGATAGACGTTGGATCTTACGTGTACGCCATTCACGCCGTTCACACGCCGGTTGTTCGGACCTTTATTGCCTTCTCTTGGAGTAACTGTCCTCCTCTCGGCGCCTATCCTCTCCACTACCTCTTTATATTCTCTGCTAACTTTGTTAAACATTCAAGCTTTCCTCATCGGCAGATCCAGAGCGTCGTCGAGGTATGTTCTCCATCCTCTCTGCTTCACATCTCTATTTTCTAGCCTAAAGGTATTCGAGTCTTCTATGCCATGATCGTGTCAATCTTACTATCGACTAGTTACTTAGAGCGTCATCGCGCTATTCTTTTTCAATTGGCAGTGCTCCAAATCAGTTTGCTCGTCGCTCTTAGGTACTCCTACTCCCGCTACATGAAAAATCCATCTAGTGTTTCTCTGACGGGGCTCTTGCCGTAGGCGGTGATGATGCTCGGCATCAATGTATGCGAACCGAGCTCCGGTGAATCAACCTCTAGTAGCGCGAGTTGGACTTCGTCGTCTATAGCGCGGGTGCCTCGAGCATCGGTGTGGCCACGAATCCGGAGGATAGGTGGCTGCAAATCTCCCTCTAGATGAGCTCCGATGGCCACGAACCAACCCCCTACTGAGGTTTGGTAGCCGCAAGTTATGTGAACACACCTTTAGCGATGTCCGACGCCCGGTTGGTTACATGCGGCCGGTGGAGAGGTGGTGGATTGGGACGAGCTATTAGTGGATGGGCGGTGATGAGCAGTCGATGGAGTGACGATGGACGGGGACGAGTGGCCGGCAGAGGGCCAGTGGATAGACTCGATTAGGCGGGGACAAGCAGATTATCGAAGGGCGAAAATACATAATCGGAAGGGAATTGGGGGTGGGGATAAACAGGTTTTTTCCGCACCCCTCACGGGAAACGCTCCAAACCTTTTTTTTTCAAGAATCGGGGTCCAAGAATGACATTTGGTAGCACTCGAACGATTCTTACGCGTAGCGGAGCATCGGGAATGCTACCAAACGCACCCTAAGTTTAAGCCTATGCTCTTATTTTTGATAAAATTGTTTTGTAGTTTTTGCTATATAGGTTTACATACAGTTTCACCATATTTAATATTATTTCAAAGCCTTCTGAAATTCCTTCTTAGAATTGCCGTGCGGCCCGTACCAGTATTTTTTTTTATCAACCCCGTACCAGTATTTGGGTGTGAATCAGAGTATGGTTTGGTTCTTGCGCCGTTGGTGACAACAGGCGCCGTTGCCCACATGGTAAGGAGGAGCATCATGGTAGTATAACTTGGAGTGCTAGCTGGTAGGAGGAGTATGATGGTAAACAACTGGTGTTTTGCATCTTTTTAGTTTTCTTTTGAAAATGGCGCTTTGAATTTGCGCCGTGTTTCTTTCATCACCGGAAAAAAATTTTCAAAGAGAATCTTACATGCATGGAGTACTAAATGAAGTCTATTTGCAAAACCCATTTAAGAATGAGTGCAACTTTGTCCGACGAATCTAATGAGTCTAATTAATCCATGTTTTCCTACAGTGATGCTACAGTAACCATTCTCTAATCGTGCGGTCTAAGACTTCATTAGATAGGTCTCACGAAATAGTTCAATGTTGTGAAATTAGTTTTGTAAACTGACTTTATTTAATACCCTTAATTATTGGTTAAAGGGACAGGAAAAATTTTTTTCCCAACTCAAACAAACACGGTCTTGGGGTAGGAGGCTAGGAGCTGGTAGCGGCTTTTGTTTGTGTGTGTGTGTTTTGCGGTGGAATGGTGGTGGATGGAGGAGTAAAAAGGTGGGAAAGCGTAGTTATGACTTGTCACCCTTTCTCACGTACTCCGAGCCAAAAAGCGTCCCCACACCCTCCACCCCCGTCTTTATTGCTACCTTGCTGATACTAGCAGTAGTCATCGGCAGCTGGGCTGAAGGTGCTGAGGTGCACTGCACACTCTCTCTCACGAGTCCAAGCGTGTGTGTGTTGTGTACGCGTAGCAAATTTCTTTCTTGCTTGCTCACTCCCTTTCTTTATTAGCCTCGCTTTTATTAATTTCCATTTCCCGTAATTTCCTCCTACTTTTCCTACCTTGCTTCCTCTCCTCGCTTTGCTCCCTCTCCCTCTCTCACGCACAACCCTAGGCAGGAGCGAGGCTAGGCTCTCACTCTCCTATCCATCTCGTCCCACTCCCATTGCATGCGAAACAAGCAAGCGAGAGGTCAAGGGGAGCAGTGAGCGAGTAAGTGGCGTTTGGTGCGAAGTGAGTGAGGACTCGAGGAGCTGACGACGACGAAGCGAGGGAGAAGAGAGAGAGAGAGAGAGAGAGAGAGAGAGAGCGTCGCGAGCGAGAGTCATGGCATGGTGATGGACCTGCTGCTCCCTGCCGATCTATAATCACTTTGTCTCTAGGTACCGTACAGGCGTGCGCGCCGGCATCAGTCACCTCCCCTTCCTAACTCTCACCTAATCTCCCCTCCTCCTCTGCTTTCCTCCTCCCTCCCCCAGCTTCTCTCTCCCTCCCTAGCTGCTTTCTTGATTTTTTATCCGTCTCCTAGCTCCAGATTTTTAAAAATTATCTCTGGCGAGCAACTACAAGCTGAGACCGGGACTGTGCTTTCTCGCTTAATTTTCCATGTTACCGCTAGTGCTCTAGTCTAAGCTAAACCACTCTCGCTGAGTGCCTTGCAGTGCTGGGAGGAGAAGGACAAGGTCTCTGATCAGCTGAGCTTGTCTGGTCAAAGCAGAGAGCTTTGTTGTGCCGCGAGTCCAACCAAGCTCGACAGGACCACTGCCACGGTGAAGCACAGCGGCAGCGGCGACAAGACGAGGAGGCGGAAGCCGCCAAGCGGATAGATCTACGCAAATGGAGACCAAGGACGTGGCCCCGCTCCCCGCCACCACCGCCGGCGCCGCCGCCGCGCCCGTGACTGCACCGGCATCTCAGCCGCCGCCGTCTTCCATGGCGCCGCCGCCGACGCAGCAGCAGCAGCACCAGCAGCCACCGCCGTTCGCGCAGCAGCAGGCGGCCCCGGCGCCGTCCCCTGCGGCACCCATGCCCGGCGGCATGCGCCTGTCGTTCGACCAGATGGCGGGGAAGGCGCCCGGGGAGCAGCACCACCACGCGGCGCCCATGCTGTACGCGCCGCCGCCGCAGTCCGCCGCGGGCGCGGGAGCGGCAGGTTCGCCGGGCGGCAATGTGCTGGGCATGGGCGAGCTGATGCGCAAGAAGCGCGGCCGGCCGCGCAAGTACGCGCCCGACGGCAGCATGGCCCTGGCGCTGGCCCCCATCTCATCCGCCTCCGCCGGCGGCGCCGGCCAGCAGCAGCACGGCGGGTTCTCCATCAGCAGCCCCCCGTCCGACCCCAACACCAAGCGCCGCGGCAGGCCCCCGGGCTCCGGCAAGAAGAAGCAGTTCGAAGCCTTGGGTACGTGTTCTTATCTTCCTCCCCTGCTCAGTTTCCTACCATGCCGCTGCTTCTTGTGCACGCCTCGGCGGTCGAATCTCACCAGCGTTGTGCTCGTGCCTTTCTCCCGTGCAGGTTCTTGGGGCATCGCCTTCACCCCTCACATCCTCACCGTCAAGGCCGGCGAGGTAAGATTCTCAGATCTCGTTCAACTTTCAAACATTTTGCTGCATCTTGGTCGTCGTATATGGTGTAGATCTGCGAGTCCGCGCATCTCCTTGTGTGCGGGCCTGTGTGGCCTTCTTGCCAGGGTGCCAAGTCACTGGTGTTGTGACCTTTGTGCTCTGTTCTGCCATGCCGTTGCGAAGCCCGGCAGGTTGCGAGCTCGCGTGGGTGTCCTTAAGATTCCCAGCATGGCTGTCAGTTGACCGGCCCCACGGTCAGCGGCAGCAGGTTGGTACTAGTGGGTGATGCACTCCTGATCCTGACTGGATAGTCCAGTGCTAGCAGTAGGAACCTCTCAATCTGCGGTGTACGGTGAGGGGCTGCAAGCAGCCCACACCTTTTGAGCGAGAGAGTGGACTGTGCTGGGTGAAACAAATGCTCATTCTGATCAAATTGTCCAAGCACAGTGGCAAATGGCTCATACATCATGTATTTGTGAATCATGGTATCTGACCAAGATTTCGCAGACATGGATGCTGCAAGCACTACATACCCTTGTTTGCTGACCTGGTCCATCATAATTTGATAGATCTTGAGTATTTACCTGCATTTACTTGTACTGTTCGAATGGAGTAATTGTGTCTAAAAAAAAAGAATGGAGTAACTGTGTGCATCCTCAACATTTACCTTGAGCAGGCAGCTTATAATTCTTCTTACGAGCTGGTTAGCGAATTGCATAGCATAGTGCATGGCCAGGCCATGAGTTTTTTTTTCCTCACCTTTTGGAGTCGGTTGGACTTTCTATGTACCAACTTTTTCTTTATGAGTATCAATCTATTTCTTCATTTATTGTCAATTGCTTAAGACTTGCATTTCTGTTCTAAAATGTCTGCTTCTTGGCAGGATGTTGCATCCAAAATAATGACATTCTCGCAGCAAGGCCCTCGCACAGTCTGCATCCTTTCTGCCAATGGTGCAATTAGCAATGTAACTCTTCGGCAGCCAGCTACATCTGGTGGATTAGTGACTTATGAGGTATTGTGTTATACTACTCTTGAACTAGCAGAAATTATGACATTCTGGAGTACTACTAAATAATGAATTCAATACTGGTTTCTTTGTTATGACTTTATTTATTGGAAAAATATGGTACTTTTATCATGCTTCAGAACAGTACCTGAATCTCACAAGACCTTCGCCAATGTTCTGTAGAATATCACCGGTCCATATTACACTTTGTACTTCAACTAACAATTTGGCAGGTTGATGAGAATGCTACCTGGTTGGTGGGAAACGAGGTCTTTATGATTTTCGGTTAAAGCATACGGAGTATATTATTGCTGGCTTCTTTGTCCTGTCTTAGGTCATCTGAAATTAGGAAATCACAAGCACATCAATTTGCCTTTGGATTTACCCAGTTGTTTTTCCCCACGTGTGTTTGGGTTTTGACTTGGCTGGAACTTTGGAACTTCGATGTGGATACTGGATAAAAATGCCATATTGCAATAGGCCTAGTTTGTGCATGTGTAGCATGCAACTTTACAAAAATATGGAGTCTCTGTAGTAAAAAGGAGTTACCTTGAGCAATTAACTGAAAAAGTTATGCTTGATATTCATTACTCCACTTGACAATGGTTTGCTTTCATCTTCTGATGGTGTACAATTTCTTGTGCAGGGCCGCTTTGAGATCATCTCACTATCTGGTTCTTTCCTGCTTGCGGAGGATGGTGACACTCGCAGCAGGACTGGTGGTTTAAGTGTTGCGCTTGCAGGATCAGATGGTCGAGTTCTTGGAGGATGTGTTGCTGGAATGCTCATGGCTGCAACTCCTGTTCAGGTTTGATCAACTTTGTACTTCCTCCCAGCTGACATAGTTCAATTGCTTAATTTCGCTGACCACTTTGTACTTGTACCTGTGTTTGATTGGTCATCAGGTTGTGGTGGCCAGTTTCATCGCGGAGGGCAAGAAATCAAAGCCAGCTGAGGCACGGAAGGTCGAACCGATGTCTGCTCCTCCACCACAGATGGCTACCTTTGTGCCAGCTCCAGTGGCCACCAGCCCTCCATCGGAGGGCACATCCAGTGCATCATCTGATGACTCTGGCAGCCCGATCAACCACAACACAATGCCCTTCAACCACTCTGGTCAGCACCAGCATCAGCACCCTCACCAGCACCAGCACATGCCGCCTGCCTACGCGTCCGGCGGCTGGTCCCTCTCTGCACACCAGCAGAATAGGCATGACTCTGACATGAAGATGATGTCGAACTAACAGTGCTCAAGCCTTGGTGCCCCATTTCTTGGTTGGGCTGGAGAGGAAGCTGCTGATGGTTGGTTGGTACTGCTACTATGGATTATCCTTTTGCGTCGTCTGCTCTGATTGGTGACGGTGTATCTGCTATAGCTAAGCTAGCTAGGAGAGTTAGGGTTCATGGTCTCACCTGCTGTCGTTTCCCCAAGTAAGATTAATTTAATTCGAATTAGCTGCTGTTGTAATGCTGTAGCGTTGTCCTAAAGTCTGTCAGTCAGTCCCAAACGCGAGCTGTGATGGATGCCTGATGAGATCTTCACCTCCTAGGCTAGTTAAAATACCATTCTGTAGTATTATGGATCATGGATTTACTTGAATGCTTCGGTTTAATTCTGGAACTTGATCGTATCCTGTTTTGCTTTGTTCTATTCTGCTGCTTATCATGTGTGTTTTTTACTGGAGGATTCCAGTGTGGGATGCGAGTGTCTGCCATGAGGCAATTTGTGATTGTGCTACGTCAAAAATGAGACATTTTAGGAGCTTTAGAAGTTGGCTGAAGTGTACTGCAGTTTTACCGTAATGCGATCAGTCCGACGCCCGACGGGTATATATACTCCCTCCGTCCACAATATAATCTTTTTTTTATTTCTACGCATGTTTGACTGTTCGTCTTATTCAAAAGAATTATGAAAATATAAAAACAATTATGATATACATAAAATATATACAATGATAAAACATGTCATAGCTACACGGATTTCTAAGTTATATTTTTATAATCTTTTTGAATAAGATGAACAGTCAAACGTGAACAGAAAAAGTCAACAAATACTTACATTATAGAACGGAGGGAATAGAGATATTGCTCGACTGCCAGTTTGCAGATAGGCGATGTTCTGTTATTTCCGTTTTAGAGGATTTTTAAGTAATGAAGGATAATGTTTGGTTTTGGGGGTTGGGGCAGGGGAATTGGGGACTATAGGACCAGAAAGATAAGATATGCCCACTCGGCCAGTCTAGTAAGGGCAGTCTCAACCCACTAAGTCAGCTAGTTTTTATAGCATTAAGTAGTTTTCATGACGCTATATCAGCAAAATACTTTTTTTATCCTAAAAAGAATGTAGCTCTCGCTTTACTATGAGTCAACAATTTTAACTTTGACCAAATATATATAAAATAATACTAATATTTTTGTCTTTAAATAGATTTTAGTATGCAAATGTATTTCATGATTAATCTAATGATTTCTTGGACAGATGGAGTATTTGTTTAGAAACTATTCTCTCCAAGCCAAAGTTTTTCTACTTTCTCGATTCTCTCTCTCTCGTGTCCTATCTAAAGATGGCAACGGGTAAAATCCGCGCGGATATTGACTCTACATATCCACATCCGCGAGCAAAAATCCGCACCCGCATCCGCATCCGCTATCCCGTCACGGGTAGAAAAACATATCCGTATCCGCTATTCGCGGATTTGTCACGCCCGCGGGCACGCTAGTACCCGCAAGGTATATCTCGATAACAATATCTTATCAAGTAAAAAATCATCTCAATAGAAATATTTTAACACACATCAGTAGATATAAATGCACACAACTAAAACATAACCTATACAAGAGTTGTAGTTTAAAGAGGACCATCATTTCCTTGGTATTTTATTATATACTAGAGGGATTAAGCCTATATGCTAACAATTGGAGCGGGTTTGCGGATTTGCGGGCGCGGATATCATTTTTTCATGCCCGCGAGTAAATATCTGTTGGACTTAAGACCATACCCGTGCCCGTGCCCGCGGATACAAACTTGAATCCGTATCTGCGTTCATCGGATTTTCTATCTGCAGGGGTGCGGATATTTTTTACCTGTTGCCATCCTGAGTCCTATCCTGCATTCCTGCTCTCCTTTCCTTCTCCCTCGCAGAGAGGCCCGCAATGTCTCAACGGCGGCTACACGGGGGAGGGCGGGGCTTAGCGGCAAAGCTAGGACTGGTGTAGGTACCTGTGAATCTGTGACGCTCCACGCCGGTGGCATGGCCGGCGCAAGCCACGGCGGTGCGCTTAGGGCGGCGGCGCGGCGCAAGCTGCGTGTAGGCAGTGGGGAGATGGCTCCGCGGTGGTCAGGTGCGTCTTCGGGCGAGGCTGATGTCTGCGCGATGGCTGCTCGAGGTCGGCATCCGTAAGCTTGATAGCTGCGCAGGAGGATCTCGTGGCCGGTACCGGCAGCAGGGCCCAGGTGCGACCTCCGCAATTCATTTCGAACCCACTCGGTCAGTCATCTGGTAGGTATTTTTACTTCGATTTTCCTTTTTTTTTCGATTTTCCGAGTAGGCACATCTCGTTTTGGAGTTCAAAGGGAACAAATGAACAATTCACCAGACTTTCAGGGTCTGTCTGAAGTCTGAACCCCCGAACTCATCCATTTCGGAAAGGAGAGAAAGAGAACACAAGGCGCGCATGGGCTTTGGGATCTGCTTATGATGGCCCGTGGGCCGTCGGTTGCGACGGCGTGGCCTTCGTATCCCCTATGGCCCACCAGTCAGAGACACCCGGCCGTTCGTCGTGATGCCGTGCAGAGTTTTCCTACTCCACTTGTTTGTTTTTAACTTGGTGACTCGTGAGACTCCGGTACTCCACCACGCACCAGTCTTTCTCGTCTCCCTCCGCGTGCCGGATCAGGATTCATTCAGCAATTTCAATTTCAAAAGCTTGTAGTTCTGAAATTTTTCTTTGTGATGCCATCAAGTGACAAGTCTCAGGCAACTGAAGCAGGTGATTGTGTTCAAGCACAACATCAGTGATTTCATAATCTCCTTCCCCTCGATCTAATGTTAGAGTCATCCGAGTTTTGCAATCCGTTCTTGTTTCAGCTCTAAAACACTTTGTCACACGATCTGTTAGCCCTTTTTTCGATGGCTCTCATTGGAACAAACAAATCTGCATGAAGTCACCTTCCCATCATATTTGCTTAAATTTGTGTATCTTTTCCTCACATCGAAGCCTACACGACCCCCATATGCCACCCAAAACAACCAAGCCTCATCTGAACTTTTGAACGCGAGATGTTCATATCGCATTTGGCATACCTTTGCTCCTTTTTTTGTTGGGACATCAGATTTGGTAACCTTACGCTTCCTCCCCTTGCGTAACTTATCAAGCCAACTGTATGCCGCCTTGAACCTTTTGACTGGACCTCTTTTTCTTGAGTTGTGCAGCAGTAAGCAAGTCATCTATTTGTTGCACATTTGGGTCAATATTTTCTTGGTCCTTACATGATTCCTTCATATCACCAGTAGATCCGTATAAATAGTTCTAGGTTGTTTTTCATTATGTGCAGCTAGAAAAGTCTCAAATAGCCATGTAAATGATGCTTCGGTCTCATCAAATAGAAGTGCAGCACCAAATATAGTGGTTTCTCTAAACTGATTCAGCCCAAGAAAAACACCAAATGGTCTGTACTCTTTGTTTGTGCCAAAAGTAGTGTCAAATGTGACAACATCACCAAAGTGTGCATAATCAAGGATCATTTTAGCATCAGCCCAGAATATGTTGGTTATATGCTCATTACAATCAAGCTGCAAAGCATATTGGAATGATGGATTCTCAGCGATTTTATTATGAAAAAACTTCAACATACTTCCAGCCTGTCCAAAAGCTAACTCCCTCTGTCTCTTGCTTTGCAAATAATTTTTACGGTCCCGGCAAGTGTATCCAAGGTTAAGTGGACCACCAACTTGACGACAAGCCAATTCATGGGCCGCTTTTGGCCTAATTCCAGAAGCATCAGCAATTTCAATTTCAAAAGCTTGTAGTTCTGAAATTTTTCTTTGTGATGCCATCAAGTGACAAGTCTCAGGCAACTGAAGCAGGTGATTGTGTTCAAGCACAACATCAGTGATTTCATAATCTCCTTCCCCTCGATCTAATGTTAGAGTCATCCGAGTTTTGCAATCCGTTCTTGTTTCAGCTCTAAAACACTTTGTCACACGATCTGTTAGCCCTTTTTTCGATGGCTCTCATTGGAACAAACAAATCTGCATGAAGTCACCTTCCCATCATATTTGCTTAAATTTGTGTATCTTTTCCTCACATCGAAGCCTACACGACCCCCATATGCCACCCAAAACAACCAAGCCTCATCTGAACTTTTGAACGCGAGATGTTCATATCGCATTTGGCATACCTTTGCTCCTTTTTTTGTTGGGACATCAGATTTGGTAACCTTACGCTTCCTCCCCTTGCGTAACTTATCAAGCCAACTGTATGCCGCCTTGAACCTTTTGACTGGACCTCTTTTTCTTGAGTTGTGCAGCAGTAAGCAAGTCATCTATTTGTTGCACATTTGGGTCAATATTTTCTTGGTCCTTACATGATTCCTTCATATCACCAGTAGATCCGTATAAATAGTTCTAGGTTGTTTTTCATTATGTGCAGCTAGAAAAGTCTCAAATAGCCATGTAAATGATGCTTCGGTCTCATCAAATAGAAGTGCAGCACCAAATATAGTGGTTTCTCTAAACTGATTCAGCCCAAGAAAAACACCAAATGGTCTGTACTCTTTGTTTGTGCCAAAAGTAGTGTCAAATGTGACAACATCACCAAAGTGTGCATAATCAAGGATCATTTTAGCATCAGCCCAGAATATGTTGGTTATATGCTCATTACAATCAAGCTGCAAAGCATATTGGAATGATGGATTCTCAGCGATTTTATTATGAAAAAACTTCAACATACTTCCAGCCTGTCCAAAAGCTAACTCCCTCTGTCTCTTGCTTTGCAAATAATTTTTACGGTCCCGGCAAGTGTATCCAAGGTTAAGTGGACCACCAACTTGACGACAAGCCAATTCATGGGCCGCTTTTGGCCTAATTCCAGAAGCATCAGCAATTTCAATTTCAAAAGCTTGTAGTTCTGAAATTTTTCTTTGTGATGCCATCAAGTGACAAGTCTCAGGCAACTGAAGCAGGTGATTGTGTTCAAGCACAACATCAGTGATTTCATAATCTCCTTCCCCTCGATCTAATGTTAGAGTCATCCGAGTTTTGCAATCCGTTCTTGTTTCAGCTCTAAAACACTTTGTCACACGATCTGTTAGCCTTTTTTTCGATGGCCCTCATTGGAACAAACAAATCTGCATGAAGTCACCTTCCCATCATATTTGCTTAAATTTGTGTATCTTTTCCTCACATCGAAGCCTACACGACCCCCATATGCCACCCAAAACAACCAAGCCTCATCTGAACTTTTGAACCTCAAACCCACTTGCGGTATCTTGTTACTGGCTACAGACTCAAATTGTGCCATCCCCTCTGACAGTACTTCAAATTGATTTATCAAATTCTGTCATAAAGAATAAAGTAAATGGAAATTTTCTACCGGTTGCTATCTCGACTTAAGTAATTACTGCACATTATGTGATATCGAATTGCAATAACACATGACGAACAAGCAAAACAAAATACTATATCAGATTACCTAGGTTTGTGGAGACGAATGAGTACCTAGGCTGGTGCTTCTTCTCCTCCGTGCAGCCTCAGACCTCCGAACCTTGGCGCGTCCTGCAGTCCTGCCCCATTCTCGTCTCCCTTCTCCTCCACAGCAGCGCCGCTCCCTCTTCTCCACGGCGTCAGCACAGCTCGGGGGTCCTGCTTCACTCTCCTTCGGCTGGGGCGGACGGACTCCGACGCCGCCGACCAACTCCTTCGAGCGGCGCGCAAGGCGGAGGGCACGTAAGGCGGAGCAGCGCCAACGGCAGCGCGGCGCGGGAGGCGCGGGAGGCGCGGGAAGGAGACGAGTCGCGCGCGCCCAGGGCCTCCGTTCCCGCGTATCTGGATAATGGCGCGAGTTTTCTGGTGAAAAAAAGAATAATATTGTTTGGCCATTGGATCAGGTCTGAGCGGTGGATAGGAGGCCGCCAGTCACAACGTGACTTACCAGAGGTAAGTCACTGAATCCTGATCCCCGCGTGCCGTCCCGTCCCATTCGGGAGCAGGCCTCCGCCACCGTGCTCGGGCCGCTTGCCTGCTCCGCCCGAGAGAAGGAATGGCTCCGCTGCCTCCCGCCGGCGCCGACTCCGACCAGGTCCGGACCCCCTTTCCTCGCTCGAGTCCCCGATTCGTTCACCCGGCAGCTTATCGCCGTGCGCCCATCCGATCGAGCTGCCTTCGCCTCGCAGTTCGCGCTTCGGGTTGCCGGACTAGACCGTCTTTACGGATGGGGAGCCACCCGACTACCCGTCTCACCTAGCCTAACCTAACGCCGCTTCGTTCGCCTCTGCATCTGCTCCCTGCCACTCTAGCTCTCTCTCTGCCGGTTCAGCGGGGTTCCGTTGAATTTGCTTGATTGTTTAACGTTTATGACACCAAGTGTCGTGTGTTAGTCCGAGGATGCATGATTGTCGGCTACCTTGGCGCATTTGTTAGTCCAAGGCTAGGATTGGTTTCTGCTGATCGAGCGATTTCACTAGCTGTAGGATTGTTGCCTGCCACCTGTTCTGTCGAATTAGTAGTTCAGGGATGGCTAGTTCAGCGTCCGTTGAAGGATTTAGAAAATCATGCTGGGAGGACTGTAGCCATTACCCATAGGGTCATATTGTAATTTGGGCGCTAATTGACTTGACTCTTTGACCCGTCCATATTACTAGGTCTGACCGTCCGAGATCCAATCAGGTTGGTGAGGTTTCAGGAAATAATCAATCATGGGGTGTTGCTCTGTTACTTGTGATGATGATCTGATTTTACAACAGTTCACGCATGCTTTTGTGATTTGCGTCGTTTCTGTATTCTGCGTGTTCTTCTCAGATCAACTTACTGTAACAACTACTTGATGGTCGTTTTCTACCAGAAAAGTAAAAGTTGTTTTTCCTATCCTCTATTTGCCAGCTTTTGGTAGAAGCAAATGGCTCTACACGGACGCTGATTTTGAACAGGCCAAAGCAGCTGAATGCGCTCTCATCCGCAATGGTACGTTAAGAGTTCACGAGTATTTGGGTACCTGGATTTTCTGTTTGAACAGTGGTTACAGGATGATTTTGCTTCCATGTTGCAGATTACGGGACTCTTGAGGTGTTTCACTGCTTATGAGAAAGATGATGGAGTTAAATTATTGATTATGAAGGTATCTGATGTCATTGTGTTTCTTTTATCATTTAATGTTTGATGTGGTGTAACTTGGAATATAGATGTATATGTCCTTTTTTCCTGCTCTTGTTATCTGAGTTCACTTCTTGGGTGCGCTGTGTCTTAGTGAACGCATGGTAACAGAAAATAACCAAGTAATAAGGGAGTAGCAGGGAACATGATAGGCTAATTATTATCTGAAATCAAATCAAGAACACAAAGTCTGATGTGGTTATTCTGTCCTGGATTATGTTATCCTGTTCAATTTGAAGTGCACGATTCTTAGAAAACTTATGCGACACAAATGATTTTTGTTGTCCTAAGCCTTGAAAAAAGTTATTTGTAAATGCAACTGCTTATCTTTTTTTGATTAAGAGCCTAGCTTCTTAAAACCCCTTCACCACTTAGTACCCAGAGCTTACTTCGTCTTGCTCATTTTTCAGCTTATTTCTCATTTCTTGCTCTTAGATTGATATAATCATCATTCATCATCATCTCTTCATTTCATTGATGCATTCTATTGGTACTGATGTTTGCTATTCTATTCAATCATCATTGTTTTCAGGGGCAAGGAAGAGCATTTTGTGCTGGAGGTGATGTGGCTGCCGTTGTTCGGTCTATAAACAATGGTAGTTACATATTAAGCTTGTCTCTGTGACACAAAATATCTAGAAGGGATTGATTTCCATGTTTTGCACTGTCTTATGTTACCTTGCGTGATGCCTGCTGCCCTGTATCATGCAGCATATGGATCTAATCTTGTTCCACGTGTTCGGTTGACTGTATTGTGTATCTAACTCATAAATTAGGCAGCTGGAACTATGGTGCTGATTTCTTCCGAAATGAATTTTTGTTAAACTACATAATTGCAACCTATAGCAAACCTCAGGTGAGCCACGCCCTTTCAAATTTATTCTCCACATAATCATTCATTTATGTGCTACTTGCCTCAAGGGCTAGACCATTACATTGTAGGTTTCTCTTCTTGCTGGAATTGTTATGGGTGGAGGCGCTGGTGTTTCTTTACATGGAAGGTTTCGCATTGCGACTGAGAACACGGTATATTACTATTAATCAAACTAGTGAAAATTTTTCTTCCTTTGTGACATGTTACTTATATCTTCTAAGATGGGCTGTACCATGCACAAAAAGTTTGCATGTCACGATGCAGTTTTAGATCTGCTTGTTTAAGGTTCTTCTGAATGCTGCTCCATCCTTAAATAATCCAGAGTTTGATGGAGTTCGGTTAATGAGAAACTATAACCATGTTGTGATCAAGAAACACAGTATGCCACTTAAGTTAACTCTTTTATGTAAATTACTATGCTAATATTCAGAGGGCACGCTCACATTCTAAACTACACATGGGTCCTAGTTGTTACATGGCAGTGGAATGTTTGATACTAAGTTCTGGAGGCTAGCTTTCTTGTTGGCTTATACGTAATTGATGGTATAATTAATTCATGGAGAAGAGCAATGCTTTATAATTAAACATGACAGGAGCACTGCCTTTCACTTAGAAAAAAATATATCTTACAGGCTTTAACCCCAAACATTCTTACTGAGGCCTTAGATTCATAAATAGTGGAAAGGGAAAAGAAATAGCTTTTGACAAAAGAGACCCCAATTGCTAATATATGGTATAAGAACGTAGAAGAACAATTTTTCTGTGTGGGGGTTCTTATGGATTTACCCAGCACAAATTTTTGTACCTCTTTTGATGAAGTCGTCCTGAGTTTTTTTTTGTAATCAGGTTTTGGTTGTCGTACAGGTTTTCCTTTTTGTGAGCTTGATCCATGCTAGTAGTTTTATTCATTTGGAATATGTAGATTTCTTTTATAACCAGAATACTTTCTAAGTTTTAAGTGCAGAAATTTGATATTTATGCAGGTTTTTGCAATGCCGGAGACAGCATTGGGTCTCTTTCCAGATATAGGGGCTTCTTATTTTTTGTCTTGGCTTCCTGGTTTCTATGGTTGTCCTTTTTTCTCTTCTTTATTCAGTTGAAGTTCATGTAACCTATCATCGTGATCTGTATGGTGTTGCTTGATATAATTCACAACCCTAAACTGTCATGCCTCCCTGTATTCACCTTTGCAGTTTTAGAATGGTCATGTGCTTATTTGATTTTGAGCAGTAGTGCCTATGCAATTGATCTATTGAGCCATGAAAGGGAATGTGGATACATAATGTAGAAAGGAACAAAAGTGTCCAAGTTTCTGTTTTTCTATTTAAGTTTATTGGTTCTACAAGATTTATTAGTTGAACTGAGTGAAAGCAATTTTTGCCTCTCTTTTTTGTTGATGCAAAGATATCTTTGTTGAGATATTATTCCTTAACTTCTATTATGTCTTTTTTCCAGGAGAATATGTTGCTCTTGCTGGTGCAAGATTGGATGGTGCGGAAATGCTCGCGTGTGGTCTGGCAACTCATTTTGTCCAGTTAAATGTAGGTTCACTTGTAATTTAAATTTTAACTCATGGCATCATCATGGCCCCTTTTGTTTTACAGTCTTTTAACAGAAGTTGAACACCATAGCTGTCAACATTTCCCCCCAAAGAGAACGTAGCTGTCAACTTTTTCTTTAAATATTGATATTTGATGTTCCAATTGTGGTTTTATTATTTCTTATATCATGCAATGTGCATCCTTACCTCATTGATCTAGCTATCGCATCCTCTCAATTATCCTAAGTCTGTTTATGTAATTATGTGTTATATCTGTAATCCCTAGAAAATACTCATTTTTTCCCAGAGTCTGTCATCACTGGAGGAATCACTTAAAAAGGTGGACACATCCAATCCTTTTGCTGTGTGTGGTATTATCGACCAATTTGCTCAACAGCCATCACTGAAAGAAAAAAGTTCTCTGAATAGGTAATGTTGCTCTGATTGAATGACTGATTTATTCCTTAATTCATTTATTTGTTATTTCTAAAAATTTTCGGGGCTCCACAGGCTGGAAATTATCAACAAATGCTTTTCCAAAAGAACAGTTGAAGAAATCATATCTGCACTTGTGAGTCGTGTTACAGTTTTCCTTTTTGTGGGAAGAGTTGTGTTATACTTGACTGCAGCTTTATGGATTCACCTATTTACCCCTGCTAAATTCGTATTTACTTTCTCAGGAACAAGAAAATTCAAATTCAAGTGATGAATGGGTTGCTGCTACACTCCAGACCTTGAGAAAGGCCTCTCCTACCAGTCTGAAAATCTCCCTGAGATCGGTATCCCTCAGAAACTATCAATCTTTAAAACTATTAATCTACCATCTTAGTGTGCCATGAGAGTATAGTTGTTTGATTGTTCTGCAACTCTGGTTTTAGATAAGAGAAGGGAGAACACAAACTGTTGGGGAGTGCCTGCGTCGGGAATATAGAATGGTTTGCCATGTCATGCGTGGTGACTTCAGCCGTGACTTCTTTGAGGTAAATAGACTCCCCCAAAACCTTTCGTGCTCATTCAAGATCTCTATACTTTATCTTCTTTGTGCGGCAAGATATCTATACTTGAGATCCAATTCCTGTTGCAGGGATGCAGGGCTATACTGGTAGATAAAGATCGAAACCCAAAGGTACAGATAATCTCGTAGTTCAAATATCTATCAGAGTTTGTTACATATAGTTAATTTCATCTGAGATAACCTTTGAATTCTGGTGATTTTGGGGGATAATTGCAGTGGATGCCTCCAAGGTTGGAACAAGTGCATGATGAAGCTGTTGAACAATATTTCTCCAGAATCGACGATCCACAATGGGAAGATTTGAACCTACCTGACAGACGTTCCCATGGAAGAAATATTGAGTCCAAGCTTTGATTGGAAATATTAGGCGAAGAGTTGAACTTGAACGGAGCCTCCTTGGAGGTCCAGAATGACGCGTCGTCCAGTGTACTACTACTGATGAAATAAAGCTGAATATGTCTTATAGGTCAAAAATTTTATTACAGAAGAAACTCATTGTTGTTTATTGAATATAAAGCTGTGCCCATTTTAGAATCGGTGGAAGATTTTTTCTCGTACTCTGATCTTGCTTAATCTTGTGCGTTACGCTCCATCGGCTTATCGCTGCTGGCGTGGAGGCCTGTGGAATTGGCCCATGTACGGCCCACGATACTTGAATTTCCTTTGTAGGGCTAGCTGTACCCGTGGAGCTAAGCTAACACACATTTATAGGCTACTGTTGGTATAGGTAAGACAGGTTGAGAAATCATTCATTCATGGAACCCAAGAGCCGATATCTATCCAGTACAGTACAGGGCCATCACTTTCTCGGCTGCTTTTAACCGCACCGTAGCGACCACTCCTTTTTTTGCCCTCTGTCTATCCAAACAGCACCGGCAAATTAGCTTTACCGACCGCCTAGTCATGTCGTATCAAATTTGCATCTACGCTGCATGCCTGTATAAAAGTATAAAACCAGTCAAAGACTCAAAGGTCACGAGCTCATAAAAAGTCTACTCTTGCTTTCCTCCTCGGCGTGTAGCCCTCCTCCCATCCGCGCTTTTCTCTTAGCCGTCGGCATCCCCGGTGGATTCTTTTATCTTTCTCTTTTTACCTTTTCTTTTTCGATCAAAGAAAGAAAAAAAAACGTTTCCCTTTATTTACTCTGGCTCTCCGAGATTCAGGTTCTTTATTCTGGTTCTATGATCTCGTCCTATTCCTTTTCTTTTTTTCTCTAACTTTGGTTCTTGTGTTCTCCTGTGCATATTTTTTTAAAGAAACACCAATACAAGCCTAGACAGTTATATGTACATTTATCTCTATAAATACATGTATGCAAACACTTTCTTTATAAGCACTATTGAGAGACTGGACTAGCAGTGTTATCCTAAATGCTAATGATAAACAATAGTTTAGCCGATAATCGGACTAGGAAATAATATCCGAAATGCTAAATGATAAACGGTTGGTCATCTATTGTTTAGCCAATAATCGGACTAAATGCCCATTAATCATGCTAAACAACTTATTGAATGGGCTAAACAGATGATTAATATAAACGACTAACTAGTGTGTAGCGTTTAAAGGCCATTTAAATGGGCTAAGTGGCTATTTAAGCGATAAATGTTGGCAGATGTTGAGATTGACTAAGTCACCACAGGTGATCGTTGTAGACGGGCATATCCTCCAGACTATAGAAGTCATGCCGGTTAAATCTTTAAATAAATCAAGAAAAATATGAACTCTGCAGGGACTTAGACCCAGATAGAAGTCCTCCACGAAAAACTTATCAACTGACCTTTGCCTTCCCACTTAAGATGTACATAGACCATAGGGTTACTATGTATATGCATTTATAAGAACTTACATTGGAACTCCTTTTCAACTTGAATTATTTTGAATTTTCTATTATATAGTTTTTGCTATATATTTATATATAATATATATTTCAATGCATAGTAAACCTATATATTAAAAAAAATCCAAACGACATTTATGTAGATATAGTACACAGCAGAATCTGTAAAACAAAAACAGAAGGAATACTATCGAAGTGGATGAATATGTCATGGAATAGTAGTTGAACGTATATAAATTAACCAGATCGATCTGCTAACCACAAACAAAACCATGAAACCGAAACACATCTCAACGATTGAATCAAATTAAATCCTGGGCGGTCCCAACCGCTAGCTGGACCACCCGGCACCAACTAATTCGTTCAGTTAAGCATTGCTTCCCCTTAGCCTGCTGCACCAAGAACGGCTAGCTTGTGATATTTCCCTTTCATTCATCGTTCAGGTCCTTTCTATTCTGTTGCTCTTGCCTCTCTGCATTTATATATCGCTACTGTTCCACCACGGTTGGGATTGGAAAGTTATGCATTTTTCTTGTTCATGGATGTGAAAATTGCGTGCCAAAATTGTGCATCTCTGTGCGCGTGATTGAGTGAATAATAATACCGATGTACTCCACTACTGTAGGGTGGTTCAGGTCACGGAGCTTAGCTAAGCATGGCTAGGAACACCCAGCTGAAGACTTTCAGGTTACCTCACCGCACCAATTCAAAAACGACTTGCAAAATTATTTGTTTTTATGCTCGCAAAAATCTTTCAGTTTCAAAAGATAGGATCTTATAGAGAAAAAAGTAGGAATATTGTGGAGCGTGTAAAATGTTATACATATATGTGCCCATCACTCATGGAGCTAGAGTCATGGGGCGTCACCTTTTTTTTTTGTGATGGTTGGAGGCGTGATCGGAGAAACTTCAAGCAGTCGAATATGTACAAGCAGATAATATCATTACTTGATAATAATCTGCCAGATCTTCGTGACCTGGCCGCCATGCTTGTTTAGGAACTGACTTTATATATTTGATACCATAGCTCACTACTGCCGAGCCGCATCAACATCTTTCGGCAGTATTATACAGAAGTGTGGAGATGTGTATATATATTGAGCACGAAAGCTTGCATGCGCATTTTTTAAGGAAACAAGATTGTTTCTTTGCACATCGCAAGTACGAACTTCGAAATAGGTTGTACTAAGGCATAGAAAAAATGTATATTAAGTTTTTTCAGAAAATAATATTTATATTTATCTGCTTTCCCTTTCATTTAGAGTTACTTTGAGTATTTTCACATTTAGTCCCCAACATGGAATGCATATGGAGAGAACACCAAGAGAATTTTCACGATTTTTTTTCATGTCTACTCGTAATTGGTACATACTAAATCAAATACTTAATTCTTTTTTCTTTCAAAAGAACGTATTACTCATACAATGCAACTAATTAATGATTTAATGAGTAACCTGTAAATTAGCTGGGCACAGAAGTAGTTCATGCATTTATATATAGTGTATAGCGTTCTCCAGGTGTTCATGTATATATAGAAGTACTTCATGCACATATCGAATTTTGGTACTGTATATGCATCCAAGTCAGTGTTCGATATGAGTACGGTATACACATATTTTACATTTTGTAAAGGGAATTTTACAAGTAAATTGTGAATATATTTAAATTATTTTTGGAAAAAAGACAAAATTCTATATTGCCTTTCTATTATTGTTGTTTCTGAAATAAGGTATCCTACACTCAGAATAAAAACAGGAGCTGGTGTAATAAAAAGAAATAGAAGTCAATGTTAAATTACAGTTAAATCCATGTATGAAATTCATTATCATGCCTAAGAGCATCTCCAAGAGACTAGCCAAATTATTTTCTAGAGTTAAATTTAGCTATTATTAGAGAAAAAAACGTTTTCAACAGACTTAAATGACTATCTAAATTTTGTGGCTCTCCATCCCACCTCATTCGCTTTACAGAATCTGTTGGATTACCCCACTAAATTAGGAATTAGATGGCTTTCTATTTTTACAAATGGGCTATAATCTCTATATTTAGCTAACAAAATACATAGTCTTTTGGAGATGCTCTAACGAAGGCTAAAATTTCGACATGCAACATCAATTATCTGGTCCATAGCCACTTGTGTCACTTTCTAGTTTCTACCGTGACCCACACCTAACTTAGTTATGTTTTCCTTGTCAAACTAACCTAACATCATGCCATTTCTCCATGACCACCGCTTTGACCGTACATATATATATCTATAGAAGTGCGGTTTGCAAAAAAAGAAAAAAAACTGACATATTCAATTTTCTTCAACATTGTCAAAGGCCTTTACCTTTTTTTCTTAGCCCAAAAAATATTTTTTTATTGAGTATTACGAATAAGATCTTCAAATTGTTTATTTGGTTGACGTTGTAGTAGCAGCCGCAAGCCATGAAATTTGGTCGGAGCATAACATATACTTTGATTTCGAACGCGTGTGACGCCCTCTCGTACGTGATCGTCACATCGAGAACAGGAATTTCAGACCAGGAATTATGCTGGAGATCTACCGCTGAGAGTACGTGTGCCTACCTTCGTTGTCAAAAGGTTTTTGATTGCTTTCACACTTGTGGAGGCAGCAAGCGGCAGACAACTTTGACGAATTCCGTGCGCGGCAACTCTCTTCGAATGCCACCACCACCACGTAGTACTGCATACGTACGTACGTACATGCATCGCAAGATCATCGCATTATTAGTGGACGGCACCAGTTTCCTGGTAAATCAACGGAGTTTAGATCAAGATTAAGGATAATACTTCACGTACAAATTACAAGTCCTAATCTTTTTTTTAACCCAATGCAAGTAGCGAACCAACACCGCCCGAGTGCTGTGGTTAGTTTGAGCTTTTTTATCACAATATCATTCTCCTATTGTTCACTGGTTGTAAAAGACTAAAAGTATTACAAATGAGTTCTATGTTTATAGCGGAACTCTATGGTTAACTTTAGCTCAATCATTTTTTTCGGAGGACTAGATCAATCAAATTAATATTACGTAAAAGTTACGACTTGATTTGGCACATTATTCTAAATTACACTTTTAATATTTATTTATCTTATATTATATTTTACGATTATAAATTTACATTATAAAAGTTAATTTTTATTGTTTAAATTATCGATCAAAGTTTGTAAAATTTGAATCTGCGTGCCTTATAATAAAAGCAAAAAGAGAGAATACTCCGTAAGCCAGAGGGCCGTTCTCAAATCTCAATCTAGTGATTAGGATTGTATCCATAGTGTATTAAATAAGGTACCACGATACTCTCTCCGTCCACTTTTGATATGCATGTAAGTGAGCAGCATAGAGACCAAGGAGAAATTAATCTTTCCTAGCATGCAAAAGTTGATTGGCCTGGAAAATGCATCCATCGAATAGGCTACGAGTATCAAATAGGCACGTCCAATCAGTCTAAGGTGGAACAGACTACAACAACAAATACACATATCAATTTTGGACTTCTGGTGAGTTAACGAAGAAAGAGAAAAAAAGTCAAATCTTGCATAAGATATGTTTTCTACATAATATCTAAAATAAGATGAAGGAGAGTAACATTTAATTTGAGTAGACAATACTAGTATTTACTTTGCATGGGTAGTGTCTAGTACTAATTGCTTAATAATATGAAAATTATAGAAACTGTTAGCGGTGTTTTGGGTTAGAAACATGACCAGCTAATTCTCGGCTAATGCTCATTTTATTAGATAAATAACAACTATTCTATTAGCTGATTGGATTCAAACACGGCCTAAAATTCTCCGATCTAAGTTTTCTCCGATCTACGCGATCTACTTAATCACAGGCTAGCTGAAGTCTTCATTCCATACCCATGCAGAGTATTCTATAGCAGCCACTGCCTTTGCTGACCTGTCACTGTTTTGTTTTTATCGTCGGTCAGTGCCGGTCTTAATTATTAGAAAGACCTCGCTGTCCCTTTCTTCTGCAAGACTGCAACCCGTTTTTTTTTAACTATTCTAACTCGTCGCATCTCTAGTTAAGGCCTTGTTTAGGCCGCGTTTAGTTCCTAAAAGTTTCCATAAAGCAACTTTCAAATATACTATGCAAAAAGAAGATTCCCCATCATATCAAAATGTTATAACATGCATGAAGTACTAAATGTAGATGAAATCAAAAACTAATTGCACAGTTTTGTAGTACTCTGCGAGACGAACATTTTGAGCCTAATTAATCAATTTTTGGATAATATTTTGCACATACAAACGAAAATGCTACAGTGACGCAATGATTACGAAGAGACATTCAACTCCCAAATTCAACCTCCCAATTCTCCATCTAAACACCACCTTAGATGTTGAAATTGATATGGTGAATTTCAGAGTATGATGTCACTTCGTAATCATTGCGCCACTGTAACATTTCGTTTGTATATGTAAAAAATTATTTAAAAATTGATTAATTAGGCTCAAAATATTCGTCTCGCAGAGTACAACAAAACTATGCAATTAGTTTTTAAATTATCTACATTTAGTACTCCATGCATGTTATGACATTTTGATGTGATGGGGAATCTTTTTTTTGCATAGTAAATTTAGGAGTTCCTTTTGAAACTAAACAAGGCCTAAGTAAAACCGTACTCTCCCTTCAAAATACGCATCTCCTTTAGGACATCGATACGGTTTAATGGTGTATAAAGTAAAACTTAATTTAATCTGATCAATACGTATCCTTTCATGGTGAACCTATATCTTAGCTACATTATTATCTATCTTTATAATTTTTTATATATTGATGGTTTGAAGTTTACAGTTTAAATATTTTAGCGGTCGAAATCCTCGACATGCATGTACATACTACTGTATTTTGAGGCATGCTACCTTGTCGTTTGTTTTCATACGCCAGTTGTGACAAGCTAGCTGGGAATGTAGGTAGCTATCTTCCAAGTAACGTGGCTGTGTTTAGTTCCAAAAAGTGTAGGAGAAAGTTTGCAAAAAATGTCACATCGGACACTGGAGCGTACTGTAGCACCTTTCGTTTGTTTGTGGTAAACATTGTCCTATCATGACCTAACTAGGCTCAGAAGATTCGTCTCGCCGTGTACATCAAAACTATGCAATTAGTTTTTTATTTACCCACGTTTAGTGTTCCATGCATGAGGAGAGAGATTTGATGTGATATGTGGATAGTGATGTTTGGAGAGAGAATTTTGGGAATTTTGGTGATGGGATGGGGAACTAAACACAGCTTTGCATGTGGAAAATATTTTTGCCTTACAGTAGTTTCACGTGTCACGTCTAGTAAATTATATTCATTGTTTGTTTATATATAATACCCACCCTGACCCAGCTCACAGATATAAATAAACTAAGACATTTACATAATCTACAAGGTGCGACGGCTTTGACCGTCAATTTCTGTTTAAACGTATAAAAATATACGTTATAGTTGTTTTTTATGTTAAAATATCATGCAAAAATATTTGGAGTTTTAGCTATGTTGATGGTTAAAGCTAAAAATAATTTGACTTAGAAAAACCTAAAATTACTTAGTCATCAAAGAGATGGTGTGCCGACATGTAAAATAAAACTAGTCTGAGAGAGATGCACTACAGCAAATTTAAAATTACTACTTCCACCTAAAAAGCTACTAGGTCAGTCTCAGTGCATGAATAGTTTATTGCATAGATAACCGAGCCAGATAACTATCTTTTCTCTCCTCTCTCTCCTCTAAGGCCTCCTCCAATAGTTGGCTCATAGCTAGCTCATAAAATTTTTTAATCCATGAACAGTAGCAAAAATGAAGAGCTAGCTCTTGATTAAGAGATAGTCTCATACACGTATTTCGAGATTGTGTGAGGATGACGTGTGGGGGCCATTCATGTTCTGAGCTATGTGCTAAGAGTTAGATCATTGGAGGAGCTGTCTCTTAGAGTGCTTAGAGCTAGTTGTTGACTCTTACCATTGAAGAAGGCCTAACACACCAACGAATTTAATGTCATGAAACTCTTATTGAGACTGGCCTAATTGCACAAAACCATCTACTATCTAGCTCTATTGTCTGGCAAAGCACATGGCCCGCTGGTTCATCAGGACTTCGTGTAGTCAGAAATAAGTAAACGTTTTAGGTTGGATGCGGCCAATCATTTTAAACTTTAGTTACAAGTTATATTTATGTGCTGATCTAATTTGGATGTTTATATACAACGAGTATAATTGTCTCAAAGAATAGGTAAAGATATTGCAGCAAAGGTAGTAGTCTAAGTTTTATGTTCAAAACAGCTTGCCGATATCAGAAAACATCACTTATTTGTGATTGCAGAGATTAGTTAGGATCGTGCATGCCATATGGGTAAATTTAAAGGGATTTGCACCAATTGAATTATGTGTCAAATTAACTAATTAAGTGGACAATAGTAACATCGCACGCACGCGTCTCCTAGCCTTTCTCGTATATGTGAGAACTACTTACGACTCTCCATCTTGTCATTAGCATCTGTTGTTTTTAATTTTGAAACGATCACGTTTTTTGTTAATTAGCTCCTAGTGTAGCGACACTGTAACAACATTACTGTAATCCCCTGTCCCAAACGATTAATGTATATTTGTCGACTTGTCGTTGCGCGTTGCTAGACCCACATGCGCACATCTTAGCTGTAGTATATATGATTAAGACCACAAAAGGCCTGGAAGATATAGAGTACTCACTCCAGTTTAGTAAAAGAAGTCGTTTTGGACAAGGTTTGAGTCAAACATTGGGAATATAAATCATGAATAACATTTAACTATATTGCCTTTCTATTATTGTTGTTTCTGAAATAAAGTATCCTACACTCAGAATAAAACAAGAGCTGGTGTAATAAAAATAAATCGAAGTCAATATTAATTTACAGTTAAATCGAAGTCAAAGTTGTGCTTTGGTGACCGTGTCGCTGTCCTAAACGACTTCTTTTACCAAACCGGAGGGAGTATATAACAACTCAGAAAAAAAAAGAAAGAAAAAAAGACGAACAGCTTGAGCTAGTTGTTGCACGCAACACACATGCTCGTGTTGACAAGATTTCTGTAAGATAAGAATCAACACTATAACCACATAAAAGTAAGCCTAGAAAGCGACGTACTTGGCTATTGGATCGCAGGAGGAAAAAGAGGCTACGGCACTCGATCGGTCATTTTTTTTCGCGAGAAAAGAAGAACAAGCACCGAAAGAAGACGCGCGATCGACGTTGCGCGCGCGCTGCAACAGATTGTAGACTTTGCTTTTTCATGCTTTGTACTGTTGGAATTGGAAAGCTATCAGGCGGCTGTTGGCTGTGTTTAGTTCCCAAAAATTTCCCAAAATTCTCTCTCCAAACTTCACTATGCACCTATCACATCAAATCACATCAAATCTCTCTCCTTATACATGGAGCACTAAACATGGGTAAATAAAAAACTAGTTGCATGGTTGTGATGTTTTTTTAGATAATGGAAATTAATCCGGCCTTGGCCAAAAAGGCTACAGCTAAAGTTTACAAATCAGCAGCACATCCGTCTGCTCTCACACCGAAATAAAATAAACACACCACAAGTTTGAGGAATTAGCCAGCAATCCTATTACTAAGCCTCCAGCCGTGGTGAGCGAAGATGCGCATTGTCAGAGACTCCAGTTCTTGACATGCGCCAATTATTGTCTTCTTATCCTGGTCACGCCGCTGTAACTGCGCCCAGAAGCGGAGCCAGTAAGTTCCCCTGAACAGTACCTGCAAGTAAGTTTTCATAGGAGTTTTGTCAAAGACCATATCATTCCTACTAAGCCAAATTGACCAGCATAACGCCGAAGCCCCAACTAACAGTTGATTTTTAGTTTTACTATCCAAACCTGCGAGCCAATCATTAAACATATTATGACAGCTACCAGGTGGAATAATATTAAAAACAATCTGTACTACTCGCCAGAGGAATTTGGCCATATGACACTCGAAAAAAAGATGTTGGATTGACTCCTCATGTGAACAAAAGGAGCACAACTTGCTCCCATTCCAATTCCTTCTTGCTAGGTTGTCCTTCGTCAAAATCACACCTCTTTTCAAATACCACATAAAAATTTTAATCTTCAGTGGTACTTTCAATTTCCAGAGTCTATGAGTTCGTCTTACATTACCATTGGTGATTAGAGCCATATACATTGATTTTACCGAAAATAATGCATTAGGTGTAAGATGCCATCGAAAAATATCACTATGGGCATTCAACTGAACATGCATAATACGACCCACCAGTTCGTGCCAACTATCACAAAGAAAACACATACATTCGACTGTGAACATCACCAACAACCAATCAACCACACGATACGCCAAGGGAACCAACCACACTATACGCAGTGCCGCTTGGCAGCACGTACGGGCCCTGCCACGTACATCCCTGGGCTACACGACCAAGCCTACCTATTCCTACAGTACAACGCATCGTGGTGCGTATGAGCAGAGCAAACCGACGGCTAGCGCCGCCGCTGCGCCGCGGAGATCACCTTCTCGACGACCTGCATCACCTGCCGCGACGTCTCGTCCTGGCCCGCCCCCCTCAGCATCCTCTGGATCCGCTCTGCCAATGCCACCGTCCTCTTCCACGGCGACGCGGTCTGCATGCATGCCACGTTCGTTAGTACACCAGTCATCAGCTAACGGTCGAGCGCCCGGCCGGCGCGGGCATTGACGACGTGGTAGGGGAAAAGCTCAGTGATGAATACCTCCATGTCTTTCTCGGCGTTGAGCAGCAGCAGCTTGCAGAGGAGGCGGCTGGCGTAGCCGTCATGCACCACCTCGTAGAGCGGCCCGTCGCGCAGGGCGAAGAAGGCCCTGAGCCCGCGCTGCAGCAGAGGCAACTCGGGCTCCCTTGCGAAAGGGACATAGCACGCCTCTACCACGTAGTTCCCGAAACGGTGCGCGGACAAGTCCTCGAGATTCCGCTCAACGCGTTCCCTGATGC
>OAMR01000042.1:3178288-3204761 GCA_900205405.1 Echinochloa crus-galli
CACAGTTTTTTTTTAGCTCGATCGCTTGTACAAAAATCATGGCATGGGTTGATGTCTTCAGTAATAAAATGGTTGCAGAGATTAGCTTGAGCTGTTCTACTTCATAGTGGGATTTCTTTATTAATTGGAATTATTTGGGGGGTTTGGCTACGAGCCTGCGACGAATTAGCTTGGCGATTGACCCAACACGTTGTCCAATCAATAAGGATGCAGTAAACCATTTTAACGGATTAAAAAAGAAACGATGTGTAGCGCATAAGTATAAAATTTGTGCTGTGGTTCGACTGTGATGTCGAATGATTTTTGTTAATGTCATTATCCAATTGACGACAGCTGGTCAGCAGCACTCCCCCAGGGAAGCTTTGAGCTTGCAACTCAAACGTCTAAATTTAAACACGACTCCCGCGTGTCAATCGTCCAAAAACAGGCAGAGTAGCCGTTTCCTTTAAATTTCCTTCAAGACTCATTATGATCCCCCCATAGAATTCCAAATACACTGTTAGAATGAAGGCTAAATATTCACAAGCTTGTAGACATACAATCTGTCAGGATTATTAAGGTTTTAGCATATATCTTCTATACCTAGAATCTCCATTAAATAGATAAACTAATATAATCTGAAAAGCTTCTCTCAAGGTTAATTCCACTTCTACTACAAAAACTATTAATCTTATATAGTCTAATTCTTATGTTACCTATGGTCCAATATCTTATCTACGATTTGATGCTTATGAGGCACAATAACATGCCATGACATGTAAGAAAAAGTATGGAATTAAGCTGCAGGGAGAAGTTTGAGGACTAAAATGGTCATTTTGATAGTTGAGGACCGAACAAGCTATGGTTGAAAGTTCGAGGAAAGAATGGCTATCGATGCAAACATCCGTGCCATCGATTAGGGGTACGGTAGTAGTGGTTAAGATGGAAGAATAGTAAAGATGCTGCCAGAAACACTGAATTGTTGGACCCAAATTCATCTTTTCACAAATATGGTACCCAACGGATTTTTTGGAAAACTAGAGTGTAAAAAAACATAAATGCTAAATACGATATCAAATAAGGAAGTAAAATTTTTTCAAGACCAAAAAGAGTAACAATATTTGCTCTAGTGTCAAATAAAAAATTCTCTTTAGAAACTAGGAAAATAAGATTAATTGTGGTTCTCGCAGCTTTTTTAGACGCAATGCACGTGTTTAATTAAAAGACAAAACAAAGGCAGTTTTACCAAACCAGTGGCACTAGCCGCACAAACCACTATGCCATTTCGCTGGAGACATTGTCGCGACCGTCTTCCGGACGTGACGTTGTATAGCTCCAAAAAGTGTAGGTGAAAGTTTGGAAAAAATATAACATCGGACACTGTAGTGTACTGTAGCACATTTCGTTTTTTTTTGTAAATATTGTCCTATCATGACTTAACTAGGCTCAAAAGATTCGTCTCGTCGTGTACATCAAAACCATGTAATTAGTTTTTTTATTTACCCTTGTTTAGTGTTCCATGCACGAGGAGAGAGATTTGATGTGATAGGTGAAAAGTGATGTTTGGAAAGAGAATTTTGGGAAGTTTGGTGAATTGGTGGGAACTGGTACAACTCTCGCTCGTTTATGGTGCACTGTTCGCGTGCACCAAGCTTTTAAGCAGAGCTGCCCGGACTGCCCAGGTCCGTGCACTCCAACCGCCCCCGCAAATATCTACTCTTGCCGGTGCATCTCAACCGACCTAGTGTCGCACACGGCACACCGCGTTGTCCTTCTGTGAGATCTGTGCCACGGAATACCTTGTCAAACACGTATGAGCCCTCGCTCTGCTGTCCCTACTAGTAAATTTTTTATACGCAACATGTGTGTTGACAATCAAAATTGGCAGTCAACCGAGGTAAACCGGGATCGGTTTTGGTAACATTGTCAAAATGCAGTTTGGACTTCACCATTGCGTAGCTCTCGTCGAGACGATCAAGATGCATATGTAGAACGTCTAATTTGGACTTCGGATAAGAGAGTTATGACTTCGACAGATCTGCACTCCGGAAAAGAGGTCAGACCGGTTTTGGTCTGTAATTCGAGTAGGTTTAGGTTTTCTGATGTAATCCCGTATTGTAACCGACTTGGAAGGGGTACGACTTCCCCGGTCTATATATATAAAGTCTCAAGGCCGATTGAGGTGTCCAGCCTATAAATATAAAGGCTCAAGGCCGATTGAGGTGTTCCCAATCGAACCAACATATTTGTCCTTTACTTTTTATCTCTCAAACCCTAATCTCTTCCAAACCCTATCCTCTATTCTGTGCTCGTCTCTGCGGCGTTCAAGGGCGTTCTGGTGGCCTACCGACCCTAGAGCAACCCTAGCTTGCTTGAGCTCCGACGGGGTCCCTCCCGAGCTCGAGTTTCTAGGTCTTCACGATCTCCCGCCTGAAAGCGGTCTGGCCGGTTTCAGGAACCGGTCTGACCGGTTTGCCCCGGGGAGGTCGGGGTGTTGGCCGTTGTGACGGCCGTGCTGCGCGTTCGTGCGTTATCGAGTGTGTTGGCACATCCTTGCGTCAACAATGTGGAAGCCGGCTGATGACACACAGACCAGAAGGGGTGTGGGGTAGCTATCACTGACATGCGGGCCACCGAATGTCGTAGGGCCAGAACGTCAGCGAGGACAACAACAGTAGCTGTATGTACCCACTATCGAATAGTAATAACTATACCAATGCTCTGATAAAGATCAGGTTTCTAGTTCGGGAATGCCGTGCTCGAGCTAGAAAGCATCAAATTTTCGACTTTTTTCACGCAAATATATAAATACATTCTCGATCTCACAGGAAGGAAAAGAGGTAATTTTCTGCCTTTTTTCCTTTTACACAAGGATAGATAGATGGCGATGAAAGATGCCTTCTTGCAAGCTAGGTATATATAGTAGAACAGGCCGGATCTGATAAAAAGTGACCCCCTAACGTGTAATTTAATTCGTACGTGTCACGTGTAACCTTGCATGTGACATGATGGAATCACTTTTACGTATGGCTCTTCTCCTTCTTCTGCCATGAGAGTAGAAAAAATGGCTAGCCACTAGTACGTGCTTTGTACTATGCGTAGGCCTTGTTTACTGATCGACACAGCTATAGCATCTACGCGTAATTTCATGGACACGTATAAACATTTTATTTAGAGTAAAATGCATGGGCGGTCCTCAAACTTGCGCTGCTGTGTCATGCCGGTCCACGAACTCACAAAGTGTGTCACTGAGGTCCCTAATCGCTATTCGGGTGCCACTGCAGGTCCAAATGGGTCTAACCCGCGAGCCGCGACGACGTGGCATATTTACGTGGCACTCCGCGCGGCTCACGGGTCTCCGGCGGGAACAGGGGAGACGGCCGGCGGCGGCGGCATCGCCGGCGGCCAGGGGCAGGGGAACGGCCAGGGAGCGGGGTGAGAGCGAGAGGGGAGTGAGGGGAATCCATACCCGTGCTCACCTTGGGCGGAGAAGGTGTGTGGCGAGCTGCCCACGGCGGCGGACGGGCGGCGGCGGCAATGGAGGCGGCGGCGGCGCTGCAGCGGTTGAGGAGGTGAGCGGGGTGGTGGGCGAGTGTGGGGGAGGCGGAGGAGGGCTGCAAGGCCTATATATAGGTGTGGAGAGGGGGAGAGGGAGCTGGCCGACGGCGTAGGGGACCGGCGGGCGGGAGTTAATGGCGCCGGCGGGAATCGGCGCGTGGGCGTGGCGCGGAACGTGGTGGGGGCCGGGAAAGGGAGAGAGGCGGCCGCCTCCGTGTCCTCCCCACGCGCGCCTTCCTGCCCTCCATCTCCGGTGGCACCGAGTTCGGGGTCCTCCTCAGACCGGTGACGAGCTCTCCAACGGCGGGCCGGAGCAGCAGCACCCGGAGCCCGACATGGAGGAGCCAGCGCAGCGGAGTAGGAGAGGTGGAGCCGGACGTGTCGTCCATCTCGTCGTCGTCCAGAGGCGGAGTCCGGCGCGGGACACGGGCCTCGACCCTGGGTTGCCTCACTCCGGCAAGCTGATGCGCCTCCGCGTCGGCCCCGTTCGCGCGGCCGTTTGGGTGGCCTAACCCATCCGCTCCGCCCTGGTGGTGGAGCTCACGTAGCCCCGGAGGGAAGGTTCGCGTCGAGCCTCCGGGAGAGCTCTCTTGCGCTGCGCCGCCCATAGGCATGGTGGCCGAGCACAACGCTGATGACGGGAACGACTTTGCGCCGCCCGCGCCACGTCAATGTCCATGCTGGCATACCACGTCAGCACAAATAACTTTTTAACATCCGATTGGACCTTTAGTGACACCTGAATAGAGATTAGGGACCTCAGTGACACACTTTGTGAGTTCGTGGACCGGCATGACACAACAGCGCAAGTTTGAGGACCGCCCATGTATTTTACTCTTTTATTTATTTTCTTTACCATGCACCAAGTCCATACATATAGTACTATATATTTGGTGGCCATGGCTATGTTTTTACGCGTACTATATACAGTATATAGTATGCAGTATTAGATTAATAAGCTACCTCCACTGCAAGAATAACTCACATTCGCACTCCTTATATGCCTCGGTGCACTCAAGATCCGGTGCTAATGTAACGTTAGCACCGGGTGCAAAATTGAGGCGCCCTCGGGAACCCAACCGGTGCTAAAGTTTAGCACCGGTTGGTGTTACCAACCGGTGCTAAAGGATCCCCCTCCTTTAGCACCAGGTGGTATTACGACCCGGTGCTAAAGGGTGACCCTTTAGCACACCGGGTGGTGTTACGACCCGGTGCTAAAGGCCCTTTAGCACCGGTTCGTAAATAAGACCCGGTGCTAATGGGGGTGTCACATGCTACTTCAAAAGGAGCGCATCTTATATCATATCACGTGTATTCCGTAGGTGAGATTGTTAGGTGGGTGCGCGCGAGCCAAGAGGTCTCGAGTTCGAATCCCGCAACACGCAAATATGCAAATATTTTTGGCTAGTGCTCCCACCTTTAGCACCGATTGGTGGGTACCTTTAGCCTCGGATTCATAGCACCGGTTGGGAAACCCGGTGCTAAAGGGCTTTCCCAACCGTGCTCGTTTCATTGGCTTTTGAAAGGTTAAACTCGTGAACCTATAGATTCTCACAAAAAAAAAACTCGTGAACCTATATGCAACGACGAGTTGAACGATCGGCCAGCGCTATTTATGTGATGAAACGTGTCGCGTGTATATACGAACAACGTTGGACCAAAAAAGAATGAGAAATATATAGAGAGGAAGTTTTGAGTCTTTAGATGACGCGTTTGCTTTTGATTTCCTGCGCATACACCTTCGTCAACCTTCAAACCGTACCCCACATACGTATACATCATGTTTTGGAAAGATCGTACACTCCACACGTCTCAATAACCAATCAAAACTACTAGCTGCAGCATGGATGTGTGCCAGTTAATTAGGTGCATACTTTACATGCGATGGTAGGCATTTTTGGCACCGAAAATCACACTGCACATGCCATTGGCTATGTCATAACTCGATCTCCATGCATCTAAAATAGTCCGATTTTATATAATTATAAATCGCCTAATGACGAATGATCTAGTGCGTCGATCATTTAGACAGTATAAAATACATTCTCAACCACTGTTCCTTACGTACTAGAACATTTTACATGTTTGAAGACTTACCAAGTTATATATACTGCATGTGCTATTAATCAGGAAACCAGGCAATTTCTTGGAAAAGAATATACTAATACCTTTTCTAATTAAGACAAATCCACCAATATAATACAATTTTGTGTGACCAATGGATAATTTATAAACGTGTTGTTGGTAGAATTTATGTGGTTGCACATACCCCACACAATGACATGTAGCTAGTTAATTTAAACACAAGAAGTTGTTCACATGATTTAAACGTACAGTATCATAGATAGAGATATATTGCTTTCTTCTCCTATCAGGGAATAAAAGCTATGTTATCATTCATACTGCAAAACAATAAGACACGCTGAAAATTATCTGGATTGTGTGTAGATAATGTACAACAGTGTAAGGGGGCCTCAAAGAAGTCAGACTCGTGGTTAGTCAAAGGCTACATAAGCACTTGCATTACATTATCTTGCTGGTCAAACCCAAACCAATCCAATTTCATGTATTTTTAGGCTTGATTTATTTTTGTCAAGAAGGAATCCAATACACCATTGCGATACTGTATTTTGCTAGGAGGGGTACTTACACAACTCAAAGGTGTGTCCCACACACCTACGAACTCCAGGAAAAACCTAACAATAGAAGAGCAATCACGCAAGCAACTTGCCTCTCTCTCTTGGTTACCTCTTAACTTCCACATCATTGTTAGATATCTTTACAGGTACTACAGTGTATGTTTTCTGTGATTATCGCAACTTTTATTCTCTCCCACGCACATCTTGAAAAATATTCAGATTACCCTTTCGGATAAAACAACATGTAAAATAATGGTGGTGTAACGGCCTTCAGCATTTCAGTTGTTTAGAGTGGTTGAGTTGTTGCTACGCAAGAGAAGCTTTGCATTTTGTAAAAAATATACTTTACCGCAAGAGAAGAAAATCATGAAAAAAGTAAATCTTATTTTGAAGAAATCAACAAAAGAAAAGAAAAATCACTCACCGGAGCTAGCACCCTATCTACTCTGTATACGGCTATAAAGAGGTGCCAAACAAAATGAAGCCGGTCACAAGAGATGTAGGCCATTTATTTATGAGTACCAAAATATTGAGCAACCCATAAATTCCTGCCAAAACAATGACCAATGGAATCAGGGATGGATTAACACCATTTATTACATGCATATCTATCCAGTCTTCAATTCTTGCAGATCCAGTACATGCGTAGGAGCCCAGCATGACTAGTAAGGCCAGTCTCAGTGCAGGATTTCATCACATGGTTACCTACACCAGAAACTAGGTACTGTGCCAGAAGAGTTTCATGGTGATGAAACTCCCCCCACATCTCATGAAACTCTCCTCTGCCACATCAGCACATTTAATGCTATAAAACTTTCATGAAACCCCCACTGAGACTGGCCTAAGAGCATCTCCAGTAGAGCCCTTCAAATTGAGACCTCCAAAACTCATTGCAGGCCCATCTTTAAAAAATAGAGGCCCAAAATAAATACTCAACTCCAGTGGGCATATGAACTCAGGCCTCTACTTCTCCATGGGCCCACCTGTCAGCCGCCTGTGCCTCTCTCTCCCACTTCTCCGCGAACTCCCGCGTTTGACTCGCCTCCTCCGGTATCCCAGACGCAGGCCCCGGCGCCGGCGCTCCAGAGCCCGGCGACTCCAGCCGCACCAACGTCGGCCCGTTGAAGAAGGCTCGGCGTCGCCGTCGTCGGACCGGTCGCCGGGGTTTCAGGCGGAGTGCCTGGCGGCGGCGCTCCGGAAGCTGGGCGTTGGGCAGTGCAGGGACCGGCCAGCCATTTTTAAGCACCCAGCCACAGCCGGTGAAGCTAATGCTGACATGTGGCTCCGCGAGCCCGAGTGGGCCCCGGCAGTCAGCGAATCCTAGTCACGACCCCGTCTCGCGCGCTCCGTTCCATTCCGTTCCCATCTCGCCCGTCTCCCGTCGCGTCACCGTCACGCCCCCCGGAGTCCAAATTTCTAAAGCACCACCAGTACCAGTCTCTCTCTCTTCCTCTCCTCTCCTCTGTCTGCCCCCTTCCTCTGCTCTCCTCCGCGGCGCTGCTGCTTCCTCGCCACGCCAGAGCTCAGCGAACCCCACCCAATCCAATCCCTCTCGTCTGGGCTCCCTCCTCCGCGCCGGACCCCGCCGCTCACCGAGCCATAGGATGGAGGAAGAGCCGCTCGCCGCCCGAGCCGGGAGCTAGAGGCGGGGGCGCGGCCGATCGGCGGGGGTGGGAGGGAGGGGAATGAGGGCGCCGCAGGAGCGCACCATGAGGGATCTCTACGATCGCACGCGCCACAGGGATCTGGAAGCCGCCGAGGTGCGTCGTGCCGCATCCACCGCCGCTCTACCGCTTACGCGTTCTATTTGCGGTGGTTGTTGAGTTTCCCCCATAGGATGAGATGGGGATTGGCTTGGATTGTTGGGGGCGTTGGGGTCTCGGGATTCGAGGTTTTGCAGCCTTGCATGTGTGTGCGCGGCCATGCGATTGTGGCTCAGTTACTTGCGTTGGGAGGTGATGCGGTCTAGGCGAATCGGATTTGATAGAATACGTCGATTCCATTTCTACTGTTTGATTTGGTTGTTATTTTCGCGTGGATTCACTCGTCAATCGAAAAGATTTGGCGTATTTTTATGCGATTTTCCACGGATACTGCGGTTCCCAAGTTTTGTGGATTAACGCGTTTTGTTTCTCTTCAGCAACCAGCGGAAGGGCGCGGCGGCGGAGGCGCGGAGGGGTCGGGGCACCACGAACTGGTCGCTAACATGGAGGTGAGTGTTAGAGGCGTGTGGTTTCCCTGCATATGCATGGAAATATTCTGCTCCTTATTTAGGATATAATTAGAATGCGTCCTGTTCGTCAGATCATAAGATGCTCAGAAGCAGTTCATTATAGATTGTTCCTGTTTTACTGGATGCATCAAGTTTAGTGGCGGTATAGATGCTTGGAGCGTGATTCTGATCCCATCATGATGTAGATAAAGTGTATATATCAACGCATGAATACTGCATCTCCTGTTTTTTGCTGGAGCTATTCTCACGTTGGAGATGAATGCTATTTTGATGGCCGTTCAATACTTGTTTGTTTGATATGATATTATGACACATTGATGTTTTTCAAGTAAACCTAGTATGCTGTAAATTGTATTCAACACCAGTTTGTTGTCTTGCCTAGAACTTTGGTGGACCACTCTGTTATCCATTGTCTAAATTTAAACAGACAATGTAATAGCTTATATGTAGGCAGCGTGGCAATTAGAAGGAAACACTGTTATGGTCAAACCCTAGAAATGCTTATGGTAGCATGTCTTGTCCTTTTATTGGTTTAAGCGATGATCTATGCAGTTTATATCCCATGCTCTCTTCCTGTTGTATCCATGTCTTGACAGACATGATGTAAGCTAAGAGTGCTACTTGTGCCTTTTAGGGCTTCATGCTTGTTTCTGTTGTTGCATGAGTAATGATTTTAAGACTGATATTGTTTTATTTGTAGGACAAGGCTTCTGTAAGGAAAAGATTGGTATCAAGCAACAACACTCGTGTGAAGGCAGAGTCCGGCACCTGTAATCTCTGCTACGCTCCTTGCTCCTCCTGCCTACACCGAAGGCTTGCCGTTGAGGATTCAAATGCTGAATGTGCATCATCTCAAACATGCTCCACAAGGTCAGAAGTAAGAAACAGTTCACTTGTTCGCAGTGAGAAAGGGCTCCGCAATAGAGGAGAAAACGATGATGAATTTAGTGCAACCTCAGGTCATGTTTCCTACTCTGTAACTGGTGGAAATAATAAAGTGTTTGCAAGGTCATCCATTGCAGATGACTCTTCAGAGGTTGACATGCCAGCAAAACGTAGGAGGCTATTAAATCAAGATACAAGACTATCTAAAGCCGAACACCATGATGACAGCAACTCTTGCGTTACTGGTACTTCAGCAGAAGGCAAGCTTCACGTGGATAAGAAAAAACTCTCGACTTCTGCATCCAGTCGAGATTTGACCACTAATGATTGTAAAGACAACAGCATGGCTAGCCAGAGCAGATTAAGAAATCAATGTCTTGATGAATCTAAGAAAAGATCTGATGTTCGTGATATGCATCCTAGCTCATCTGGTAGATTGTTTCCCGCAGATTCTCCTATTTCAACCAAAAAGCTGCTGCGAACCCAGTCTTCCGTAAGTGCATCGAGCAGATTATCTCCTAAGAAGCAAGCTCATGAGTTTGGGAAAGCCCAAGATAATTTACCTCACCAACCTTGTCAAAAGGCTCCTCTTTCAAAGAATAACACGGAACAACCACGAGGTGGAAAACCGAACCCTTATGTAGCTGATGGTAACAATGATGGCATACTGGTGGGTTATAGTAACAAAAATGCAAACAAAGTCGGTTGCTCATCCAAGGATCTTGGCAATAGCACCTCATGCTCAAAAGTTGAAATTCAAGAACATGCTGACATCCAATCTAATGATGGTGTTACAAGGAATGAGGGTGACAAACAAGATTTGGATCAAGATTGTTCAATGGATATATCTAGTGACGAAAAGTTGAATATACAACATGACGTGACGACAGACTGCGGGAATTCAGAAGGCTTGATAGATGTAAGTAACTCCCTTATCACTTCTCATGGCTTCCCTTTGGATGCAATGCTTTCTACTGTTCCAGCGGCTAGTATTGAAACGAACCTTAATTGACACTTGGTTTGATCTCTAGACAAAAGAAGAAAAATGATCTGTTATTTGTTAGTTTTAGTGTTCTGAAACATGGCATTCTATGTAGTACCATCTTGCATTTGTCTATAGGTTATACCTTCAGCAGTGTGCTGCTCTTTTGTGTGGAAGATTAGCTTGAATTGGTTAAGTCTTGTGCTGAAGTTTGAATTCTACTAGTCTTTAGGTCTATAATTCTTGAATATCATCTAGCACTATCCATTGACAGAGTTTTACATGGAATCCACCTATGTCAATCTTGTGAATTTCAAATTGTCACCACCATGCTTTTAATTCTACGCACTATTAAGTCATTACCAATATTTAGAACTAATGCGAATACAACTATTTGTTATATGGATTTTTCTTGTTTTTGATAATTGTGTGGGATTCTAAAGATGTTTTCATTACTCAGAATTGGAGTTTGCTGTTCTTCGTTGAATATTGTTATTATCTAGGAAACACAAGTATAGTCATTTTTGTTAACCTCATTGCTGTCATGCTGAGTGGTAAAAACCTAGTATGCTGTAAATTGTATTCAACACCAGTTTGTTGTCTTGCCTAGAACTTTGGTGGACCACTCTGTTATCCATTGTCTAAATTTAAACAGACAATGTAATAGCTTATATGTAGGGCAGCGTGGCAATTAGAAGGAAACACTGTTATGGTCAAACCCTAGAAATGCTTATGGTAGCATGTCTTGTCCTTTTATTGGTTTAAGCGATGATCTATGCAGTTTATATCCCATGCTCTCTTCCTGTTGTATCCATGTCTTGACAGACATGATGTAAGCTAAGAGTGCTACTTGTGCCTTTTAGGGCTTCATGCTTGTTTCTGTTGTTGCACGAGTAATGATTTTAAGACTGATATTGTTTTATTTGTAGGACAAGGCTGCTGTAAGGAAAAGATTGGTATCAAGCAACAGCACTCGTGTGAAGGCAGAGTCGGGCACCTGTAATCTCTGCTACGCTCCTTGCTCCTCCTGCCTACACCGAAGGCTTGCCGTTGAGGATTCAAATGCTGAATGTGCATCATCTCAAACATGCTCCACAAGGTCAGAAGTAAGAAACAGTTCACTTGTTCGCAGTGAGAAAGGGCTCCGCAATAGAGGAGAAAACGATGATGAATTTAGTGCAACCTCAGGTCATGTTTCCTACTCTGTAACTGGTGGAAATAATAAAGTGTTTGCAAGGTCGTCCATTGCAGATGACTCTTCAGAGGTTGACATGCCAGCAAAACGTAGGAGGCTATTAAATCAAGATACAAGACTATCTAAAGCCGAACACCATGATGACAGCAACTCTTGCGTTACTGGTACTTCAGCAGAAGGCAAGCTTCACGTGGATAAGAAAAAACTCTCGACTTCTGCATCCAGTCGAGATTTGACCACTAATGATTGTAAAGACAACAGCATGGCTAGCCAGAGCAGATTAAGAAATCAATGTCTTGATGAATCTAAGAAAAGATCTGATGTTCGTGATATGCATCCTAGCTCATCTGGTAGATTGTTTCCCGCAGATTCTCCTTCTATTTCAACCAAAAAGCTGCTGCGAACCCAGTCTTCCGTAAATGCATCGAGCAGGTTATCTCCTAAGAAGGAAGCTCATGAGTTTGGGAAAGCCCAAGATAATTTACCTCACCAACCTTGTCAAAAGGCTCCTCTTTCAAAGAATAACACGGAACAACCACGAGGTGGAAAATCGAACCCTTATGTAGCTGATGGTAATAATAATGGCATACTGGTGGGTTATAGTAACAGAAATGCAAACAAAGTCGGTTGCTCATCCAAGGATCTTGGCAATAGCACCTCATGCTCAAAAGTTGAAATTCAAGAACATGCTGACATCCAATCTAATGATGGTGTTACAAGGAATGAGGGTGACAAACAAGATTTGGATCAAGATTGTTCAATGGATATATCTAGTGACGAAAAGTTGAATATACAACATGACGTGACGACAGACTGCGGGAATTCAGAAGGCTTGATAGATGTAAGTAACTCCCTTATCACTTCTCATGGCTTCCCTTTAGATGCAATGCTTTCTACTGTTCCAGCAGCTAGTATTGAAACGAACCTTAATTGACACTTGGTTTGATCTCTAGACAAAAGAAGAAAAATGATCTGTTATTTGTTAGTTTTAGTGTTCTGAAACATGGCATTCTATGTAGTACCATCTTGCATTTGTCTATAGGTTATACCTTCAGCAGTGTGCTGCTCTTTTGTGTGGAAGATTAGCTTGAATTGGTTAAGTCTTGTGCTGAAGTTTGAATTCTACTAGTCTTTAGGTCTATAATTCTTGAATATCATCTAGCACTATCCATTGACAGAGTTTTACATGGAATCCACCTATGTCAATCTTGTGAATTTCAAATTGTCACCACCATGCTTTTAATTCTACGCACTATTAAGTCATTACCAATATTTAGAACTAATGCGAATACAACTATTTGTTATATGGATTTTTCTTGTTTTTGATAATTGTGTGGGATTCTAAAGATGTTTTCATTACTCAGAATTGGAGTTTGCTGTTCTTCGTTGAATATTGTTATTATCTAGGAAACACAAGTATAGTCATTTTTGTTAACCTCATTGCTGTCATGCTGAGTGGTAAAAACCTAGTATGCTGTAAATTGTATTCAACACCAGTTTGTTGTCTTGCCTAGAACTTTGGTGGACCACTCTGTTATCCATTGTCTAAATTTAAACAGACAATGTAATAGCTTATATGTAGGGCAGCGTGGCAATTAGAAGGAAACACTGTTATGGTCAAACCCTAGAAATGCTTATGGTAGCATGTCTTGTCCTTTTATTGGTTTAAGCGATGATCTATGCAGTTTATATCCCATGCTCTCTTCCTGTTGTATCCATGTCTTGACAGACATGATGTAAGCTAAGAGTGCTACTTGTGCCTTTTAGGGCTTCATGCTTGTTTCTGTTGTTGCACGAGTAATGATTTTAAGACTGATATTGTTTTATTTGTAGGACAAGGCTGCTGTAAGGAAAAGATTGGTATCAAGCAACAGCACTCGTGTGAAGGCAGAGTCGGGCACCTGTAATCTCTGCTACGCTCCTTGCTCCTCCTGCCTACACCGAAGGCTTGCCGTTGAGGATTCAAATGCTGAATGTGCATCATCTCAAACATGCTCCACAAGGTCAGAAGTAAGAAACAGTTCACTTGTTCGCAGTGAGAAAGGGCTCCGCAATAGAGGAGAAAACGATGATGAATTTAGTGCAACCTCAGGTCATGTTTCCTACTCTGTAACTGGTGGAAATAATAAAGTGTTTGCAAGGTCGTCCATTGCAGATGACTCTTCAGAGGTTGACATGCCAGCAAAACGTAGGAGGCTATTAAATCAAGATACAAGACTATCTAAAGCCGAACACCATGATGACAGCAACTCTTGCGTTACTGGTACTTCAGCAGAAGGCAAGCTTCACGTGGATAAGAAAAAACTCTCGACTTCTGCATCCAGTCGAGATTTGACCACTAATGATTGTAAAGACAACAGCATGGCTAGCCAGAGCAGATTAAGAAATCAATGTCTTGATGAATCTAAGAAAAGATCTGATGTTCGTGATATGCATCCTAGCTCATCTGGTAGATTGTTTCCCGCAGATTCTCCTTCTATTTCAACCAAAAAGCTGCTGCGAACCCAGTCTTCCGTAAATGCATCGAGCAGGTTATCTCCTAAGAAGGAAGCTCATGAGTTTGGGAAAGCCCAAGATAATTTACCTCACCAACCTTGTCAAAAGGCTCCTCTTTCAAAGAATAACACGGAACAACCACGAGGTGGAAAATCGAACCCTTATGTAGCTGATGGTAATAATAATGGCATACTGGTGGGTTATAGTAACAGAAATGCAAACAAAGTCGGTTGCTCATCCAAGGATCTTGGCAATAGCACCTCATGCTCAAAAGTTGAAATTCAAGAACATGCTGACATCCAATCTAATGATGGTGTTACAAGGAATGAGGGTGACAAACAAGATTTGGATCAAGATTGTTCAATGGATATATCTAGTGACGAAAAGTTGAATATACAACATGACGTGACGACAGACTGCGGGAATTCAGAAGGCTTGATAGATGTAAGTAACTCCCTTATCACTTCTCATGGCTTCCCTTTAGATGCAATGCTTTCTACTGTTCCAGCAGCTAGTATTGAAACGAACCTTAATTGACACTTGGTTTGATCTCTAGACAAAAGAAGAAAAATGATCTGTTATTTGTTAGTTTTAGTGTTCTGAAACATGGCATTCTATGTAGTACCATCTTGCATTTGTCTATAGGTTATACCTTCAGCAGTGTGCTGCTCTTTTGTGTGGAAGATTAGCTTGAATTGGTTAAGTCTTGTGCTGAAGTTTGAATTCTACTAGTCTTTAGGTCTATAATTCTTGAATATCATCTAGCACTATCCATTGACAGAGTTTTACATGGAATCCACCTATGTCAATCTTGTGAATTTCAAATTGTCACCACCATGCTTTTAATTCTACGCACTATTAAGTCATTACCAATATTTAGAACTAATGCGAATACAACTATTTGTTATATGGATTTTTCTTGTTTTTGATAATTGTGTGGGATTCTAAAGATGTTTTCATTACTCAGAATTGGAGTTTGCTGTTCTTCGTTGAATATTGTTATTATCTAGGAAACACAAGTATAGTCATTTTTGTTAACCTCATTGCTGTCATGCTGAGTGGTAAAAACCTAGTATGCTGTAAATTGTATTCAACACCAGTTTGTTGTCTTGCCTAGAACTTTGGTGGACCACTCTGTTATCCATTGTCTAAATTTAAACAGACAATGTAATAGCTTATATGTAGGGCAGCGTGGCAATTAGAAGGAAACACTGTTATGGTCAAACCCTAGAAATGCTTATGGTAGCATGTCTTGTCCTTTTATTGGTTTAAGCGATGATCTATGCAGTTTATATCCCATGCTCTCTTCCTGTTGTATCCATGTCTTGACAGACATGATGTAAGCTAAGAGTGCTACTTGTGCCTTTACATCCGACACTGTCTCTTATACACATCTAGATGTGTATAAGAGACAGATCTTGCATTTGTCTATAGGTTATACCTTCAGCAGTGTGCTGCTCTTTTGTGTGGAAGATTAGCTTGAATTGGTTAAGTCTTGTGCTGAAGTTTGAATTCTACTAGTCTTTAGGTCTATAATTCTTGAATATCATCTAGCACTATCCATTGACAGAGTTTTACATGGAATCCACCTATGTCAATCTTGTGAATTTCAAATTGTCACCACCATGCTATTAATTTTACGCACTATTAAGTCATTACCAATATTTAGAACTAATGCGAATACAACTATTTGTTATATGGATTTTTCTTGTTTTTGATAATTGTGTGGGATTCTAAAGATGTTTTCATTACTCAGAATTGGAGTTTGCTGTTCTTCGTTGAATATTGTTATTATCTAGGAAACACAAGTATAGTCATTTTTGTTAACCTCATTGCTGTCATGCTGAGTGGTAACCTTTCTATTACTCTCAGTTACCAGTTGCAACTTTAAAAACCAACCACTGGTAACTGAAACTTGCATATATTCATTAGGTGCATGTCTTTCCGATTATTGATTTAGGAGAAGTTAATGAACTAGTAGGTCTACTTCTCTCTGATCGATATGAAATTCTGAGTATCAAGCAGTGAGAATTCTTTCATTAACTCTTTACTCTTGCAACTATCAAGTAATAAATGGGGGCCAACTCAACAGTCTACTTAATTGTTCGTCTCTTGTAGATAATAACATGACTCTACTTTGCATGGTTTCATTGCATTTGGTATAGTTATATTTTCAAGGAGTTCTTATCCATGAAATATAATGCATGGTATTTTCTCTCATATCTGAGAGAGATATTCAATACTTCAAAACATGGCTACATTTATTATTTTGCCATGAACTCCCCCTGCTTATTTTGTCATGAACTCCCCCTGCTTATTTTGCCATGAACTCAACTAGCTTGGTATTTGCATATATACGACGAAAATAGTTTTTCTTTTCTTTTTATCTGCCGTTATGTCACATTTGTTGTTTAATGATGTCCATGTGGTTGGTTTTCAATGACCGCATTGTTTTAAGCACATTTTTGCTATTTGTTATCAACATATTCTTTTTATCTAATTGTATGCTATATTTGTTACATAACATTTATATGTCTGGTTTGCATTGACCCCAGGTTAACGTTTGTGACATATGTGGAGATGTTGGTAGGGAGTATCTTCTAGCTACATGTACTCGATGCCTTGAGGGGGCGGAGCATACGTAAGTTATATTCTGCAACTATTGATTTATATCCAAAAGTTAATTTCCTTTCCATGGTGGTTACATTATGTTTTTAGGTCCATTAGGGTGTATTTGTTGAAGAAAAAAAAATGTCGGTTATTTAGACTAGTCTAGTGGCTGTCATAATTTCTTAGGTGCATTACTTGTAAGGTAAAATACATACGTAACATCCATTTTTCACATGGATATGTTAGTGTTAACTGCCAATTTATTTTTTACTAGTTACTGCATGCGAGTGAAGTTGGATAAAGTTCCAGATGGTGAATGGTTATGTGAAGAATGCCAGCTTAGGGAAGATCAGAACTATTCAAGAAGTAAAGATGGTGCCACAACAGTTAATATGTCTGAAGGAAAGAACCAAACTTCAGAAAGTCGAAGCAAGCCTAAGGCATTGCAAATTGTTGTGCCTGATATGGATGCTCCACAAATCACATGTAGCACACCAACAGCTGATCAGTGTGATGGTAAGAATAAAAAGTTACATTTAGCTTCAGCTGATAAACAAACACGGCAAGTAAAGGTTACCGCCCCCACTTCTGAAAGGCTGGACGTGAAGGGCAAAAAGTTATCGAGCATTCCGAACCGTAACAAGCTGCAAGTTCTTACATCTGATTTGGATACACGGCCACACACTTATGGGACACCAATGGCTGGAGGCTCAAACAAGAAGAGTCAAAGTTCAGAATTTTTGTTAAACCGCAAGAAGTTGCGGGTTTCTACTGATATGGAGTCACCATTGTCAAGTGAAGGCCTACGGAGTCCACCTATATCATGTAAGAGACAGGCAGAGAGTACATCATCTCCTAAGCCTAGGCTCTTCAAAACAGACAGCCTTAGGAAACCTGATGTCATCTCTCGTGAGAACTCGTTTAAGAAACCTAACAAGGGAGGTTTAACTTCAGTTGATAATGTTCCAGTGAGAACTACTCAGGCCGTCAAAAGTTCTCAGGCCTTGTCACGGTCATATTCCTTGGGAAACATGGTGAATGCTAAAACACCAGTTCCTTCACCAAGAGGTTTGACCAAGTTCTTTTATTGTTTTTTTTTGCAAAGTATTCTTTGTTTTCTTTATTATTACTTTTGATCTGGACTGTTCTGTCAACCTCCTAAATATTTTCAACAGGCCTTTTATCAAAGCAACTGTCTTTCAACGGCACCAACAACGGACCAAAGGTCAAGCAGTTGGCTGAAGGCGTGGCTAGCAAGTTGAGACCTGCGAAACATTCCCCAAGAGATCTTAGAGATAAGGGACCCATAAAAAAGCTTGCACAATCTGGATCTTTCAAACGCGAGGGTTCAGTTTGCATAGATGTTGGCTCATCAAAACAAAAGCAAACATTTCATTCGTCCCAAGATGAAAAACCAGGAATATTGAAGCCAGTGAAGGAAAAGAGTTTAATAGAAAGAAAGGGTTCCTTTAGTTTTAAAAAACCAAATATTCCTTCATCTCCAAGGCCTGACAGTTGCATGAAGTTAGGGGAAAGAAAAGTTGACCAGGATATTTCAAGGTCTGGACCAAGCATACTGAAAAGTAGCAAAAGACCTGGTAAGCTCTTCATTTACTTAATTCTTTCTAGGGAAATGGGAAATCTTTGTTTTAATTTTACCCCCTTTTAATGAGCTTTCCTTGTGGTTTACTCGAATTAGGAAATGTTGAAAAGCAGAGCTCTGATTTGTCTAAAAGTGACAATGACAAGCAAGATGTTACTTTGCATCCAAAGCAAATGGAAGTTGTTTCTAGTAAAGATGTTCATGCAATAAAGATATCTGATCCACCAGTTCCATCCCAATGTGTCAAAAGGGATAGCTCAAATGACGTTGGGGATGAGGATTTGTCTGTTTCAGTGAAAAATAGTGACAGAATGCCAAATAAGTCTCCTGAGGCAGTTCCGACAACATCTACTGTCATAACTTGTGAATCAGATTTGCGAGATGTGCCAATAGCAAGCACCTCCGAAGATTCAGCTCCTAAAGTGGTATGCTTCCAACAAAAGCTTTTGGAAATCACAGGAGATGATTCCTGTAATAGTGTAGAGGTGGCTCAAGCTTCAGGAGATATATTGAACGAGATACCACATGTTCAGATGGCAGACAATCTATACCCCCTTGACAATAAATTGGATAAACCTGATTTGAAGCAGGAAGCTTTTGTTGATCAACCTTCAGCTCTTGAAAATCCTTCAAGAGATTTAGTTATTCCAGAGCAGTCCTACATCTGGCAGTATGACTTCTTCTCTTCTACCCCCTCTGTCATGAAATGTAGGTCGTTTTGGGCTTTCTAGATACATAGTTTTTGCTATGAATCTGTCTAGATTCATAGCTTATCTAGACACAGTGTATGTCTAGATTCATAGCCTATGTATCTAGAAAAGTCAAAAGGACCTACATCTCAGGGCGGAGGGAGTACATTTATTCCCTTTAACCAGTTAAGACTTTCAAGAGTTTAAGAGTGTATTCCTTTTATTTCAGGGGTAGCTTTGAGGTTTCAAGACATGGAAACTCCCCTGAAATGTTTGACGGCTTTCAGGCTTACTTGTCTACTTGTGCCTCGTCCAAAGCACGTGAAGTAGGTAAACTGTTACCTGGCAAAATTAGCCTAGCAGAAGTCCCGCGACATTCCTCATGGCCTCTGCAATTTAAAGAAGTAAATCCAACTGAAGATAATATTGCTCTTTTTTTCTTTGCTAAAGATATTGAAAGGTACCACTTTCCTGTGGAGATGTTGGTAGGGAGTATCTTCTAGCTACATGTACTCGATGCCTTGAGGGGGCGGAGCATACGTAAGTTATATTCTGTTTTGACTCGGTTTGTAGTATCTGTCAGAACTACTGTAGGCTGTGTCCAGTCGTTTGTTTGGCTAAGAAGCCATTCAACAATTAAAGTCATATTGACTTTACTTACCAGCAGTTTTCTTAGGTACCAAATGAGGCCTTTGAGTAATTTATTTAAACTGGACCTTTACCCACAGTAATAATCTGCTTAGGTCCCAGCAAATGCACCAAACTATTGATTTATATGCAAAAGTTAATTTCCTTTCCATGGTGGTTACATTATGTTTTTAGGTCCATTAGGGTGTATTTGTTGAAGAAAAAAAAAAAATTGTTGGTTATTTAGACTAGTCTAGTGGTTGTGTCATAATTTCTTAGGTGCATTACTTATCAAAGATATGTGATGGTCCAAGGAAATCAATTCCAAATTCAGATATGGGTTCTTTGGATCCTGACATCACCTGCAAAAGGCAGAAGACTTCTTATGGAAAACACTCTACTTGTAGTTTTGGAGATGAAATGCCACCTAGCAAATGCTTGTCGAAGATACACCCCTTACCGATTGGACAGCATAATCCATTAGATGACTTGCAGTACAGTTATAAGGGTCCCTCAGATCTTGGCTCCCTTAAAAAACCTGTACCCGATAATATCATCCATGTTCTTTCATCTGATGATGAAGATTTCCCGGAACCTAATACTAGATTAAATAAGGCATCACTGAAGGCAGATGAGAGCTCCTCCCCTTTATTGTCACTTTCCCTGTCTACGGTGGCAACAAAGCGAAATCTTTCTGGTTCAGATATTGTAAATGATGAACCACTCTCTCTATCTCTTGGGCTCCCCAGTGTTGTGGAAGGGAGTCGGGTGCTGGAGATGAAGCAATTTCTGCCGGAGAAGCCAGGCATAAACACTTAGTGTTTCTTTAGGTTTGCGAGTGTACAGTTTTGTGCTATGTTTAGCTGTATGGAGTTTAGACAGGGTAGAAGTATGGTATAGCTTTTAAATTATGAACATTTTTGCCTTTTCTTTTCTCACTGTTATATGCATCTGCTGCTGTTGATAGTGATGTTACTGTCTGCCGTATTTTATGTGATATATGGTGTTAGTTTCCCATGAACTCTATTGGTATGACATAAAAGGATATATCAGAATGTGAATGTTTATAAATTCAATTTTGTGCGGTCAAGCTTACACTTTCTAGCCCGAGGTAATCTTAGGCGTGCCTCAACTTGCATGTGTCTCGTGTGATGATGAGAAACATATTTATGTGCAAGTCACCTTTGCCAATCATTACAAGACATAATTTTTTATTTGGTATATTCTGCATTTTGTTATGCTATGTTGGAAGTATCAATTAGCTTTCCATCAGGGTTGAAGATTATTTCTACGATAACGTATGGTATGTTTCTTTTTCCTCTTTATAGCATCTATGGAATGTTTGCTTGCAGATGGCAATCCACTAACTGTATTCATTGCTTTTTTATTTGAAGGTTTTACCGGATGAACCGAACATTTGGATAAGTATTGAGGGATATGATCTTTGGAATTTAATTCAAGTTTTTTTTCCATAAAATTACATCGGAGGTAATGAGCATATGGTATTTTTTTTGGTGGGTATGGCGAGCTGCAAAGGCAACTTACCATGCCTTCTAATTATGACAGGTTGATTGTTGGTATTTGCTTGCTTAATATAACTCGCTTGCTCGGATGGAGCTTTGCTGCTAGCCTTCACCCGACACAACCTGATGAACGATGCAACAACAAAAAAAGAACTAATGCTAAACCTGTATGCTTATTCTATGTTGTTGGTTTATGCATCACCAAATTGCTTCCATCTTTTGGTTAGTTGCTAGCATTGGTTGATTGATCCTAAGCTTTGAAAAATAAAATATTAGTAACCTCACCTTCACCACATGTGTCCTTGAAAATGCTAAAACTCCTCCCAACACAATAATTGGTATTAATGGAGGTAATAGTAATTTGACTCAACTTTTGCATCAATCCACTCAAATTCAAATTTGAGGACGGTGCATCTGAAGCTGTTTCCTCTGGATATCTACTTATCTTGAATTACGTGGCAACTTCATAGCAAACCTGTGCTGCTCCCCATCCTTATCAATTTAATAATGTTCGGTGTAGTTTCTACTACAGAGTTGAACAAAATGTTAAGGGATATGCTGCTGTTTTACACATTGCATTCTGAGGTGTGCTATAATGAAATCGCACTTCAGCACCAATGTTCAAAAAGTATTTCAGATTAAGATTTAGTAGTTGGTACAGAGTGCTTAGGAATTTGACACCTCATAGGTTACCGCCCCCACTTCTGAAAGGCTGGACGTGAAGGGCAAAAAGTTATCGAGCATTCCGAACCGTAACAAGCTGCAAGTTCTTACATCTGATTTGGATACACGGCCACACACTTATGGGACACCAACGGCTGGAGGCTCAAACAAGAAGAGTCAGAGTTCAGAATTTTTGTTAAACCGCAAGAAGTTGCGAGTTTCTACTGATATGGAGTCACCATTGTCAAGTGAAGGCCTACGGAGTCCACCTATATCATGTAAGAGACAGGCAGAGAGTACATCATCTCCTAAGCCTAGGCTCTTCAAAACAGACAGCCTTAGAAAACCTGATGTCATCTCTCGTGAGAACTCGTTTAAGAAACCTAACAAGGGAGGTTTAACTTCAGTTGATAATGTTCCAGTGAGAACTACTCAGGCTGTCAAAAGTTCTCAGGCCTTGTCACGGTCATATTCCTTGGGAAACATGGTGAATGCTAAAACACCAGTTCCTTCACCAAGAGGTTTGACCAAGTTCTTTTATTGTTTTTTTTTGCAAAGTATTCTTTGTTTTCTTTATTGTTATTTTTGATCTGCACTGTTTTGTCAACCTCCCAAATTTTTTCAACAGGCCTTTTATCAAAGCAACTGTCTTTCAACGGCACCAACAACGGACCAAAGGTCAAGCAGTTGGCTGAAGGCGTGGCTAGCAAGTTGAGACCTGCGAAACATTCCCCAAGAGATCTTAGAGATAAGGGACCCATAAAAAAGCTTGCACAATCTGGATCTTTCAAACGCGAGGGTTCAGTTTGCATAGATGTTGGCTCATCAAAACAAAAGCAAACATTTCATTCGTCCCAAGATGAAAAACCAGGAATATTGAAGCCAGTGAAGGAAAAGAATTTAATAGAAAGAAAGGGTTCCTTTAGTTTTAAAAAACCAAATATTCCTTCATCTCCAAGGCCTGACAGTTGCATGAAGTTAGGGGAAAGAAAAGTTGACCAGGATATTTCAAGGTCTGGACCAAGCATACTGAAAAGTAGCAAAAGACCTGGTAAGCTCTTCATTTACTTAATTCTTTCTAGGGAAATGGGAAATCTTTGTTTTAATTTTACCCCCTTTTAATGAGTTTTCCTTGTGGTTTACTCGAATTAGGAAATGTTGAAAAGGAGAGCGCTGATTTGTCTAAAAGTGACAATGACAAGCAAGATGTTACTATGCATCCAAAACAAATGGGAGTTGTTTCTAGTAAAGATGTTCATGCAATAAAGATATCTGATCCACCAGTTCCATCCCAATGTGTCAAAAGGGACAGCTCAAATGATGTTGGGGATGAGGATTTGTCTGTTTCAGTGAAAAATAGTGACAGAATGCCAAATAAGTCTCCTGAGGCAGTTCCGACAACATCTACTGTCATAACTTGTGAATCAGATTTGCGAGATGTGCCAATAGCAAGCACCTCCGAAGATTCAGCTCCTAAAGTGGTATGCTTCCAACAAAAGCTTTTGGAAATCACAGGAGATGATTCCTGTAAAAGTGTAGAGGTGGCTCAAGCTTCAGGAGATATATTGAACGAGATACCACATGTTCAGATGGCAGACAATCTATACCCCCTTGACAATAAATTGGATAAATCTGATTTGAAGCAGGAAGCTTTTGTCGATCAACCTTCAGCTCTTGAAAATCCTTCAAGAGATTTAGTTATTCCAGAGCAGTCCTACATCTGGCAGTATGACTTCTTCTCTTCTACTCCCTCTGTCATGAAATGTAGGTCGTTTTGAGCTTTCTAGATACATAGTTTTTGCTATGAATCTAGACACAGTGTGTGTCTAGATTCATAGCAGAAGCTATGTATCTAGAAAAGACAAAAGGACCTACATTTCAGGGCGGAGGGAGTACATTTACTCCCTTTAACCAGTTAAGACTTTCAAGAGTTTAAGAGTGTATTCCTTTTATTTCAGGGGTAGCTTTGAGGTTTCAAGACATGGAAACTCCCCTGAAATGTTTGACGGCTTTCAGGCTTACTTGTCTACTTGTGCCTCGTCCAAAGCACGTGAAGTAGGTAAACTGTTACCTGGCAAAATTAGCCTAGCAGAAGTCCCGCGACATTCCTCATGGCCTCTGCAATTTAAAGAAGTAAATCCAACTGAAGATAATATTGCTCTTTTTTTCTTTGCTAAAGATATTGAAAGGTACCACTTTCCTCTTAACATTTCACTATTTTATGAGTTTCAATTCTCTGTATACTAGCTGAGGTCTCTGGTCTCTTTGAACAGCTACGAAAGGGCATATGGTAAACTCTTGGAAAACATGCGTTTTGGTGATTTATCCCTCACAGCAAATATTAGCGGCATTGAACTTCTCATTTTTCCGTCTGATAAATTGCCAGAGAGGATTCAACGTAAGTTTATCACTTCTAGTGTTATTGTCTCTGGGCAGGATTGCTCATTGCCTCATTTACTGGATTCCGTCTGATATTTTGCAGGTTGGAATGGTTTACTTTTCTTTTGGGGCATTTTTTATGCCCGGAAAGCAAGTAGCCCACTGGAACTTCCTCCGACAGAGACAAATAATTGTCCATCAGAACAATTTGCTGGATCTGTTATTCATCATGATATGGGTTCCCCTAAGGCACTTCAGTCTTTGGGTATAGATTTGAACGAGTGCCCCAATGATGATGTATCTGAGCCAGTTATTTCGTTTGGATCAGAGAATGAGAAGTCTGGTGCATTTGTAGATCATAATATTTTGTTGGAGTCCAAACATGAGGATAGGAAGCTGAATGCAAGTGAAATACATCATGAGGAAACTGCAGGCACAAGACAAATTGTACCGGGGCATCCCACTGCAGCTCCCTATGGAGCTCATCCTCCCACAATATCAACAGAAGGTCATGACATGATTCGGGATTATCCAATTGCTGCAAAAGGTGGTGGTACCTTTCATGTGACAGAAGCTACATATCGATTCTAGATTTATCCTTGATTGCTGTTTTATATTCTTCTTATATTGTTCATTGCAGGTAGCACAGGAACAGTAGGTAGAAACAAAGTGGAGGTAGAAGATCAAAATGAAGCTCTCTTGTGTGGTGCACAGAAATCAGATGCAAACGGATTATTCTCAGATGAGATAAAACCTAAGAAACATTTTCTTCAGCCTTCCACAGAAGTATCACGCCACTTTAGTGGATCAAAGATATGTGATGGTCCAAAGAAATCAATTCCAAATTCAGATATGGGTTCTTTGGATCCTGACATCACCTGCAAAAGGCAGAAGACTTCTTATGGAAAACACTCTACTTGTAGTTTTGGAGATGAAATGCCACCTAGCAAATGCTTGTCGAAGATACACCCCTTACCGATTGGACAGCATAATCCATTTGATGATTTGCAGTACAGTTATAAGGGTCCCTCAAATCTTGGCTCCCTTAAAAAACCTGTACCTGATAATATCATCCATGTTCTTTCATCTGATGATGAAGATTTCCCGGAACCTAATACTAGATTAAATAAGGCATCACTGAAGGCAGATGAGAGCTCCTCCCCTTTATTGTCACTTTCCCTGTCTACGGTGGCAACAAAGCGTAATCTTTCTGGTTCAGATATTGTAAATGATGAACCACTCTCTCTATCTCTTGGGCTCCCCAGTGTTGTGGAAGGGAGTCGGGTGCTGGAGATGAAGCAATTTCTGCCGGAGAAGCCAGGCATAAACACTTAGTGTTTCTTTAGGTTTGCGAGTGTACAGTTTTGTGCTATGTTTAGCTGTATGGAGTTTAGACAGGGTAGAAGTATGGTATAGCTTTTAAATTATGAACATTTTTGCCTTTTCTTTTCTCACTGTTATATGCATCTGCTGCTGTTGATAGTGATGTTACTGTCTGCCGTATTTTATGTGATATATGGTGTTAGTTTCCCATACTCTATTGGTATGACATAAAAGGATATATCAGAATGTGAATGTTTATAAATTCAATTTTGCGCATTCGAGCTTACACTTTCTAGCCTGAGGTAATCTTAGGTGTGCCTCAACTTGCATGTGTCTTGTGTGATGATGAGAAACATATTTATGTGCAAGTCACCTTTGCTAATCATTACAAGACATATTTTTTTATTTGGTATATTCTGCATTTTATTATGCTATGTTGGAAGTATCAATTAGCTTTCCATCAGGGTTGAAGATTATTTCTACGATAATGTATGGTATGTTTCTTTTTCCTCTCTATAGCATCTATGTAATGTTTGCTTGCAGATGGCAATCCACTAACTGTATTCATTGCTTTTTTATTTGAAGGTTTTACCGGATGAACCGAACATTTGGATAAGTATTGAGGGATATGATCTTTGGAATTTAATTCAAGTTTTTTTTTCCATAAAATTTCATCGGAGGTAATGAGCATATGGTGTTTTTTTGGTGGGTATGGCGAGCTGCAAAGGCAACTTACCATGCCTTCTAATTATGACAGGTTGATTGTTGGTATTTGCTTGCTTAATATAAAGGATGGAGCTTTGTTGCTAGCCTCCACCCGACACAACCTGATGAACGACGCAACAACAAAAGGAGAACTAATGCTAAACCTGTATGCTTATTCTATGTTGATGGTTTATGCATCACCAAATTGCTTCCATCTCTTTGGTTAGTTGCTAGCATTAGTTGATTGATCCTAAGCTCTGAAAAACAAAATATTAGTAACCTCACCTTCACCACATGTGTCCTTGAGAATGCTAAAACTCCTCCCAACACAATAATTGGTATTAATGGAGGTAATAGTAATTTGACTCAACTTTTGCATCAATC
>OAMR01000042.1:3205882-3217880 GCA_900205405.1 Echinochloa crus-galli
CACTCAAATTCAAATTTGAGGACGGTGCATCTGAAGCTGTTTCCTCTGGATATCTACTTATCTTGAATTACGTGGCAACTTCATAGCAAACCTGTGCTGCTCCCCATCCTTTTCAATTTAATAATGTTCAGTGTAGTTTCTACTACCGAGTTGAACAAAATGTCAAGGGATATGCTGCTGTTTTACACATTGCATTCTGAGGTGTGCTATAATGAAATCGCACTTCAGCACCAATGCTCAAAAAGTATTCCAGATTAAGATTTAGTAAGTTGGTACATAGTGCTTACGAATTTGACACCTCACTGTGTAGGTGTTTTCGGCTCAGCCCATGCTCAGCCAAAGTTCAAGTATGCCTGAAAATCTGTGGATTCCTTTCCCTTCTATTTTTCACTTCCTGTTTTACCCATTGTGCTGATTCAAATTAATTGAACAAGGTCAGCCTTTTTTGCATCAGATTCGGTTTAGTGCATGCATACACTGGAGTTGCACGGTTTATAATGGAGCTTTTAAATTTTATAAAATCATAGGATCACATTGTTGTACATGTGGAGACCAACTTGTAGTCGATTTCATTGGTTTGGATTATTTTCATATGCCTAGGAAAGGAAATGATATCCTGCACTCATGCACATATTCACTCATCTGTCCTACCTTTTGCCATGGCCATGCTTGATTAGCCAAACAAATATGCACAATTTGTACATTATGATAATCAGTAGCAAACTCACCGAGTTCACAGGTGACACTTTCTTTTTGGAGGCAGCTTGATATCTTAATTGATGGTTTTTATCATTTCAATCTTGTTGCAACTATTTTTGAGTTGACTTGTATTTTGTGGGACAGAGGGAGTAGTTCTTAATGGTGATGCTATGTAAAGAGAGTTGGTAGCAAATGCTGATATTTGTTGATAGGATCGCGTTCCTGTTCCGCCGTGTTAAAATGTTTGTGTTAGATGATGATTTGGTTCAGTTTGCCGGATGAAATGCATTGTTCATGTAATGTAATATGTGCCTGTCCTCTGCAGCGGGCATGGAGCAAAAAAGCTGGACATCTCTATCCTGCTTGAGAAGTTTCGTCCACTTCAGGGGAGTGAAGTATCTCTGGCAGCGTAGCATGATGATATTGATAGTGCCCTGCTAATGGCGAGACCTTCCAGTGCCGATTTGCCCGTCTCACCTTTGATACGCTTACATTTCCCATCCCTATAGGACATGCTTGCACTTCCCTGAGGGCTGCTTTGCCAGCCTTTTCCCCGCGGGGATCCGCGCTCTTTCCCCGGGAAAATCGCCTGGCCTAGGCAGGCCGGGAGCCCTTCCCCGGGAAGGCCGTCCCGGAATCCCGGGTCCCAAAGGAGCCCTGAGTGATGCACATCGAAAGTGTTGCCTAATGTCGGACGAAGAAAGTGTATAGGACCAAACTGATCAATCGTGTTTACATGGACCCACTGAAACAGAGCCCATTGCCTAGTTGGCGTGCAAAGCAAAAGATACTGAAATTTGTTAGATTTCATGTGTCAATTTCCTGGAAATTATGACCGTGGTTACTGAAGTTGTCTGGTTCGTCGTCGCAATTTTGACACCGGCCTGTTCGCTTGGCTTATCAGACACCAGCTAGAAGTATTTTTCTCTCAGCAGAAATTAGCACTAGTCAGTTAGCAGTTTTTTTTTCCTCTCAACAGAAATCAGCACCAGCGAAACGAAGATACCGTTTTGTTTTAGGCTCTGGCTGCTACGATTCAATTCTTAGCCAAACACTGGCCCACGTTTGTAAAAGTAAGCCGGGAAGGGCTGCCATTACATCAAAAGTTTTAGTCAACCACAGCCGCCAGGGACAAAATGCAAATTTGCCACCGCTTTGAGCCGTTAGTGCAAGTTTGCCACTAAAAAATTACCACTAGAACTGTCATTCATGGAAATTCCTACAAAAATAAAAATAAAAATGGCAAAGTTCATCAAAAGTTGCAATGATTAAGATGAACCGTCAAAGACAAAAGCAAGTAAAACTTATCACCATAGAGTACTTTTCCATAGACCTGCACCTAGCAAACACCTCACATCAACTAAAATACAAACTAGTGCCTGATCTTTAACTCAAATACACAAATTTTATGTACACATATTTAATTGATCATGATAGTCCTAGACCATGATTAGCAAAGGCAACAACATGGTTTGGTCTGTTGCCAGGCACAATTCAATTGAGCTGAAAGACAATATTTTTATTGGCAGACAAAGTTAAACGACGGTCTTAGCAAGGATAACACTGACTTCTTCCAACACTGATAAGTCTTTCATGGCACAACTCTCTGCAACACAGTTTATCATCTCTAGATAAGTTCCAGAAGCTCAGATGGAAGCCATCAGTCTTAAATCCCCGTCAATCAAATCCCCCACTATTCAACTTAATTGACCTTTTTAGTCAAACTAATTGCCCATTCCACAGTAACCATGATGGCATCCCGATCAAGAAAATATCTCAAGTGAACTGGTGTTGATCCACATGAAACACACAAAGAAAGCGATTCTATGTGGAACCATTATGCAATCGATTACTGAGGTTGGGATAGGATGAAAAGCCCGACACACCGACCCGGCTGCAACGCCACTAGAGCCTCTTGTTGCGCCTCGGCAGTCTTAGCACCGGCAGCCGAGGATACGACGCACCGATCCGACTACAACGCCACTAGGGCCTCCTGCTGCGCCTTAGCAATCTTAGCACCGCCCTCCGACGCACCCCTCGAGGAAAGGCCCAATCGCCCCAAAAGACTAGTCTGATAGGGGAAGGGTGGCTCTCCTTTTTAAGGTGGCTTTCTCCTCTAAGCAAGGTGGGATTATTCAGAGGCTCACACGGTCGCCGCCCGACTACAACCGGGCCTGGCCCATTTTGTTGCGTCTTTGCCAACGGGTAATAGTGGAGGAAGATGTCCTCATCAAAGAACAACTTAAATAGTTAAATGACAGTTGAAATCTGTAAAAGACGAAACAGCGGTCATTCCGCAAGCGGGCGCGATATCCACGTCGCCCATTAACCCGTGAACCGTCGGATTGGCGCAGCTGGCGACATGTACCGTCCGATGTGGATCGGGTCGGATCGCTCGCCCATTAACATGCAAATCTGCCTGTTCGCGAATCGTCGGGAACCCGAGGACCTCGTCGCCACGCCTCGGCGGCTCCGCCGCATCTCGTCTCGCAAAGCGCCGTCTCCAGCTCTCCGCCTTCCGCGCAGCCGTAGCCCGCAGTATCTTGGTTCGACCTGAGGCGAAGAGGAGCAAGGGACCAGGCACTCACCGCCGTCGCGAGCGATTCTCTGTTTGACTTTGTGCCTCCACTTCGGGGAAGCATCGTGGTGGCCGGGCTACGAGGCGCTCAGGCACTCCGACCCTCGACGTTCCTCCGCGGCATCGCTGCGGCGTGCGCCCCCTTCTCCGCCTTTGGCCGCGGCGTCTCCTGGCCACAGCAGCCGCCATTGGCGGCGGATAAACCTCCGGAGGAGAACCATCTCATTAATCCATCCAACGCTGCAAGGTTGCGAAGCAAGCAGTTGTTGCTGCAGAGTACCCTGATCCCGTGGGCGTGCACTGGTGCGTGCATTCACAAAACAAAAATGTGCTTTTGAGGTTCCTAATAATTGTTGTTGCTATGTTTTCTGAGTGCAGATCAGTGAGCTAGAGCCTAGAGTATCATGTGAATTTTGGTAATCCTTATACCAATAATAAACCACTAATGCCACTGAAAAAAGATGGTTCAGAAGATGAATCCCTTCATGTTACATATGAGAGCACCCATAACAAGAAAATTTAATGGAGGTAATTCTTCAATTGACATGTACTGTAGTATATTTGTGCTTGTACATACTTTTTTTGTTACTTGAATTAGGATGCATTAGAAAATTTCAAGCCTTCATATCAGTGCTAAATGAAGCCATGTTATGATAATTTGGACTGATATTATCTTTCCTACCTTTTCAGATCACTAGGACAATGAATTATTTAGAAATTCCCATGGACCAAGGAGCAGCACAGGAAGATCCTTGGAAGCTCCAGGTAGGCAGGCAAAGAAGAAAGGAGAGGCATATCCAACAAACTTTACAATAAGAAGGATGATGATGCCAAAGTTTTAGTACTCAATTCTGATGCTAGCCCAAGCTAAGTCGCAGAACAGAAGAGAAGGAAGAGTTCAGTTCCCTACAACTCTTACCTTCGCAGCTAGCTAGCAAGATTTTAGTTTGCAATGATTCTAGCTTATGGTGCTGCCCTTTCTATATACAGTTCATCCTAAAACCTCCTCCCCTGCTGCATTTTGATGCTCCCTATCATCAGTTAACCATGTCCAGTAAAAAAGCTAGGAGAACTAGTTTTGCTTTCTAACAAACTCTGACTAGAAAATATCCTTGCCCTGCTTTCGTAGTTAACTCTGACTGGAAAATATCCTTGCCCTGCTTTCGTAGTTTACGTCATATGAACCATTCTTAAATGAGTTTAGTGCCGAATCTACTTCTGCAGAGATTCAAATCACAAGTCAAAATGAGATTTTTTTTTATGAGTTGTTAATACCAATAACGCAATATGGACATCCACTTCTGCAGAGCTAGTAACATCACTACCAACAACAAGTTGTCAAATTCTCTGAAATCTTGTTAACTATCTAGCTACTGCTTCAGTTCAGTCTTCAAAATACTCCATAGAGTACCTGATAAGGAATGTTCTTTCTAGCAAGATTTTACCATGCTATAATAGCATATGTAGCATCTGAAAAGTGCTCCATAGAGTGAACTAAGGGCTTCCCAATTAACCTTCTGCAACTTACATGGACCAATGGATCAAGCTAAAATTTGTCCTGCGATCATCTATTTCATCTAGCTTGCTTGCGATCGTAGTTTGCCCTTGCGTCATGCAGTTGCCCCTTGGTAGCTTGCAGTATGGTTCATAAGTTGTAATATTCCTGTAAATGAATCCTTTTAGCTCATTATTTTGCATGATCTAGAAGTGATGCTCCTACTACTTACTTGCAGAATGTGCCACTTATTGTACCAGTGCTGTTGAATTGGGGGAGAAGTCTTATGTTATATAAGTACATTTGTGTTGGGCCTCCTTCTTAATATATTGATACACATCTCTTCTGCTTTGAACTGCTATTAAACTGTTTTCAGTTCTTGCTTTCCTTGATGTAATGAAAAGGACAAGTTTCTGAAAGCTGTATATGTTCTCCTATTGTTGCAAGGAAAAGACATCGTCGTGATGAGTGGACAAACCAATTATCCTGTACAATATAATATCTAACTCGCCTTTAAAGTATACAACCAAATATGATCCTGGGTAAAACGACTGAGTACAAATGATAATAGTTCACTCACTGAATGTTGTTTAATATATGCCTTCTCTATGCAAAAGGCACATAATTAACCTCATCGCCATTTTCATTTAATCAAGGTACCTTTGCTAGAGTTGCATTCTGTGATATCAACCACATAAAAATTTGACTTTTAAAGGAAGTTCAGCTTTCCAGATCATTTTGTATGGAAAGTCATACTCATAAGTGCATAGGTGGTTATACACCGACCAGACTGAAATTGTCGCAGTTCCGTTTTGTTGTCATTTTCTCTTGACAAAATAAAGAAGCTTATCATATTTTGAACCGTTGTCATGGTAGTGCCTTTTTCCATTAGCCTACGGAGTTATTTGAGTGATTGATTCCTTGTTTTTAACTTATTATTTCGCAATAGTTGCAGCCGATGCAAATTTCTTCAACACATTACTTTTCTTACCCTTTTACAGAGGAAAAATACCATGTATTGGTTATTGTGGAGTGCAATAGCTCTCGAATTTGATGAAGAATCAGTATTTTCATCACGCAAAAAGCATATACACACGTATTGGCAATAACCTAACCTACTCACAAGCCCTCCACTGGGCCAGCCCAAGCTGGCGCGGCAACGCCGCGCCCCCATGTTTCTAGTGTAATATTAATTCTAGGACAGTGAAAGAACATTATTATTATATGAGTCAACAGCTTGCCTCGGCGCAAATTTGAAAAATTTAAAAGAAACGATGGAGAGCTCGTGTTTCATTGAATGGATAGTTACATGATAATGTATCAGGTATCATCATACATATGAACTTACACACAGATGAACCTTATGTACAAGAATGCATGAATCCTTCGTACAAACACAAGTGGAATAAAATTAATTATCCATGTCTCATCTCATTGCTGACCTGAGAGATGGACCAACACTGAACAATTCATCACAATAGATACAGAAGAAATGCTTAGCTAAGCTGGAGCTGATACCAATCCTTGATCCTTTTTGCAACAATCGAACAGCAAGCGGAGCCATGCCCAGAAGCTCCTTTTATCTGTTTCCTTCTGGCTTGCTCCCCTTGCAGCAACCATACTCTTCATATAATTAACAACCTCCTGACATGCAGAAGAAACATCATTCAGCCAGTGAAGAACATATAATATATTAAATGTGGGAGAACAGCACATCAATGCATACCTGAGCTCCTAATTTTGTAACTTCTCTAGGTGGTACTTCGAGTGGAGTTTCATCAGCATGAAATGTGCGTAGCTTTGAGAGGTTTCCAAACGAGTCTGGCAGTACTCGTATCTGGTTACTACTGATGTCCAACTCCTCTAGCATCTCAAGTTCCCCTATTGATCTTGGTAGTGCTCTTAGGTCGGCAAAGTTCCGGCTGACATTCAACTTCACAAGGCTCGCTGCAAAGCAAATGTTCTCAGGGATCATTTCAACTTCATTAAAACTGACATCCAGCTCTCTCAATCTGGTAAGCTGGCCGATTGTTGTAGGCAGGCCTTTGATTCTGTTGTAGTGTAATGTGAGGATCTCCAGCTTTTCCAACTTGCCAATGGCTTCTGGAAGGGCTTTTAGCTGATTAAAATCCAATCTAAGCTCCACAAGAGAGGCACAAGATCCAATAGTATAGGGTAGCTCCTCAAGTTCGTTTGTCTCAGCAATTAACCTTCTCAAGTTCGTCAACTTTCCTAAACAATCAGGAAGGACCTTCAACAAATTCGAGCTCAGGTCAAGATTCGCTAGGCTTGTTAGATTTCCAAATGATGCTGGAAGAGATTTAAGCTGGTTTGCATGCAAGTCAAGATCAATCAGACTGGAAAGTTCCCCAAAGGTATCAGGCAGATTGATCAGCTGGTTTGCGTGGAGGTCAAGCTTTGTCAAGTATCTAAGGCTACCGACTGTTGATGGCAATGCCATGATCCTATTCTCGGATAGATCGAGCTCAGTAACGTCTTGTAATTTCCCAAGTGAGACAGGGAGCCACTCAACTTGGTCCACCAGCTTACCCCGGAGATTGAGCTCTGTCGTCCCATTCTTTGCTGATGATTCTATAAGACTTGCCACCTGGATAAGACCCATCTTGTCTGTGTCATTATCTGAACAAAAAAACGGACAAGTTAAACTTTAGGATAATACAAACACTGATTTTGTGTGTTTTTAACCCAGATTGGGTTGTTAGTCTGAATTGTTGTACTTGTGTTTTTTTTATTTTTCCTCTTTTAATGAAATGATATGTAGTCCTGCATTGTTCGAGAAAAAAAAGATTAACTAAAGGCATCAGACAACTGGCCCAAAGAAAAAAAAAAGAACGGATAGGCCTACACTAGAATGCACCTCAAAAGTCAATAAAATCAATTGACTAACAGTTCACCATCCATATCTTGGTAAGATAAATCATAATGTCTCCTATCTATTAAAACTAAGCAAGTTGGCACCATCAGATTTAGTAAGACATGCCACGGAATATTGGTACAAGTAACCAAAAATACCCTTCCTAATAGTGGGTCCTGTGGGGGCCAACGAAGGATAGTTCCCAGGTACCTTGGAGTAATTAACATCACGAAAATAGGTGCAATGTCATTTATATCATGACAATTCATCAAACAGCCAATGGCTAAAGATCAGTAGAGAAATTACCTATATACAAACAAAAAAGAATTGCAATTTCATACTCCTATTATCACAATTTGCAGTCTGTGCCTCACATTCCAGTTACTATCAGTATTAAAGCATAGCATCCTATGAATAATGAATAGAACCTTTGCAAACAAATAGTGATGGGGCTAAGATAATATGTCACTGTAGCTGTAGAATAAAAATATCTTCAGAAACAAATTTATCAACTGGCTGCGAAATTGAATGAGGTATTTGGTTCTGGTAAAGTTTTCCATAACAGACCCATGCCTCATAGTGTCCAATTATTAGCGGTAATTATTTGAGTTGCATGCACCAACCAGTTCAACCCAAAAGTTTAAGCTGATAAGAAAATATGGACAATTTACCTATATGCTTCAATATTAATGAACTAGTAGCCCATCTTGAAATGCAAGGGATTTTGGTTATGCACATGGACAAGTATTGACAAAAAGGGAGGGTATTTTTGGCTATGCACTTATATTTCCGGAGTGAAGGAAGTGTGGTTATTATAACTGGTATATATGATGGCATACTCGAATAAGTCAACTGTAAACGAACTACCATGGGTCGAGTTTAATGAACTTGTTGATTTTTTAATGAACTGCATGATGGAACTAGTGACTGAAAATATGGAGGACAGAAACATGATAAATTGAGTAGCAAGAAAAATTTACAGAACAAAATCCAGACCAGTCAACAGAGTAGCACCATTCGAACAATAAACGTATGTTTCCAGTTCGTAGCAATCAAATTCAACATGAGGCGTAATACCTGTAGAAGCAGCCCGACGTAACGACGAGACGGACTTGGGTTCCAAACCCAATCCGCCCTTGCTTCCGCGGTCTATCTCTGTCGCGGCGGCGGCCACCGCCGCCGCCAGCTCCGGCCTCCGCTTCGCCTCCACCTCCACGACCTCTTCGATGACGACGCCCCCACCCCCTCCCACACCTCCATCACCGCCGGGGGACACCACGCGCGACGCCCTCTGGATGAGGTCGTCGAATACCTTGAACCTCCGCTCGAGCTCGACGACGTGCGCGGCCTCCTTCCGCTGCTGCAGCGAGCGGAGCCTGACGGCGTTGCGCCTGGCCTCCCGCAGCACGTCGAGGAGCTCGGCGGGCACGCCCGGCCGCGCCCGCGCCGCCGCCTCCTCCCCGGCGATCTCGGCGAGGCGCGCCTCCTCCTCCGCGTCCGCCGACGCCAGCACCGCCGCCGCCGCCTCCACCTCCTCCACGGCCGGCCGCGGCGGCAGCTCGCGGTACAGCCGCGTGAGCTCCTCCACCGCCTCCGCCACCACCATCTCTGCACCCCCCCCGCAAGCTTGCTTCCCCAGCAAGAGGAGAGAGACTGAGAGCAAGAGCTAGGAGCTGCCAATAATAATGGCTCGGCGGCGACGGGAGCCAGCGTGTATAAAAAGTGGAAATGGGAGGGCTTAATTGCGAAGCCAAGTGCTTTGAAAAGCCAACGGGGGGATTCGGTGGCGGGTGGGGTTGGGACTGAAAGTTAATGCGAGGGGCTCACGCGCAAAACGGAGGGTGGCGGCCGGCGCGGGGCGTGGGGCCCAGAGCTTAGCTGTCAGAGGACCCGGACGTGTCCGGTAGGATCTGGAACGAGGTGACCGGTTTTTCCACCGCGCTGTGGCCCTTGCTGTGTCCGATTGCTCGAAGTAAGCCAAGCCAAGCCAAGCGAATGTACAAGATGCAATGGCAATGACCTTTGCAATGGCCTTTGCAATGGCAATTGCGATTGACTGACCATACTGTCACAAAGATTTGACATTTACCGCCACTTTACTTGCTGTGATTTGTTTCAGCACCGGTGATTACCATAGAAACTGGATTAGATTCGTTAGATAGCAAGAAGGTTACTCCGTAAACAAATAAACAATGCTAAAGAGGCATCTGATGGGATCATGCATGGGAGCTCCGGCGTCTTCTTGGTCGTCGTTGCGAACCTGCGGCACGCTCTCTCTCTCTCTCTCTCTCTCTTTCTTGTTTCAGCACTTGTTTTATGGGAAGCAGCATGGGTTACAGCTTAGCCTGGCAGGGAGGGGCGACAGGTAATCCGCGCTAGATTATTTGGCTTGGCATCGGTGCAATCGACGTGCACGGCAACAAATCTTCAACGGACAAAACGGGGGGACGCCGCGCCGGTTTTGGACATACCCGGACTCAACCAACCCCCTCGTGCGTACCGGCCGGCCTGAGCCACTTCACTGGTCAAACCGACGCTCCTGCTTACTACTCGCAGCGGAGGGAAGGGAAGAGGTCGATGGCGCTGTCCGAGCCTCCGAGGAGACAGACTATTATCGGATCTACTGCCTAGTTGAACTCTTGAGGGAGACCGGAGCGTGATGCTCTTGAGCTCTAAAAGGACTTGCTTGTCCTAAGAGAGAGAAGCAGTAATGGAACAACAATAGATATACTGGAGAAAATAAAGTGCAAAAAAAAATTACAAAGGAAAAATATGGAGATGTGGGGGATCGAACCCCGTGCCTCTCGCATGCAAAGCGAGCGCTCTACCATTTGAGATACATCCCCATTTCGAAATTTATTTCCAGTAATACTGATTATAAAGTATAGTGACATGTCGAATCAAGCAGCCAAGAGCTCTAGACCCATCCGCTGGCTTGACAAAGTTGAAAGTTGTATACAGAGGCGCAGTGACATACTTACGCCTTCTTTGTTCTTCTTTAGTCATAACTTATTAAAAAAGGGGGGAAATGATAAAACAAATATAATGCTTCGTTTAATCAATCAAAGCAACGCGCATCCAAAGTAACGGTAAGTCGGTAACCAATACGTTATGCAACCAGTAACAACACATGCCGAACCTTTTTAGCATGTCACCCGTGGTAGCCAGGACGGGAAATCCCCATTGCCGTACATGCCAGAAGCCTACGTTTCTCAGCCAAAATGTACTGCAGCGTAGACGATCGAGGAAGCTAATTAATTGGAGTCTTGATCGAACTCTAGTTTGCTCCTCTTTAATGGGTATTTTTTTTTCTCTGGACACTAGAGAAGTATGAAATTGGCCACAAAACATTGCTCAATCTTGTCTTTGCTAGAGTATACTTTTTATTTGCGTCAATTTACCACAAGACACCGTAACAAATAAAATATTAATTTATAAACTCATGGACTATCAAAAGTCAAATTTGTCTTTAATAACATGATGTTCACAAGTCAGTTTTCTGCTGGGCCTGAGCTACTCCGTGTGGTGATGCGCCCGAACCGCAGCGAGAATAACTAAAAAGAACGGGTGGGGCCCACTTTAACAAGGACAGAAATGACTTCCCGTGCTCTTCCTCTCCCCCTCTAATCAAGAAATAAATATTTTATTAGCTCTTGTGTCCATCAACCAATTGCCACATTTGAAGAGTGTCCATGAGAAAAACCAAATTAAACGACGTCCATCGATAAAGAGTGGCATTGAACGGTATCCTACGGCAAAATTACCCCTCTTTAATTGGTTCACTGCTCTGTAGATTGTTGAGTGGTGCAGAGCGGAGAGCTAACCACAAGCCATCGATAGCTTTGCCGAGCGAGATTGCATCACTCCAATTATCAGAATCAAGTACGTACTGACATCGGCTGTCTATTTCAGTTTCTGACACATGCTGAAAACTTGCTGCTGATGAGAAAGGTTTTGATTGGAATTGGAATTGGAATCAAATGCTGGTTTTGATTGGAATCGGAAGAGAGTGGAGCCGAGCAGCCTGAGGCGCGTACTCGCGCTTCGCCCTGCATCCTCGAGCTGCCCTAGTACGTGCGCCTCGAGTGCCAAGCGCTACCTTGCTACAGAGCACCACTGTGGGAGCTGGGGCTGCGGGAGCTTCAGGCCTTGTTTAGATGCTAAATTGGAAGGCTAAATTTGGAAATAGAATGTCGCTTCGTAATCATTGCGTAACTGTAGCATTTCGTTTGTACGTGCGAAAAATTATCTAAAAATTGATTAATTAGGCTCAAAATGTTCGTCTCGTGGAGTACAACAAAACTGTGCAATAAGTTTTTGATTTCATCTATATTTAGTACTTCATGCATGT
>OAMR01000042.1:3235564-3254980 GCA_900205405.1 Echinochloa crus-galli
TTACTTTCATAAAAATATACATATATAACTTTTCAAGAAATATTTTTATAGAAAAGAGAATTCAAAGTTGTGCTTTGGTGATCATGTCGCTGTCCTAAACGACTTCTAATAGTGAACTGGATGGAGTATTAGCTTGCTCTGAATGGTTATAATGTCATATTACATAAATGTAGTGATGATAGAGTAATTTTCAATCTAACCCTTCTCTTAACAAAACGAAATACGGAGTAACCATTTGCGAGTGCTTACTATTGAATGTTTGCTCAAAGTTTGCGCAAGTTTACATAACACTGGACTTTTTGTGTCCCTAGCCGCTAGCCCTTCTAAACCCCGCTCACGCCTTCGCCCGGTGGTCGCTGTCGGCAGAGATGATGATTGGTGAAGAGGGCGCACGTCTCGAATGAATTGTTGACTGAACTTTTGCCATTTCCAAGCAAGAATAGAGCTCTGATTTGATCCTGACATTTCTCCAACAGTACAACACTACAGAACATCATTGACATGATGACAAGGTGATGTATATTTTCCCCTAATTAATTCACCCCTTACACTCGCAATGACTTAACTCAATTTTTTTGTTCGCAGGGTGTGGGTTCAATTTCGTCAAGAACACCCTGGTATTGAACATGAAACACTGAAATGGAACATTGGCTTTCCGGTAAGCAAATAATTAGTTGGAAACCAGTCATGCACTGCTTTGTTCCACAAAGACCAACGAATAGAGCAAGGATAAACCCGCTTGAGTAGCGGTACTCAACTAAGATAGCTCAAGATAAAAGTTCAAAAGTAATCTAGCCAAATGCTTCCCCGGCAACGGCACCAGAAATGGAGTAATAGTGAAACCATTGTAAGTGGAGCTGAACGAGTGGACCATGGATGCAGCGTGAAATTAGGTGGCACATGCATATATTTCCACAAAAGAAACTAGTGAGTTTTTGTGATATGTATGATCCAATGGTCAAACTTTGGCTATCAATTATCTTTACCATGGATGCTACTCAGGTGCTCGAACACTAGATTGGAGGCCCTTTCACGGATTTGGAGCATTTAGCTAACTAAAATTACTTCGTCTTCATTTTCTCTTACTTGCTGTTTATTTTATAATTCAACTCTCATATATGTACTTTGTAATCCTTATCTAGTCGCGGTTTCTGTTTTCAATTACTCAATATGAAATTTTATCCCTATTTGTAATTCTAAGCTGGTCATGTATCGCTGAGCTTCGTTAGTTTTTGTTGCAACATCCCCCTTCCCCCGACTTCGACATTCCAATTTTCACACCTGTTGCAGTTTAGAAATATGTATAGGGGACTATGGGGTACTTTGGATCATGTTTTTAATGGTTCATACATGTAATTTAGATCTTGATTCAGATTTTACTGTAAGTTATTTTTAATAAGAGCATAAGTAGATAATTCATATGCAAATTTATGGATATGACACTTTTATAATGCTAGAGGTAGAAAATTTTGATATAGGTTTATGGGTTATTTTAGGATAATTTTCATAATGCAAAAACTGGATTATTTTTTTCTAAATAAGAATAAATTCAATGGCTATAAGTATAAATGACAATTAGAGCCCTTTTTTTGTGAATGACCAGTACACACCCGGATGCTCACAATGCACGTGCACTCACCCCTTATGAATACATACACAAATCAAACCTTTAATTATAAGCATCTCTGAGAGACTGAGCCAGTCGATGTCGAGGGGGGGGGGGCCGCTATCAACGGGCACGTGTACCACCGAAAGAATAGCGTCAGTTGAATCCTGGAAAAAAGATCTAGGAAAATACATTAGGAGTGGGCTATATATACATGTCCATCACCTCCAATTGAGCTCCCTTGCCATCCAAGAAGTTTAATTGGAGGTCAAAAGCAAAAGCAAGAGAAGCACTAGAAGTGATTTGCAAGTTTCTTAATTCAAGATTAATGCCATCTTTAGTGCTAAGTGAGTAGCAAGTGTGCATCCACATATTTATTTGTCTTGTGTAGGTCAAGTGAGGTTTTTTTTGTTTGGTACTCTTGGTGATCGGCATCACCTAGATGGCTTGGTGTTGGTGTTCTTGGTGAGCTCTCATGGAGGTGTCTTGTGAGAAGCCCCAAGAAAGTTGTGCTCGGTATTCTCGATCCTTGCACAGATAAGTGAAACTTAACCCTTCCGTGGATGCTCCAACGAGAACTATGGGGGAGTGCCAACTCTTTAATAACTCAAGAAAAAATCGGCATTCTAACCATTCTTTAATCCCGCAATTTCAATTCCTAGAATCGCCATGTTAATTATTATTGGAACCTAGAGTGCAAACCTTTTTAATGACTTGATACTCACACTTTCTAAGGTTTAGCCACATGTGGTGAATAGGCTTGATTGGTAGGTTTTATTTTCGCGAGAAAAATTTATAGAAGCCTAATTCACCCCTCTCTTTTTTTTGCGAAACCTCTCCCTTTTTAGGCATCTTGATCAATTTAGAGCCTAACTTATTGTTTAATATATTTAGGCTAAATTTTTAAATAATATGAATGATTAAGTATTGTAAAAAATTAATAATGAATAGTAATTTAGAACGAGGGGAGTATATATATGTGTTAGCCTTTAGCCCTTTACACATCGGTGCTGTAGAACAGCGATAATAAACAGAAAATTTTCTTTACTAGGCGTGCACATATGCTACTTTTCCCGCAAAGAAAATCTTGGACACAAAAGGTACCAGTTATTCCCTTGCTCTTAAAGAGGCTAAGAGAGAAGCCAAGTAGCATAGATCACTTTTTTGTTTTACAGCCGACTCCAGGAGACTTTGCCTTAGGCGTGCCGCAGACACGCAGCAGCAGCTTAGTTCATTTTCCTTGCCACACGATGCCTAATCTGGCTAACAAAACGTTCGCCGCATGTTAGGCGCGCCGCTGTTGCGGCGTGGCAAACGTAGGCGTCGTCCAAACGGACCCTCATCCTCATATATGGGCATTCCAGATGCCAGTCATTCTAATTAACGTGAATATACATCACGGGTGCGTTTTAATGCTGATCCGTGCTGGCTCTAGCAAACAAGTGCTCTTTGGTGCCCATGTCACGACTCACGAATTAGTAGCTGCTTTTGTTCTACCCGTTTTCTACTTTTTTCTTTTTCATATATGTGAAGTGCTGGATGGTTCTCTCAACAGCTGCAGGTGAACAATATATAGGGCAGCCACAATGTGCCCAAAAGTGGTCTTTATGACGGCACAAAGGTACCCACAAACATTGTAAAACCAGTCTTGGTAGATGAACATTAGTTCGGTCCTACTGATTGTGATATGTAGTCGAATTTATTACCTTAGAGCAACTCCAGTGGAACCCCTTAAATTAGGGCCTCCAAAACTTATTTCCAGGCCCATCTCCAAATTATAGAGGTCCAAAACAAACACTCAACTCCAGTAGGCATATGAACTCGGGCCTCTATTTCTCCTTGGGCCCACCTGTCAACCGAATGGATGGGAAATATCTGGTGGGACCCATGGTTGGAGGGGAAATTGGAGTGCCTCTAAAAATGGAGGCTTGGTGGGGAGATTTGGAGGCCTATGCAAAATGCAGATCCATTTGAAGGCCCTGCTGGAGTTGTATTTTTACTCCAAGCCTATAAATTTTGAAGTAGAGGCCCATATAGAGGCCCCTGCTGGAGTATCTTTATGAAGATTTGGAAACGTAATATCATGCCGCATCCTCATGTTGTGAAGCAAATTGTATATAAAAAAAAAGACTAACAAAAAAAAACGTGGCGGGCTATATATATATATAGTAAAGCGATACATATATATATACAACTCGATCCAACACGAGTGTTGCTGCTAAGCAAAATAAAATTTCCAACTCCGCGCAGTCTATTACTACTGACGCCTCTGTTCGGAGCGGCATTCAAACTTCAAATTTGCCCAACAAGGAGCACGTCATGTGTTGGATCACGTCAAAGGCTCTCGTGTTTGACACCAGCCGTCTTACCGACACTGCATTCACATTCCTCATTTCCACATCCATCAAGCCTACACCATTCACATAATTACATTCCTCATTTCCACATCCATCAAGCCATCGAGCCTACACGAGCCATAGCACAGTGATCCTGGCCATCGCTGACAAGATGAGCACGCTGGCTGGGTGGGTCCAAATCATTTCAGCCATTGCCAGGCATACAATGCAAGCTGGGAGCCAAGTATCATTATGTGACATACACTAGGCAATTCCATTATGCAACAACCATTTCTTTTCTTTCGGACAGAACAGTGCATAATTATGCAACAATGTCTTGCCTAATTAACATGATCTAAGGTATAATGGCCAAGCCTTCCAGTTCGATAGAGATTGAGCAGTTTCAAAGCTACAAGTTTACAAATATCCTCGCTTGATTCAGTGGAAACTTTGAAAGCCTCCCGCAAGGATACAAATTGGCAGTCTATTAATCTTCTCAATTCATCTTCCTTCCCGAGATCACCCTTAAAGGATGATATAGTCTCAACAAGCACTTGGCGCACAGCCTTCACGATGAAATCCTGCAAAATAGCAATAAAAGCAGTGCATACTTTGATGTTAAAGAATGACTCACTGCTACAATTTTAAATATTTAGAATAACTTACAGTATAACTAGGCTGCAACTTACAATATCAGCAGCAAGAAATTGCAGAAACAGTATAACTAGGCTGCAACTTACAGTGCATTGAACTCTAAACTCTTTGGCACACTCACCTGAGTATGATCTGAAACATATTGCCTTTTCTTGTTGTGACTCCTGGAGGTATTTGCATTACCACTAGAAAACCCATCCCCCGCTTGATTCAGGTTCTCCCACTTCCTATATTCCTCCCTTGAGTTCACAACTGCAAGAAGAAACTGTGCGATATCATACTCTTCTAACAAGGATCCTTTGATTGCTCCTGCAAAAGAGTGTGCATGCATCAGACACATGTACAGATGTACTATGAAGTGAACCCAGAAGCTTTGGAGTAATTTGTACCTGTCAAAGCTAGCCTGGGACCAGAATCATCATTCGCAAATCTTGGCGACAGAACACCAGGAGTGTCTAATGCATATATATTCGGGTGGCTAGCAACCTTGTAGATCAATAAGCCTTGTAAGATGTAAATGTCATTGACTATCAGGTTGACAGTTACTGAGCCAAAAAATGTTGAACTAACGGCTTCTAACGCACAATAGAAACAGAAGAAGCAGATGCACTGTTGTCATTTCTAACAACCACTCTTCAACTTCATTGTCCTTGTGCAAGATAAATTGGACTATATGCAAACAGTACTGCAGCACATATTAACTTGTAGTAGTGTTATCTATTACCATCTGGAAAAGCAGCATTCTAATTTTACGCATCCTACAACATACTACATCAGCTGTTCAAATTACCTTGTATCCACTTATGTCTCTAGTTTCCCCAGGATGGCTGCTCACAATCGCATGCTTGAGCTTTCCCTTCTCTGGCCAGACAACAATCATCGGGATTATCACAATCAGAACCAAACCAAAGCAGATGCAACACAAATAACAGAGCAGCAACAGCTAATCCGCATATATGACCTGCTGCCGCGATCCTCCCAATTTGATGCATCGCGTTAACAATGGACGACTTCCCAACGTTAGGTATTCCAGCCAGGAGGACCGTTCCCGTGCAATCTGTCTGGCCACGCTTGATCTCGCTGATCCTCAGTCGCACAGCAATCAACAACTGCAAAGAGAAAAGGAGAAAAAATGGTAGCGCAATCAGACAGAGACATCTGCGGCAGCATTGAATCGAAACCAACCTAAATGTTAAAATATACTATTTATTATACTGATGAGATAAACAAGATAGACAGCTGCCCAAGTGACACTGCCTAGTGCCTACCTCCTTGATGCTTTCCCTGTTGTGCGAATTCACCGCGATGCACGCGCAGTTCATCTGCTTCTTCATGTACGCCGTCCATTTCTGAATCAACACGAGCAACTCTCGCACATCAGAATTCAGAACCAATCAACCGTCAAATTTCCACAACAGGAAGCCGCAGGGGCGGGCTTGATTTACCTCCGTCTCGGACGGGTCAGCAAGGTCGGCCTTGTTGAGCACGACGACCCGGCGGCCGTGGGGCTCCAGGGGCCCGCGGCGGCGGAGGAGCTCGAACGCCGATGAGGAGGGCACGCGCGCGTCGCGGACCTCGAGGACGAGGTCCACGAGGGGGAGCCGTGTGCGGATGGCGCGCTCAGCTGCGGCCATGCGGCGCCCGTACCACGCGCCGGAGAGCTCACGCACAGCCGCGCCCAGGCGGCGCGACACGGCGGCCTCCGCCGCGGCCGCCGCCATCGGTGACGGCGGGGGCGCGGGCGTGGGCGCGGGGCGGGAGTCGATGCGTGGGAGGAGCCCTCGTCGGGTGGATGGGCTGGCCGGCCCAAGCAAAAACCAGGTCGGTTTCGAATGAAATCAATTTTAAAGCTAGACTAATAATGAACTGCTTCCTGTTCAAATCGCAGTATCAGGTGGCCTTACATGAAATCTTGTCGGCATGTTCGTTTGGTTTATCAGTCATCATTTAGCAGTATTTTTTTCTCAACAGAAATCAGCACCAGCCACCAACCAGCTAGTAGTATTTTTCTCTCAGCATAAATCAGCATCAGCTACCCGCCACCAGCCAAACGAACGGGCCCGTGTCAACTAGCAAGCAGTTCCTAGTTGAGTCTGAAAAACAGGGTTCTTCGCGCTTCACTTCTCCGCTGTCAATCTGCAAACTGCAGAAGATTGAAAAAGGGGAGAGCGCACTCGGTACTCAAATGCCTCGAAAATAACAAGCTGGTGACCACGGCTGGCTCGCCGCCCTCTCCTTTCGCCGTCAGATTCTTGGAATGACGGTGACCTGTTCTATTAGTATTTCCCATTGCTAATATTCTCCCCTCTTTCTGTCGTGAATAATGCTCTTCTCCATCACCGTGTTGTGTTAGTGTTGTTTTCTTTTCTCTCTTTGTTGCTGTCTAGCTAGCTATAGCTAGCTGCCTGCCTGCACTTTCCTGGCCGGTCGGTAAAGCACTATGCTATGCTTGAGAAATCGATGCTAAGGTTCCGCTTACGTGTCATGAGAGTCCACGCCAGGATTCAGTTGTTTCGTGAGGTGAATGTTCAGCTGGCTGTTGGTCCTTGGCTCCGAAGTCATTCCTTCCTTTTTCACCAGCTGAAGAAACTATCTCAGATAGGTTAGCATCCCTAGCAAACACAGACAGTAGTTTATTTTTCTCTGTCCTCTTTAGCCTTTACTTCCGTTTTCCCACAAGCACTTTTGCAGGCAGTAACTTCATGCAACATCTTTTCATGTGCAAAAATCTTGTTGTTTTCAGTTTTGAGTATACTGAAGATCGATCAGTTCAGTTCACGACACATCACAAAACAACACATCTTGTTTGCAAATACAGAGCCGGTAGCTGGAGAATTTTAATATATATACCAAAGGGTTGTATATTACAACATGATGTGAAGTTATTAAGGCTAACAAAGCACTGCAATATTGCATTGTAGTACTATATCTCGGTTGTACATAGGACAGGCCAAGCACAGTGGTACATAAAAAGAAAGGACCCACACATTAGAAAGAAGAAAGTGACACGTTGCACAGCACGGCCATGCTACAGAGAAGACTACTAAAAAAGATGCCGTCTGCAGCCAATAATACCCCCAATTACATAGCCTTTTTACTTATAAAAAGGCATATAGAGATTATGTATATATGTATATATACGCTATATCTGTATCTCCCGTGCCGTGGCTGAAAATATACCGCCGCGGTTCTGGGAGCAAAGGTCACTGGAAAGCCTTGTTTTACCACAGTTAACAGTAACACACATGCCACCACATCTTCAGGAGCATGCAGTCCGATACGATCAAATCAGGCGCGTTATTGCTAGTTGCATGTGTCCCCTGAGCTCAGAAGACAATCCTGTTCTCCTCCGGGAAGGAGAAGAAGAACGACGCCAGGTCGTCGACGCCGGCGCCGCCGTCGCTCGCCTGCCTGCACAGCATCGTCGTCGGGCTCGCCGCCGTGTTCCACGCCTCGGCGCCTGCACACACGTTCACACCCCAACAGCCGTCATTCACATGCATCGTCGTGTACACTGACCAGGAACAGTTAGTACATATATGTCACGATCAAGTGACTGAGATTCTGAGAAGAGCAGCAAGTTGTTGTTACCGTTTGGGAAAGTGTTTGTTGGGCAGGCGAAGCTGTCCCATCTGAGGTCGTTCTCCGCGAGGCCCATCCCCATGTCGCCGCCGCCGGCGAAGAACGGCGGCGCGCCCGCGGCGGCGGCGGGGAAGTCGTCGCCGATGAAGAACGTGGCGTCGTGGGGAGGCGAGTGGCTGCTGCTGGGCACGAACAGCGGCGGGGGCAGCGGGCTCGCCGGCAGCCCGGTGGTGGCCGTCGCCATCGCCATCGCCGTCACGACGTCGCCGCCGCCGTACGCGAGGGGGCTCTGCAGAGTCAGCGTGCATTTCGTTTCAGAATTCAGACCGCGACCGCGTTAAGACATACATGCTCGTCTGACGACTGATGACATGGAAAGCAATGGAACAGTACGTAACACAAAGGAAAGGTTCTTCTTTTCTTTTTCTTTTTCGTTTGTTCTGCATGTGGAAAGCAATTGATTGTACCTGGAACGCGTTGCGGCCGGCAGATTCAGCTATGGTGCGGCTGATGATGTCCAGAGCGGGACGAGGAGGGGAGCTGGAGTTGGTGGGTGTGAAGGCGCTGAGCTGCTCGCTGCTGACGAGGGACGAGCTGCTCGAGACCTTGCTCATCTGCCCTCTTGACACGGCGCCGTTGCTGACGCCTCCTTTCGCCTTGGAGCCCGCCGGTTCGCCCTGCAGCAGCCCGGCCTCGTGCCTCTTGATCACGCGGCACAGCGCGTAAGCCCCCTGCAAGAGGAATCCATCAAATTCAGTTCAGTTCAGCAATCAGTGGCACGGATCAACATGACAGGACGGGAAGGGAAGAAGAGCAGTGGGTAAGGTGTGCGTACGATGAAGTTGCAGGCGCCGTGGGCGAGGTCCTGGCAGAGGCGGTACTCGTGCATGACCCAGTCGGTGCGCTCGCCGCCGGGGGCGCGGCCGCGGTAGAAGACGAGCGTCTTGCGGAGGCCGTAGACGCCGCCGTCGCAGGCGATGCGGCGGTCCTTGCCGGTGGCCTTCCAGTACCCCGTGGCGGTGGCGCGGTTGGTGCGGGACCCGTTGGGGTACTTGCGGTCGCGAGGGCAGAAGAAGAACCACTCCAGGTCGCGCTTCGGCAAAAACGACTTCTCTGCAGATCAAAATTAAACACCAATCGATGATCATCAGCTATACTGTATATATTATTGCCAATAACGACTTATTAATTTGGATCAACGTACACGACGATCATATATTTTTGAACGAAGAAAGAAAGTTGCATTGCATGCAGTCTCTGATGATGATTCCCATGTCTATTGAGCTACTGTACTAATTATCAATTGTTGTCGGGCTAATTGTCTTTCAGGGAATGAGAACATGCTTCTTTTGAAAAGGGCGACACGACTACTTATCTGCAACCGGCCTAGGGAGAAAAAGGCCGGGCAGATGCCCGGGGAAAAACAATAAAAATGGTCTCTGTACTTTCTGGTAGCTAACAGCGAAGCATCGATCCCTAGCAAGTGAAATTCATGTTCCATTTACTTTCCACTGTCTATCGGGAACGGGAATTAACAACAGCTAAAAGCCTACTAAGTCAATGGGGTCTCGAAAATTTCCAGGCGAAAAGTTCACCATTCTGACATTCGGTAAAATTCAACTGCAACTGCAACTGCAAAAGAAGAATGAACCACAAACTAGTAGTACATCTGATCGATGATTGATGCACTAGAGACGCACGCACCTGGTAGCTCCCACGGCTCGGACTTGTAGAGGTCGATGACGGGGATGACCTCGAGCTCGATCTTGAGGTTGTCGACCTTGCGCTTGAGGTAGTAGCCGACGAGCTCGTCGTCGGTGGGGTGGAAGCGGAACCCGGGCGGCAGAGTCATGGTGCCCATGGCTTGATGAAATTGCGGCGGTATGAATGCGCACTTGCAGGCTATTCAAATACCTCCGGCAAGAGCTAGCGCAGCTAAAAGAGGACAGGCAGGAATTGAAGGAGCAAATGGAATGGAATGCAATAATGCCAACTGCCAAGTAAATATTTCAGGCAGAGGAGCTAGCAAGCACGTATGTATTTGTAGGAGGAGTAGTAGTAGCGTCAATGAACAAGGAGAAAGTATGTATTTAAGATGTGGAAAATCCAAAAATAAAAGCTCTTCCTGGTGTGGAGACCCAGCCGGCAGACGACGGCGCTGAAGAATTCCAAGAATGAGCTGCCGGAGTCCAAGATCATTGCCAGATCAAGCTACCAACTGCCAGGCTACGGTCTACGCGCTACGAGCTAAACAGAACAGGTGATCCAGGCTTCGCTTAATGATCTGCTGAACCAGAAAGCTAACGATCAGGAACGATGGAGGCTATGCTGCGGAAGCAAGAGCAAGTGCTGATCGAGAATTGTTTGGGAAGGCTGGTGAGAGAGAGAAAGGTAGGAGGAGGAGATCAGGGTGTGAGAAGCGGCGGGCTGGTGGCGTTTTTATAGAGGTTTAGGCAGCCGTGTGGCGCAGGGGAGAGAGAGAGAAGAAGAGGGGAAAGCAAGCGATGGCGGCTCGGGCGGCGCGGCAGCGGCTGGGCGGTCGGCCGTGTAGGCGTAGGAGATGGAGGAGCGAAGCGATTCCAAGCGTCTGCCGCGCCCCCGCGCCGTTGTCCCGCCCCCACGCTGCCGCCGGGAGCCGCGTGACTGTTTCACACGCTTGCGGCTCGATCAGCAAATTAACAAAACCACTTGCTCTTGTTGCACAAGCCTATGGGCTCGCGATCTCATTCAGTTAACCAGCAAGCAGCAAGGCCGACGTATACGTACGTGTCGACCTGCCCTGACCCCTGGCCTCGATCAACTAACTCACATGGACTGGCAGCAGATACAACTTAACTGTACAAGTACTACGTGTGATTCTTGACCGACCATGACTCCATGAGGCCAAAGAAAAAAGCATGCTTGCGTTGCGTGTGTGTGCGCGCGCTACAGTCTTTTCTAGTTTTCTACAGCAAATGAATGAATCTTTGCGGCGACATTTTCTTGGGTTTACCATTCCGGGAAAGGGCGGCCTGGCCCGTGGTTTGTCTCGCGGCTGCCGCCGGGCAAGCGCCCCCCGCTGAAAAGCGCTGGTTTGTCTGTTCATATAAACTTTAGGTTTGTCTATGAATTTATTCGCGTCAGGTAAGATCCGCGCTTAGCCCGTCGTCGTAGATCAAAGTCGGTAGACAACACGTCCCGTGATGGGATAAGTTTCGTGCCCAGCCGTTTCACTTGCTTTGCTTTTTTGCTTCGTTTTTCACGGCGCGTGTTCGTTCAGACCTAAGTAAGTACTGCGTCCCATTGATTTTCAGCACGATTATTAATTACACTCGGTTTTTACCGCTCGGGTGTCATATGCGCCTTAATTCAGTATATTTATATTTTCCTTTTCCAGAAAGGAAACTTGTGCTGCTACCTGGTACTTCCCCCCAGGCCCTGCCCTGCATGCTTGAGCTTGACCTCACGTGGCTGTTCTGTTCTGAATTGACCCCTGATAGACCCATCCTAGTATTCTCATGCTGCTGCATGATACACGCACGCACCGAACCTCATGTAAGTGCGACTCCGAACGTGAAGCAGAAATGTCATATGTGTGTATGTGAGTCGCTTTTAAAAACTGGAAGAATATATAATATATATTTTGTGCGCTTGTTCGTGCTGAAATATCACGGCCCAGAGATGGAGAGAACAAGTTGGGGGCGCAGCAGATCGCATCGGGTCGATCGGCCGACCAACACCAATCATCAGGAACTTGGTTCCTTCACTTTACCGATGATCAAAATCTGAGCTCGATCGCAACCTCCCTCTCTAATTCACATTGACTCCACTACGGTTCATGCATGCAACCAATAATTACGGCTCTAGCCGGCCTCTAGCGCGCACAGAGAATGGCAGACTTATTACTTCCATTAATTCGATTCTACCATCTGGTTACACGACAAGAAGTTTTATAAAAACTGGAGTTATATAAAAACTGAACATAGTAGAGATACATGATTTTTGGATGCATAGATGCTATTCGTATTGCATCCTCAATTCGGAGAATAACTAAAAGGCGCTTATGAGTCATGCGTGACAAGCCATTGCGCGTATCAGGATGCGAAAATGCATGTGAATCCTAGTCAGACAGCTGATTCTGAAATATATGCCCAAACTGTATATAGTTATAGTTGATTGATTCAGCCGCACGTACACCAGCTTTCAAACGGCTTTGGCAGAGGCGTGCAGAGCTTATATATTTTCAGTCCCGTTCAGCTGTATGACCTGAATCTTGAAACTTGTCCTGCCGACACCCAAGCTGAAAGAAACACGTACAGAAGTAACCCAGCAATACATGCATGCATCTATAAACTTCTAAAGAGACAACTTTGTAGCGGCTTTCGAATTTCCCACATTCGCCTACAAATTCGTAGATGTTCTCCGGAACTTGCAGTTCAAGCCTTTGCAGTTTCAGTATTACTGAATGGTCATCACCACTAGAGACAAGATTAGCTCAGAAGTTACTAATCGAGCATTGCCTTTTGCTACAAATTAAGGCAGTGAAGTGAGCATTAGCTGCTCAAGCACTCACAAGTTACATCAAGTGCTGCTGCGGGACAATGATGTGACGACTGATCTTTTGACGAAAACATCTTTTGTGGCCATGCCACATACTAGCTTTGGCATTCAACGAACCCTCGCAACTCTCCAGTGACATCAACCTAGAGTGCTGCACTGTACTCTGCCCTGTCCTTTGTGATGCATCACTTTCTTCCTAGCTAGCATGCACTTTAGTAAGAGCAACTTTTTTAATTTGCTCCAACATGAGCAAACCCTGGTCCATATGGGGCCCAAATGTACTTGTCAGCTGCTAGTCTCCACCAAACGCCAAATCTCCCAACGCAAGGCCACGATTCAGTGCTTCAGTCAAAATCAAAAACTGTCTCCATCTTATCATCAACTGCTTTGTCACTGTCAGGGTTGTAGTTGGTGCTCAACTATCTGCACCTCTCTCTTGGGTCTTGACGAAATGCGGGTGCTTTACCGCGGTGGTTTAGATCCAAACAAGGAACGGAAGAAAAACAGAGCTCCCATGGTCACTTTCTGACTAGGCTTGAGTGTTTAACTGCTTATGCACACTACGAGGATAATCATTGTTCCTGCACCCTGCGTTTGTTTCTACTCAGGGCAAATTAGTCCAGTTAGTCGGGTTCTGAATTCCAAGAGTTGTTAGTTTTAATTTACCGGTTGCCAAGATAAAAAACACAGATCACAAAATCAGAACAAAAATCTTTCAAATCTTTTCAGAATCTTTAGCTAGTTTTTTTTAAAAAAAAATCAGAGAGTTTTGGTTACTTGACTAGATCGCTGTGAGAGGCTCCTAACGACTATATCTCGTCCATGATAAACATGATGCACAAAGAAACAATTGGTGCCTTTCTACTACGGAATGCACGCACGGATGGCACACTGATAATAATACAATAGTATCAAGTAAAGCAACGAGCTTTCCTGAGTTAGTACTTGTGTCAATGCCAGGAGTGGTTTAAGAGCAGATGACGCAGGCGAGGAGCCCACTCTAATTTCCTAGCCGTTTCCGGGTATGAACGCAGATGGGTACCTCCCGAAGACCAGAAGTGCTTTGTGTTATGAACTGCTTGACTTTGGGCAGGCCCCGGGCCCAGCTGCATGACCAAGAATGCTTTCGGAGGCATCTGCACCGTCAGATCCCCATCGGCATGGCACTAAGGCTGGCCGCCTCCTGTGTAGCTAAGCCTACTGCTTTTCTGATCTGAAATTATCCTGCCATTGTTAAATCAGTTCAAAGCTAGAAAAATATGGCCTGACAGGACATCAGCGTTTGAATTCCAAGGGCTTAGTAGCCTATCAGGTATGAAAACACACTTTTAACATCATCCTCTGCCATGATGATTTTCCATGCTAGATTATTGTTGTGTAATTTAGTTGCGGTTGCAAAGGAGATGGAATGATATGGTATGATCAGACAGGGCAGCGTCAGCAGCATTGGGAAATGCAAGTGCTGGTCCTAGCTAGTTTAAAGGTGCCTTAGCCCTAGCAAGTGAGCTTGCATGATTGGAGGTTCAAGAGGTTTGTAGAACTTAGAAGTGACGAGGGCGTCATCTTATCTTGACTTCAAGTCTCCCCAAGGCCTTTAACTGCTGCTACCCAAAGGATCTCGATCTCCTGTTGGCACTCAGTGCTGGTCTAAAGAGGGACGAGGCTATAAACATGGTGGGGTCATACATACATCCACAGGACACAGGCAACAGAGGCCAAACATCAGTAGTACCCTTGGTTGATCCCACAATGATTCTCCTGCTAGTTTAGTTTAGTGTACACACAAAGAGTGAACACCCTCTTCTAAGATTCTGCACAACAGTGGATATGAAACAGCACTTTATCTGACCAGCTACCTCCTGACACGCTCTGGTTGGAAAAGTATGGTGCAGTGTGTGTTTTGTTTGAGGTAGCTTCCTTGGTGCAGCTTGGGGCAAAAGGCCAGTGCCTAGAGATAATGTATAGAAGGATGGCATGGCTAGAAAGAAGGCTAGAACACGAACAATTTAGAGGTCCATCCTAATCAGCAAAGCCAACACTTTGTTACAAAAAACAGAAGAAACTAAAATAAATATAGAAAAGTATATGTAGTCGGTGGGAGAACCTTCTTCCTATGTGCTGAACACATATACAGATGCCAACAGTCAGCACAAAGGCAATTATATTGCAAGTAACGAAAGAGAATCGATTGCTATAATATAATGCAAGGGACGGGGAATGAAGCATGTAGTTACAAGATATACCTTTCCTGGCCTACTGGAATCCGCATTAGTGTGTTGGCATATTAAACAATAAAAAGGGAATGTTTGTGCGCGCGGTATAATAACTGGGCAATCAGGTAAGAGATTCAAAGCTTATGGTGCAAGAGACCAAAAAATAAAAGAGATTCATAGCTTCGGAAGGGCCACTCGGGAAGGAATCGCTAAAGAAAGTCAATTGTGGGCATTTGCTTGGTTGCTTGCCAATAATTTCAGCAGAGGAAAGACGACTATGGGCATGTTTGGATCAGGGTGACTAAAATTAACCTTAGTCTCTTGCATCCAAACATGTGAGGCTAAAGAAGGACTAAAATTAGTCTTGAGGCTAAAATTTGCTAGTAGGGGGGAAGCTAAAATTTGTTAGCCTTAAGACTAATTTTAGCCCTTCCTTAGCCTCATTTGTTTGGAAGTTTAGCTCCTGCAAGTGGCTAAAATTAGCCTAGTCAGGCTAATTTTAGTCACTCTGATCCAAACATGCCCTATATTCATTCGTTTTTGTATATTCCTGCGTACCCCATTTTTTTCTTGTTTTCTTGGGCATCGACAAGGTCTCCAATATAATACATTCTGGCCCAACAAAAGTAGGAGAGAATGAAAGTACAACGTAATTCCATCTTGCCACCTATCACCATAGACATTAGACAAACACTCGGGATGCACCTCTGAATGAACGGATAGGCGGCAGCAATGAAATTACACTAAATCAGATTCACGCGCCAGTAGTATTTTTTTTCCCCACATAACAGGACTGAAACGCTTTGTTGTAGTAGTATCAGAAGAAAGTAATTAACCACACTAGTAGTATTCAGGGCTTTCTATTTGTGACAAATATTTTTACCATCATCACAAATAGACGAATTGTTCCTCTGTCGTCAGATGACGCAATATATTGCAGCCCTGCTAGTATACCAAACATCACACACAACTCACGTGGTACAAAAACATGAAGAGGTGGCGTCAATCTGCAGATCGAGAGCTAGTTGTACATACGAATACGATCGCCAGGGGCGAATCCAGCAATCACGGCCACCGGGGTCATCATCATTGGACGACGGGGTCAATAACGTTAAAAACCAGTGATGAACAGTATTTTCTATAGGATTTACAGGATTTCGTCGGGGTCGGCTGACCCCGATGGCAAGGGCTGGATCCGCCCCTTACGATCGCTGCTTGCATGTGGTGCGAGTCGCTGTTGTTGCAGATGGCAACAGGTCTTGGATCGTTGGAGATGGTCGGCAAGAGATAGAAGAATGTCCGGGCCGGGCCTCGCTCCCAAAGTCATCGCCGGCGGATGGCGATCGATCGTGAAGGTAGGGCAGTGGAATGGGATCGCCGTTCCTCGTTCAGCCGCTGAGGGGCGCATCGTCCTCTCTCTCATCACCAGCTGGCTAGCATGTCGTCCTCACCAGCCGGACACCGGCGTGATTCCAAACTAAGGGGCTGTTTGGAACTTTGGATCCACGTGGCAACAGTAAAAAGGAGCAAAACATTTGCCTTTAAAAAAAGATGGTAAAAATTTTACCATTAGGGGTGTTTGAATCCAATGGCAAAAGTTTTGGCAAAAACTCATTTAAACCCATTCTCTTTTCTTTTACCATGGGGTGTTTGGAGGCAAATGGCAAAAGTTTTGCCCTCTTGCCCAATTTTATCACAAGATTGACCTAAAAAAATTTTGTCATCTTATTTTTTATTTGCCCTTTTGCCATGGGATGTTTGAAGGTAAATGACAAAAAAAGATAAAATAGTTACCATTTGTCATGGATCCAAACAGCCCCTAAGTAAACGTGAAACCGTCCCCGGCCTGATGTCTCTGTACATGGACATCGTTTTCGACGATTTAGATGCCCTCATCAGATACTCACTTTTAGACAACTTTTTGGTTGCTCCTGTTGAATGTATCATGACAAAAAAGAAAAAAAAACTAAGTTTTTTAAAAAAGAGAGACCACTGAAAACTACAGCGAGATTAACACGTTCTTTCTGGCACATTATTGAACGTTCCGACGGCGACGAGAAGCCTCATGCGGCAGGAGGCCAGGCTCACTTGGTGAAAGGAGAAGACGCGAAGAGCTAGCGCGCAGAGAAGCTGAGACGAGCACTCGCGCATCATCACATCCTCGTGTCCACATCGACATGGGCGTGAAGGCAGCTCAACCGTGCCAAGCGCTGAACCAAAGCAAAAGTTGGTTTCACATTCGGTAGCGCTTATGTCGTGAGCACCACTCATGCTGCTCTAGTTCATTCATGACATGGCTGTGTTTTTTCTAAACTTTCTCTCTCTAAACTTCATTATTCATCTATCACATCAAATCTCTCTCCTTATACATGGAGCACTAAATGTGGGTAAATAAAAAAACTAGTTGTATAGTTTTGATGTACACGACGAGACGAATCTTTTGAGCCTAGTTAGGTCATGGTAGGACAATGTTTACCACAAACAAACAAAAAGTGCTACAGTGTCTGATGTGACTTTTTCACTTCACTTTTCACCTTTTCTCAGGAACTAAACAGGAAGTAACCCCCCCCCCCCAACCCCCCATGTCTTCAGCATTGCAAGCACGTGCACACCATTACAGTCATCCAGTCATATTGCTATTAGGTACTACCTCTGTTTTATGGGTTTTGGATCCAAAGCATTAAATATAGACTAATTATAAAACTAATTACGTAAGTAACCTCTACTTCACGAGATGAATCTAACAAGCCTAATTAATCTATAATTAGTGCATAATTATCACATATTTATTGTAGCGTTACGTTTTCTAATCATGGACTAATTAGGCTTAATAGATTCATCTCGCAAATTAGCCCCTGTTTGTGTAATGGGTTTTTTAATTAATCTATATTTAATAATTCTAATTAACATTCTTATATCCGATGTGATGGTACTAAATTTTAGTCACAGGTATCCAAACACCCACTAAATTACTATTCGTCATTCACCGTTAACTTTTTCTCATAAATTTTAACTATTATCTTATTTAAAAAATTATACATGTATCATTTATTTTATTTATAACTTTAATTTATCATTACATGTACTTTAAGTATGACTTGTTCTTTCATAAATTTAGACTAAATTTTTGACCAGACTATTAGAACATGTGCTCCACCTGTGATTAGAACCTGGCATTTCTCACCTACCATAGCATATTAATAACATCTACCTCCTCCATTGCCATTCATGTACATCTATCCAGCATGAAAGGTTGTTGCCCTGATATATACCACACCGTCTCAACTTTATGTCATCGCCCCAAGTGTCCGCACATGTGCTCCATGCTACTGGTCATGGCCAATATATAGTTGAGAAGGATGAAGGAGTAGAATTTAATGAGGAACGGCATTTTCTTTTTTGAGAACATGAGGCGCCAGGAGAAAATCCCAAAGCCTTTGCGTATATACTAGTTCTAATCCAAATCGAGGCATCCCTTTGGAAAGAAATATGGTATCACGGATGACAATAGATGTACATGCTTTGGAGCGTGTGATATATAAGGTTAGTCTTGGTATAGTGTGACATCCACTACTGGAATTCTCCGGGTTTTCTACTATTCAAAATTCTAGGGAAAGGCTGGAAAATAGTTGGGAAATCGATCCCCTACGAAAATTCCGTAGGGAACAATTCCTAGGGAGGAGGTTGATGGGATAAGAAGATGTGCAAACCGTAGAGGAAGAAAGTTTCCTGGTAGCAGCCAGTAAATCTTCAAAGCTGTACTCTTCAAGTAGTTGATTTGCTCAAGAAAATTTTGAAATCGAAACCCTAGCCAAACCAAAACTAAAGATTTCAGATCCACATGACAACTACAGACACGGATTGTAGTGATTTGGGCTTCGATTCACTCACCATAGATGGGTGGCGGTTCCCCTTCCTGCCGCAAGGAGGGCACCATCGCGCAGATTTGCCGCGGCCTTCGGTCACCCGCGGGCCCCGGGCTCCACAGATGACTGCCGAGACTTCCTTCTCCCTACATCTCCCTAGCCGCCGTCAATCGACGTTGTCGTCCTTGGTCGCCTCTCCGCGCCGCCTCTCCGCCACAGCAGTCGACGAACTCGAGAAGGGGAGATGGAGAGAGATATGTGAAGATTAGGGATTCCTCGGGGCCAATTTGTATATTTTTGTGCTGAGCCATTCCCTTAGGTGCCCTTTAGCCACGTTGACGCCACACTGGCAGCCACGTCCGCAAAAAAGCGTGCTTCTGGCGTTTTGGACCTTTAGTGCACGCCTAAACTAGATTAGGGCCAAAAAAGTGTTTTCAAAGTTGATGGACCTGGATCACACAACTCGACGAGTTAAGGGGCTTGGGATGCATTTTACTCTTTGTTTAACTACACCTACACTTTCTAGAAGAAAGTGTTTCCAAGTTTGATTGAAGTGAAAAACAGCTAAGTTCATCATGGCAGATGGACGATGAAGGTGTGGCACCATGGCAGGGACATTA
>OAMR01000042.1:3255509-3317719 GCA_900205405.1 Echinochloa crus-galli
AAAATGTCGGCACATGCATGGAGTACTAAATGTAGATAAATCAAAAACTAATTGCACAGTTTTGTTGTACTCTGCGAGACGAACATTTTGAGCCTAATTAATCAATTTTTGGATAATTTTTCACAAATACAAACGAAATGCTACAGTAGCGCAATGATTACGAAGTGACATCTTACTACCAAATTCAACCTCTCAATTCTAACATCTAAACACCACCATAGGCTGTATATATGGGGAGTAAACTGTTGCCTGTTGGCCATGGCCAGCTATTAGCACGGAGCACATATATATGGGGACTCAGGGGCCAATGGCACATGAAGTCGAGACGGCGTGGTATATGTTGTACTCCTATATACAGAGGCGAAGCTAACTTCAAAAGGAAGGAAGGTGGTGCACAACTTAAGCAGCATACGAAATTCATTCAGCTATATAGCAAAAATTAGTCAAGTTACCGACAAAGTTTTGATTTACCCTGGTGCAAGTGCACCATGGTAACATAAGGTGGCGTCGCCCCTGCCTATATATGGGGCCAACATGCTGGATAAACAGGGTTGGCAATGCATCAGGAGGCAGAATGGCAGATGTTAATGTTACGGAAGCTAGCTAGATGCCAGGTTCTAATCACATATATAGGTGGCAGATAGTGATATGCGGTACTGGTATGTGTGCAGATGTTAAAAAAGTTTTCACTGCACTCTGCTCTGAGTTTTTTTTGCCATTTATATAAGATATAATATAAATTTGTATATACACTTTTCATAACGTGTCACTAAGTTTTATCAGGGCCCTGTTTAGTTCCCAGTCACATCACCAAACTTTCAAAAATTCTCTCCAAACTTCACTATTCACCTATCACATCAAATCTCTCTTCTCATGCATAGAGTACTAAACGTGGGTAAATAAAAAAACTAGTTGCATGGTTTTGATGTACACAACGAGACGAATCTTTTGAGCCTAGTTAGGTCATGGTAGGACAATGTTTACCATAAACAAACAAAAAGTTCTACAGTGCGCTATAGTGTCCGATGTGACTTTTTCACTTCACTTTTCACCCTTTTTTCAGAAACTAAACACCCCGCATGATTCTATCAGGTTTTCAAAAAAAAATATTTTTTTATATGGGACTCATAAGATCGATACTGTAAAAATATAAAGTCCATTTTGTTTAATTTTGAGTTTTTTAATCTTGAGTTCATAAATTCACATTATTTTCAATACATCTTATGTCCAAGTAATATTTATCACGACATAGTCACTTAAAAAACATACATATATCCTACAATCCAACAAGACCAGTAGGATCCCAATCCTAGTATCGTATTAATTGATATATGTATGTTTTTTAAGTGACTATGTCGTGATAAATATTACTTGGACATAAGATGTATGCAAAATAATGTGAATAGATACATTTAAGATTAAAAAATTCAATTAAATCAAACAACATGGACTAATTATTCAGCATTGCAAGCACGTGCACACCATTACAGTCATCCAGTCATATTGCTATTAGGTACTACCTCTGTTTTATGGGTGTTTGGATCCAAAGCATTAAATATAGACTAATTATAAAACTAATTACGTAAGTAACCTCTACTTCACGAGATGAATCTAACAAGCCTAATTAATCTATAATTAGTGCATAATTATCACATATTTATTGTAGCGTTACGTTTTCTAATCATGGACTAATTAGGCTTAATAGATTCATCTCGCAAATTAGCCCCTGTTTGTGTAATGGGTTTTTTAATTAATCTATATTTAATAATTCTAATTAACATTCTTATATCCGATGTGATGGTACTAAATTTTAGTCACAGGTATCCAAACACCCACTAAATTACTATTCGTCATTCACCGTTAACTTTTTCTCATAAATTTTAACTATTATCTTATTTAAAAAATTATACATGTATCATTTATTTTATTTATAACTTTAATTTATCATTACATGTACTTTAAGTATGACTTGTTCTTTCATAAATTTAGACTAAATTTTTGACCAGACTATTAGAACATGTGCTCCACCTGTGATTAGAACCTGGCATTTCTCACCTACCATAGCATATTAATAACATCTACCTCCTCCATTGCCATTCATGTACATCTATCCAGCATGAAAGGTTGTTGCCCTGATATATACCACACCGTCTCAACTTTATGTCATCGCCCCAAGTGTCCGCACATGTGCTCCATGCTACTGGTCATGGCCAATATATAGTTGAGAAGGATGAAGGAGTAGAATTTAATGAGGAACGGCATTTTCTTTTTTGAGAACATGAGGCGCCAGGAGAAAATCCCAAAGCCTTTGCGTATATACTAGTTCTAATCCAAATCGAGGCATCCCTTTGGAAAGAAATATGGTATCACGGATGACAATAGATGTACATGCTTTGGAGCGTGTGATATATAAGGTTAGTCTTGGTATAGTGTGACATCCACTACTGGAATTCTCCGGGTTTTCTACTATTCAAAATTCTAGGGAAAGGCTGGAAAATAGTTGGGAAATCGATCCCCTACGAAAATTCCGTAGGGAACAATTCCTAGGGAGGAGGTTGATGGGATAAGAAGATGTGCAAACCGTAGAGGAAGAAAGTTTCCTGGTAGCAGCCAGTAAATCTTCAAAGCTGTACTCTTCAAGTAGTTGATTTGCTCAAGAAAATTTTGAAATCGAAACCCTAGCCAAACCAAAACTAAAGATTTCAGATCCACATGACAACTACAGACACGGATTGTAGTGATTTGGGCTTCGATTCACTCACCATAGATGGGTGGCGGTTCCCCTTCCTGCCGCAAGGAGGGCACCATCGCGCAGATTTGCCGCGGCCTTCGGTCACCCGCGGGCCCCGGGCTCCACAGATGACTGCCGAGACTTCCTTCTCCCTACATCTCCCCTAGCCCGCCGTCAATCGACGTTGTCGTCCTTGGTCGCCTCTCCGCGCCGCCTCTCCGCCACAGCAGTCGACGAACTCGAGAAGGGGAGATGGAGAGAGATATGTGAAGATTAGGGATTCCTCGGGGGCCAATTTGTATATTTTTGTGCTGAGCCATTCCCCTTAGGTGCCCTTTAGCCACGTTGACGCCACACTGGCGCAGCCACGTCCGCAAAAAAGCGTGCTTCTGGCGTTTTGGACCTTTAGTGCACGCCTAAACTAGATTAGGGCCAAAAAAGTGTTTTCAAAGTTGATGGACCTGGATCACACAACTCGACGAGTTAAGGGGCTTGGGATGCATTTTACTCTTTGTTTAACTACACCTACACTTTCTAGAAGAAAGTGTTTCCAAGTTTGATTGAAGTGAAAAACAGCTAAGTTCATCATGGCAGATGGACGATGAAGGTGTGGCACCATGGCAGGGACATTAACCTCGAAGATGATATCATTAAGATTATTAGGATCCAATTCAAATCAATTTTACATATTATGATCATGTGAAGTCAAAGCTGTTCCGATCCCACTGTGTATTCTAAATTTATAGTTTTCATATCCTACAATCCAACAAGACCAGTAGGATCCCAATCCTAGTATCGTATTAATTGATATATGTATGTTTTTTAAGTGACTATGTCGTGATAAATATTACTTGGACATAAGATGTATGCAAAATAATGTGAATAGATACATTTAAGATTAAAAAATTCAATTAAATCAAACAACATGGACTTTATATTTTTACAGTATCTTATGAATTCCATATAATTTATTTTTTTTTTGAAAACCGGATAGGATCCTGATAAAACTTTGTGACGTTATTAAAAATGTATATAAAAGTTTATATTATAAATCTTATATAACTGCGAAAAAAAAAACTCAGAGCGAGTGCAGTGAAAACCTTTATAACAACTGCACTTCAAGTTAGACTGTACATACCAGATCGAACAGTTATCAGGCATATCACTATCTGCCACCTATGTGATTAGAAGTTTAGAACCTGGCATCTAGCTAGCTTCCGTAACATTAACATCTGCCTCCTGAGTCCTGATGCATTGCCAGCCCTGTTCATCCAGCATGTTGGCACCATATATAGGAGTACAACATATACCATGCCGTCTCGAATTTATGTGACATTGGGCCCTGAGTCCTGATATATATGTGCTCCGTGCTAATAGCTGACCATGGCCAACAGTTTACTCTCCCACTATACAGAATTGAGATGGATGAAATATAGTAGAATAATGAGGCAAGAGAGACGTACGATCAACATTTTCTTTTTGAGATGGGAGGTGTCAGGAGAAAGCCTCAAAGCCACTGAGCTGAGACACCCATTGTAGTTCTAGATCGAAATCCAGGAACCATCACGAAGGTTCTTTCCCACCTCTAGTGTAGGACGGTTTTCCTCTCTATAGCCATCACGCCTGAATGCGGATGCACTCCACAGGAAAAAAATTCCGTGCCACCGGGAGGCAAACTGCACCCTGTGCAGCCCCGCTCCAGACGAGGCGCTGCGATCCGACGCTCACGACAAGGTCCCGGCTCCCGGCTGTATCACGCGCTCATTTCTCTCTCCCCGCTGTGGCCTCCTGCTTCCTCAGTTCCACTTCTAGGCTGCCGTCGCCTCCAATTCCACGTTGCCGCCTAATTAACGCCGTCGTGGTTTACCCTGTCCCTCAACTGCGCTGTGCTGACGAGGTGGAGTTCATACAGGGTTGACCAGCAAAGGCAGAGGGTGAGCTAGCTGCGCTGGTGCGGCGCCGCAGATCGAGGTGTTGTTAATTAACTTGTTACTGTTGCTTAATTTCTTCCTATTCCACATTCGCATTGCCCAACTGGATTGTGACGAGAGTAATCAAATTGTAAATCGTTCAAAGCTGTAAATTATTGACCGATTAAGATTTGAGAATATACGTGAGTAATCAGAATACTTGGTGTTCTGAAATATGCTCGGTCATGTTTTGAAATGATTGGTTCTACAACGAGTACTACAGTGAGAAATAGAATGCTGGGTATATTGAAATTAAATATGCAATGTGATGTGTGGAAGCAAGCTATTAATTAAACAATTAAGGTGTCAATTTGAAAGTGAGTTATAAAAATGAACGCCAGCTTCATGTGATAAATTCAAAAATCCTAGTGTCTCAATCGACGACGGCATGCATCTGCAACATAAACATGAACTACATCTGTCCCCTGTCTCGCTTTTTAGCGAGTACGTGCTGGCTAGAGCTACTGGTCGTAAATGTAACACGCCTCAATTCTGTTGTATTCACTGAAGTTTGCACAATTTTGTGTTGTAGTCATATATACAGAATTTTCATGCATGCGGCAATCGCAGATTAAATAATGCTCGAGGTTTTTCAACATCAAATCGTACTTTTCGCTCAACATGTGAGAGCAACCTTATACGATATATCACTAGTACCACGTGATGCATCCTACACGAGAGACACTTATCCTTGTAGGCTACGGCTCTCAAATAATTAAGAGTTTTACTCATGCCAGTGATATCTTGTTCATACATCAATTACCAAAAATTACACTAGAAAACAATTTTATGGGGATCGAATTAATTTATGGGCATGCGGCAATCGAAGATTAATTTTATATAATGCCACATCGGATTTTTGCTGATATAGAGAAGAAGGAATGGGTGAGAGAAATAGGTCGTTGTTTCACGAAAAAATCGTCGGAGCTCAACTTTAGGATTATGAAACGACTGGTCTACTGTTATACAAGTTGTTGTCATGAACTTCACGAAATCATTTGTTGGACCCATAAATTAAAGGATATGATATTACTATAAGACAAGCGAAAACGATAACCTATTGTATGGGTTATCAGGTTGTAACACTATATTAGACCGTCTATCAAACAATACAAATATACTTACTATATAATACATATATTTCGATGCCCATTTAGCCATATATACGACTTGCCTCGAAGCCTGAGTTTCATCTCACTTTACCTTTTAGTCTACGTATATACCCCACGCTGCTTTTTTTTTTCGTTAAACGGACGGTAAGAGAGTTGCCGAATTTTTGTTAGAAAGAGAGAAGAAAAGATAAAAAAACAAAAACACAACTGGGTGCTCTGTTTCAGTCCCGCTAAACACACCTAAAGATAATGGCAGAACAGGACGGATAGCTATTATTTGAGAATTAAAGGCATACTAGTGAAGAAGCTTTAGACCATTGTCAATGATCCCAGTAGTCCATACCCGAGACGTGGTGTCTTTTTTTTTTTGAAAGATGAAGGATCGATACGGCGACCTCTCGGGGAGTGAATGGAAGCCGATAAAAATTTCTTTCAAAAGACTCGGCCTATATCCCGAAAATCACTATCTAAGGATTCCTCACAGGCTTGCCAAGATAGCGTAGTCACAGCGGATCTAACTACCCTAGGAACAAGCGAGAACAACACACGAAAGCGGAAGCACAACAAAGTCCTTGCAGTCTGCCTGAGTCTGCGCACAGAGGTCGCGGACCGTCCGGCTAGGCAAGCCGGACCGTCCGAGAACCCTCTCCGAATCTCCAGGGACTTCATCCGAAAATCGGACCGTCCGAGCCTCTACCGCGGACCGTCCGCTAGTGTCGCGAACTGTCCGAGGGAACGAGGCGGACCGTCCGGCAAGGAAACAGAGACACCAGAAGCGAAAGCCACTTCTCGGACCGTCCGCCAATCACATGCAGACCGTCCGGAAACACGGCGGACCGTCCGCCAAGAACGTGCGGACCGTCCGCGAGGCCCGACGGACGAACAGGAAGAACAGCTACAGTAGCCCGCGGAAATCTCCCCACAAATCCATCACCGGATCTCCCAAACGGCTAGAGCTCTTGAGACGAAACTTTGGGGAGATGATTAGCACCCTAAGATGAAGCTATGCCCCAAAAATCTCGGCCTCTAACTCCCTACAAACCGAGAAATCACAGATCACGTGGAAGAACACAACCACCACGAGTTCATCCCAAAATCGTCAAATCGAGACCGATTCCCGGCGTTTGAGGGGAAAGATCATACACAAAGAGACGCAAGGCACTCATCCATGATCCTCACAAACAAATCCGAAGCCAAACGGTTTAGAAACGACGAATCGAGAGAAACAAGAAAATGGCACAAAAAGAACTCGGGGAGAAACAAAGAGATTCAACTAGCACTTGATTTCATTCCAACAAACAAAGGTCACAATCTATACAAGGCTAGCAACCTCCCAACATCCACCCACTCGGATTTACATGAAGCTCATAGCTAGCCTAGAGAGAGAAAGGAAGAGAGAAAATGAGCTAGGGTTCTAAGAGACTCAAGTTGCCATCCCCCTCTACCCCTACATATATTAAGTCACCTGGAGATGGCAAAAGACCAAATTACCCCTACAAATATAAAGCGAGATACACACCCCTCAGGTGCAATTTTGGAACAAACCAGATATTTCTCTCGGCCGGGCACGCCGTCCATCCGGCCTTACTTCCCTCCGACGCAAGCTCCCGGATCCCGCCGCGTTTCCACCGCTTCGAAGCATCCCGAACGCGCCCGGATCACCGTCTCCGTCACGTTGGGCCTTCGGACTCGGTTTTGAGGCCCAAACCGAAAAACCCTCCTCCGATGGTTTTGTGGCCCAACCATCAAACCCCGCGTACAAGCTTCGATCGTCAGCCGCTACCTTGCACCGGCTCCAAGTCTTCAACTTCGTCTTGTTTTTCTTGCACCATGCCGACCGCACTCGATCTCGTCTGGCCACCGGGTCACTCGAACCAAGCCTACTCGTCTCCACTCCTCGGAGACCTTTCGCGCTTGTTCTTCACCTGCACCAACGCAAATCCAGCCGCATCGAACACCTGCAATACTCAACCAAGAGTCAGTTCACACAACGTTGTCCATCACTCATCACACTGAGAAGCGACCATCCATCGGTCCTCGGACACACATGGTCCTCAAAAGAAATGTTGGTTGCGGATTGTGTAAGGGGGCGTGTGAGTATTGGTTCATGAGAGAGAGCGTACGTCCTACCGCAGCATATGTCGTCGGCACCAGCAGCGATATATGTCTGGCCAGATCATCTCGTCCGTACCAGCTGCACGCAAAGCCATTTGGTTTAATTAGCAAGAGTATACTCCTCTAAAATGTTGCGAATCTGAGCTAAGACACAGAATCGCAAAGCCACTTGGTCTAGCAGGAGTGCTACTCTAAAATGGTCTAGCCAAAATCCGAGAGTACTATGTTGGACACTTGGACCAAATGTTAATTTAGGCCCATCTCTTAAATTCAACCAAAAACTATCGTCCCTGCCGATGTCAATGGCAAAGCACTGTACAGATTACAGAATACTGTAAGTGCTATGAGACATGAGGCCCCGAGCGAAGTGTTCAGTCTGTCACTCTGTCCACAATAATCCACATCAAGCCGCTGCCCGCATCCGCGAATCGCCGGAACACTCGCATCGCGCACGCCCGAATCAACCGTCGAACCATTTTTTTTTCATTCGTGTTCTAAGTTCGTTTGATATCCTTCTTGTCGCCTCAGAATCGCATCCTTAATTTGATTCGTTCTGAACTCTGAAGTCTCCCAACTCAATTTTGGCTGCTCATATAGTATAAATGGCGGCCCAAATAAGTTCAGATTGAGATGGCAAGTGGCATGAGTTGGGGAAAAGAACGCACGGGGTCGATCTAGTAATTGTTATTGAGGAAATAAAGGACCAAGAGTTTGAGAATGGAAGGAATCGTGAGAAATCCTCGAACAATTATTCTCCGAACGGTGTGTTTGCCTTCCTAAAAGATCTCCAGCGTGATGTTGTTGTGCACAGATCAACGTGAATGTGTAGCTCGCCGAATGAATGCTACCGGTATGTTGTAATCACTGTTGTGTGTTTTGCTATCTGACACCAAGCCATATTACTATCATACATGTGATTAATAATTAGAACCTGGCATCTACCCACCATGGCATTAACGCCTCCTCCTGCGTTTGTTGCCAACACTGTATGTATACCCCCAACAAACCAAGCCGTCAGCCGTCTCAGTTTCATTTCATTGCTCCTGACGTTGCTTGAGTTCGCCGTCCGCGTATGTGCTCCACCTAGGGGTGGTAACGGATCATGGCCCGTTTGTTCCTTCACAATCTATCTTGGCCCTAACAAAATTTAGCTCAAAAACTAGTATTATTTTGATCCGGCCCTAATCCGGCCGATCCTTAAAATTTCTAGTACAAAAGTGAGGGCCCTTTACCACCCCTAGCTCCACCTCCACGATACTGGCCAACGGTTTAGGTTTAGCCCAAGTATACAAAGTAATGATTGAATGAAACAGTACGGTGAGAGGCAAGATAGACTTCTTTTCTTTTGAGAATGGGAGGTGTCACGAGAAAGCCACAAAGCTTTCCCGATGATACACGTACAGCTTTTGTTCGAGAAACAGCATAGTTCATCACCTTCCCTTGCATTTTTGTTTAGTTTGATGGATCAAATAAGTTGTCAGTGGTGGAGCTACAGCTTGTCATTGGCGTCAGTTGACATCGACGGATTTCAAAAAATTTAGTGCAAAACACTGTTCAAATACTGTTCATCGGCGAGCCACAGCGCTGGCTTCACCCTAAGTTGATCGCAGATAAATGGCTTGCTCAATAACGAGAGCTAGCTCAATAACGAGAAGTGGTTCATCCCGCTAAAATTTATGTGATCGACCTTATAAATGGACCATTCCGTTCACTTTTTATTAGTGAAGCATTCCATTTTACATGAGGTTATTACTCAAACTAAATGTACTAAATGTTTAATTATTAATGTTCACTTCGTGGCGATGGAGGAGGCCGACAGGGCACATGTGTGTTGTTGCGTAGGCTGCCGCTAGAGTTTGAGTTGTGGGGTGTTGTGTGGCTAAGGCCTTGTTCAGTTAATCCCTGTATGGGAGGGAATTGAGGAGATTAGTTCCACTCCAAGTCAGGCTTGTAGGGAACTAAACTAATCCCCATCAATCCCCCTCCAATTCTCGCATTGGGGGATTAAACGAACAAGGCCTAAGTGGGATATGGTGTGGATGTGGTTGCTTAGTGTTGGTTGTTATCATTGTATATCTGTGTTTTCATCTGTTGTATTACCCAATTTGGTTTTATTTCTATATTTTAATAATCAGTAGCGCAACTGCTTGGTTTGTTAAAAAAATCATTTAATTACTACATATGCTGCTGCTACACACAAACGAAGCCATCCATATGATTGATTAACATCTACTAGCACTCATTGTCAACTAACAATATGTCTTCCCTCCCTTGCATGCAGTTTTCATCGCCCTATTCGGGTGACTGATGGCTGGTGCTGGTTTTTGCTGAGGGAAAAACACCGCTGGCTGGTTGGTGGCTGGTACTGATTTTTTATGAGAGAAAAACACTGCTAGCTGGTGTTTGATAAGCCAAACACACTTCAGCTGGTCTCTTTGGGAGAGGGCTTTCTGCGGACTTCAGCTCCTTGCTAATTACTACAGTGTAACAAGGTGTTGGAGCCGGTGAAGCTAAATATAGTGACCTCATCGGCTCCACATTGATTTTTGCAACAGAGAAAAACATTAAGTTCTTTTGCTATAATGGTGTGAACAGTGCACGTGCAGCCGGAGGCGAAGCTACTTGAAGCCACACTATAAACTAGCTGAAACACGACCCTTTCCATTGTTGTTTCACCATAATATCCTTCAATTTGTTCCGAAGTCTTTTAAGTCCACAACTCTGGCAGCTCATAGTAAGTGGTCCAAATATGTTCAGATTGGGATGGTGAGTTATATGAGTTGGGAGGAAAATGCACGGGTCATATGAAGGACCAAGAGTTCGAGAATGGAAGTCGAAAGGCATCATGAGAAATCCTAGAACAATTCACAAAAAATCATGAGCCAAACTGCAAGCCCTTCTTGGAAAAGAAATTGTCCCCAACGTGGTATTCGCTGTACAGATCAACCGTGAATATGTAGGTCGCTCGATTCTACCACTATAATATTGCAGTAATAATTGTTGGCGTGTTTTGCCATAATATATTTGGAAGCTGTTTTACAATGATTGAAGAGATACCCATAGGTACCTGAAAGTACCTAGTATTTTTAGTAAAAAATTAAATTAAATAAAAAAGGGTATTATAGTAATGTTGCTTAATTGAAAATATCGTATCAACATGTGCGTGCCGTACAAGCATTGTTATGTTTGAGATCATTTTTTTTGTAACGGGTAGGATCACTTTTATATTTACACTGATATTACTACTTATGTCTCCTATATGTTGGATTAAATTAGCAACACCAACATTTCCACATGTAATTTCTCAAAAAACAAAAAGACGATAATGTTACCCACGTACGGGAAACCAACAGTGAAAAAACCCATCAACAATGTTACCCACGGGAAATTACCCTTATACCCTTTTTTAATTTCGAAAAAAATTAAATCAATAGTGGGTCCCACTATTTTTGGTAGCTGGTCCCACGAATTTGGTACCTTTGGATACCTCCGGGTACTTCCTTTGTTTCCACCATCCGATTTCTTGGAACCGATGGCTCTAATTAATCCCAATCATTGTAAAATTCCTCTATATTGATACATGTTATAATCCAAACTTATTATAGGACGTTTGCATTCGTAATTCTTTGTTGTCTATAATGGAGAAAACAAATCCTTTCTAAATGAACCTGCTGCTCTTTTCAAACCAGCTCGTTCACTATTGGCAACACGTCATAGCAATAGTAGGGTGGGCTACTATACCTTCAAAAAATAAAAAATGCGATGACATTACATTTCTACATCAACTGAACAATTTTATATGACATTACTGTGATTCTTTCACGCAAGAAGTGACTGCAAGTACAAGCTAGACTCGTTCTGATAGGGCACAAAGTCTTTGATCAGCCACTAATGGTCGGTGGACAAGTCTGCAAAAGTTACATGTCCAGAGAATATACCAACTAGGATGAGCAGCCAAACGGCAAGGAAAAGGTTTTTCTAGCGCATCTGAAAATAGAGTAGGTCACTTTCTGGTGCTACACTTTCGGCAAAACATACCTTTCTGAAATGTTTTCTTCGCTACTTGGATGCCAGTTAGTGCACCAAACAAACAAAATAAGTCTTGCAGGAACAATCGAGCTGAATTGTGAGGGACGGGGACCCATGCATCTCTCTCGATCACTTCTTTTTTCTGACCCTTCTTTTGTACTTTTCCAGGCCAGGTGACGACAAACAGTTTATTTTCCTGTAGGGAACTAGGCTGTTCTTCAAGAAGAAATGAAACAGCACGATTTGTTGCACTGCTAATTCTCTGTTGACCTGTAATTCTAAATTATCAATCTTGTGCGATCTCATACTTATCTATGGATGGCAACCAGCACTCCTGATGTGACACCACATACAATTGCAAACCCGTGCTACTTTGGAACGATAAACAGCTCAACAAGCCCAGAGAACGCAAACAACCAACGAACCGATTGACGCAATTGATCAAGAAATAAACAGCACTTCATCACATCTCACGAAGAAAAAGCAGCACGTCAATGGTAGAATTGAATGGAATTCAGATGGCTCTAGTTTATTCTCCTTAGCTAATCACAAGGTGCCCGCCTTTTTTCATACCACTCATGTCCTCTGGGCCCCAAAGATTCCAATGGAAACGAAAAGGAGAAGAAATTGTTAGAAGCATCCCCTTAATTACAACAATCTTCTCTCGAGAGGAGCACTGCAATTGCAATGATCAGCAGATCCTGCTGCCATCACTCACAAAACAAAGTGCAACTCACAGAAGAGTATGCATTCCATGCCCCTGCCTTTATCTTCCACTCCGCGTCACAACGCCACTCACTATCAACATTCGGGCGGAGATTGCACGATAAAACAGTGCATTTCAATCCCATTCCTAGTAGTGCAACAGACGTCCAACAATTCAGGACAGCCACCATTGTACCTTTTTGTTTCGAAAGGCATTGGTATGGAGATGCCATGACTTTGATTCCTAAGTGCGCCAGCTGTTTTGCTTCTTGGCCTCAAATGTGGCTCCATCGTTGAGCATGTCCTGTGCATCAGTTTCCATTCCGAGCTTTGAGCTTTGACAGAGCAAGGGCTTGGAGGTAGAAGGCTGTAGGCCACTCGGGCATGCAAACCTGGGCCTGCATAGCGTCCCGGAGAGCAAGTTCTGCTTGCTCATTCATCAAGTAGGAAAAACTGCGCCTAGCAAAAACTGTAGCTGAAGGTGCTGACATCATTGCTACTAGCTGCAATAGCAAAAGGGCTTGTCATACTTCAGGAGATCCAGATGCAGAAAAGCATGTATAAGTTATAAACCAAATGTTTAGGGAGTTATCAAGGAAGTAAAATTATGTCATATGTGTCGCTAAAAACTTGAGCTAACAGGCCACATGGGAATATTGAATGTGACCAGTTTGGCAATCACATGGGATGGTTCTTTCTGTGATAGTCCCCTACCATAATTAAGGAGAAATGAAGAGAACAGGGATGTTGATACCTTGGAGTAGTAGTCAATTGCAGTCTTAAAATCCTTATCTCTAAATGCAATGTCACCGAACTTCTTTGTGTTCAGCATCTCTTGAACTTGCTGGGTCCATTCTTGAAAGGATAACTTCAGTTTTTACACATGCACCAGATAAGGTAGGCTTATCTTATTAAAAAACAAACAGGTAGGACTTCACAATTCCAAAATACTTGTGCAAGTGTAAACAACAAGAAAAAAATCTTAAAGTACACATCAGCATTTGTAGACAAAATGAAATGTGAAAGTTAAGTCAAAAGTCTAGCCAACAGTACAATCTCCTAAATACTGATAAAAAGTGTGGTTATCCATGCAAAAATATTTGCCTTTTGGACTAAAGCAAGCTATGATACATTTTATATGAGTCAACTTCCCTACATAACCAAGAGAAACAGAAACACCTACATATTTCACATTCTGCATGTAAACAATGAGCTACAATCTTTTCTTCTTTATTCTAACCTAGCAATGCTACAAAGCTCTAAGTGGAAGAATCAGGGAGTTTACAACAACAAAAAGATTCGAAAAATAAACCTTGATGAACAATTTGTCAATTAAGTCAAGAGGAAACATAAGCAAAGTCGAAGAGGAGCAAATTGATGGCTTAAGGAAGAAGCATCATTAATTTGACTGAGTTACCTCGTTTTCTGCACCTTCATCATCTTTATACCCTGTTTTGAGCAATATATCATGCACCGCCGTAAGATCCATAACAGAACAGGCCTTCCCAAGCGGAGAAAGAATAGTTGGCAATACTGATGTGGCTTTTGTAATACCCATTAACACATGCGATGCTACCTAAATTTGGATTCATAACAGGAACAGATGATGTTACTAGAAGACAAAGAAGGGGAAGAACACCAGGAAAAGAATTTGCTCTAGCTACTCACCTCCTTTTGCTTCTGTAGTGGCCCAACAGAAGACAAGAGATACTTTATGTTTGGTCTATCCCTAGCTTCAAATTGCAGACACTTTGATGCAAGATCAACCAATTTTGAAGCATCTTCATTGGCATACTGCCCTTCTAAAGAGGAATCCATCAGCAACAGTATATTCTTTCCCCTTATCAAATCTAGCGCCTGGATTTCCCCAAAAGAGAAATTAAATGAGAAATTCATTGTCATAACAGTACTGATATATAGCAAAAGAACACCTAAAAAGTTTCTATCATCCAATCATGTCATATGAATAGCACTTGTTTAATGATGCTGTGGTCGTTGTATGTTACGGAAACTAAGCGCCGAGAAATAACTGCCAATTGATGGTTCAAAGCTTCATCAATTCAAACATTGTACCAAAAAGAAATGTGATGCCAGAGAATTGCTAAAGATACTGCAGAAATATATTTTTCTTGAGACAATGGAAGTGAAGCATACATGACTAGGAGGAATGTGTTTCCCGCTCAAAAGATCCAACAGGACAGTTCCATAACTATATATCACACTCTCGGGAATTACTCTGCCTGTCATTCAAGCACAGATTATTCAGTGCAGTCCAAAATAGCGTACTGTAAACAGCAGTTAGGAGTATGAAAGAAAATCTGCAAACAATTTAACATGACCCAAAAGCATGTATTTAATGACAATCAGGAAAAAAACGTTTTACAGTTGTATTCTTAACTTCATCTAGCTTTTACTGATTAAGCTTACAATTAAAATTAACTCACATGATCTGCACAAGGCACCAACAACACTATCAGCTAATCAAGAATGTTACAGTAACTAGTAGCCACCCAAGGTAGTTTTTACCGGTTCGTAGAAACTCTGGTGGAGTGTAAGCCAGGTTGGTACTATAACTTTTCCCATCACGGCTGTTCTTCATTAGTCCAAAACTTGACAAGCGAGGATCACCTTCCTAAAAAGGAAACAGAAATTGATTACAACAGGTGAAGAATTCCTTAGGTAGGTACAGGAATCAATTACATTAGGTGAAAAATATCATATGCAGCTACAGAAGACAGTGAAATTTTACTCGTGAAAAAAAAGAAGACAGTGAAATTTTCAAAATAAACCACACAGATCAAATTTGTTTTTCGCAGTAGGATAAAACGTAGTCACAGTGAAAAGGCCAGCAGAAAAAGAAAATGTAGTTAAAACTAGAAGCTGCCAGCAAACTTGTGTGTACCTCATCAAAAAGTACTCTATAAGCATTCAAGTCATGATAGATTTTCCTGTTCTCAGCATTGCAATGGTCGAGTGCTTGCGCGATGAAATATGCTACCCTCAACCGCATTTCCCATGGCAACGGCTGCTTATCCCCTGCACAAAAGGGCAGCACACAGCACAGTTAATCAAGGGAGAAAAGGCGCACAGGAGACAACCACCTAGTCCGGGCAAACCACTTTTTTTTTTTGCATGATCTGCACAGGTCAAATGCAGCAATGGTGAAGGGTACAAGGTGTATTAAGTCATTGAGTTAATGCACAGGAGATTGAGATTCACGGTTGGTGCAATCCACACTCAAGGATCATCATGAAGTACGTGACCACAGACAACACTCAACACCACATCACACCAGGGAGCAAGCCCCGCAACAGGAAAGGCTGGAGTACCAATAGGCGATAGCAAGTGCACATGGATATGGATACGGGGAGATTGGGGGAGAGCACGTACAGTGGAAGAGATGCTTGGAGAGGGTGTCGTTTGGCATGTACTCGGCGACGAGCAGCCTCTCGTCACCCTCGGCGCAGCATCCAATGAGGTTGACGAGGCGCTTGTGCCGCACCTTCCCCACGCCCCCCGCCTCCGCCTGCAACGAGAGCAGCAACACCGCATCACAATGCGAGATCCGGGCGGGGACCAAATCAAGCGAAGCAAGCAATGCGAATCCGTACGAGGAACTGCTGCGGGTCGGGCCAGGAGAGGCGCGAGAAGCGCTTGACGGCGATGAGGCGGCCGCCGTCGAGGCGCCCGCGGTAGACGACGTTGGGCGCCTTCTCGCCGCTCTCGGAGACGATGAGGTCGGCGCTGAAGCCCTTGGTGGCGGCGCGCAGCTCGGCCAGCGCGAACTCCCTGAACACCGGCACCGCGCGCTTCGCCGCCTCCTTGTCGTCGGCGGCGTCGCTGCCATCCGCGCCGCCGTTCGCCGCCTCTGCCATTTCGAACGGGACGCAAGCGCGCCCGCGCGCCGCATATTAGACCGGGATTCGAGGGGGTTAGGGTTTATGCGGCGGCGGCCGTGGAGGGGGACGTGTCGCTTACCGGGATCTGCGGGCTTGTCGGCGGGGAGCGCGGCGGCGTCGTTGGGCGGCAGGGGCCCCGCCACCTTGGACTGGAAGCACCCCATGGGAGATCTAGGCTTTGCTTAGCGAGAAGCGAGGGCGATACGGTCGGTGGGAATGCGAGTGCGGGAGGGAGCGTGCTGGGCGCCCAACTCGACTCGACTCCACTGCGGAGGAGTGCAGAGTGGAGCAGAGAGGCAGAGCGAGAGCTCTCGTGAAGGTGGGGGGAGGCAGGGCTCCGAGAGAAGCGCGGCAGCACACTGGGGTGGTGGGGGATCCGGTAGGTGCGCCCGCAACACCAAGCATCCCCACCTCCGGTGTTTTAAAAAAACCACAAATCTCGTGTACTTTTTTAAAAATAATAATACTAGTACTAGTACAATTCGTATAATTTAAGGTGGTGTTTGCTTTTCTTTTCTTTTCTTTTCATTGGAATCGAATGCAAAATCACCGAAGCCGTAATGGTTAAGTTTCCAAACGGAAGCAGCGGGGGAGGATATCCAAAGGGACGCATGCAGCTTTTGGACACATGTCCCGCGCTGCTGCTGATGCTGCTATTTCTGTTTTCTAGTACGAATTTATGAGTGAAAGTAATGTTGACAAACTTTATAGATTCTGATATACAGATGAATTCAGTTTTTATAACTGTTAGCCAGTAATATTTTTTTCTCAGTATAAATCAGCACCAGTCAACTAATCGTATTTTTCTTTTAGCACAAATTAGCTCAGCCATTAGTTACCAGCCAGCCGAACATGTCGTATAGTTGTAGAAGAGATTATTCTTCACTTGTTTTGCGTTCCAGTACCACAAGTCAAGCGAATCGTTCGTGGAGATGAATTCATCGAACCAAACCAAGTGAACTTGTTCCGAACGCAATGTGGAGCTAACCCAGGGCGCAGAGAGCCTTGGGAAATTGTTTCGAGATAGTACAAAATATTCTATGAATCTATGGTGCACGACTGCACGTGCACTAGCAAAGTTCCGAACCTGACCTGCGTTCTTTTCCCCGGAGAAGCAAACCTGCCTGCGTTAACAATCAGCAGCAAGCAAAGCAAAGCTTGCAAAACCTGCAAGTCTGCAACAGTGAGCACAGCACACGGGCGAGCCCCCGGCACCGGCAGGGGCGCAGCGCGGCAGGGAGGCAGCCTGCAGGGTCACCCTGCAAACGGTTTGGGTTCAAATGGGTTTAATGGGTTCGATTTTGATGTGGAGTGTATTGGAGTGGGTTGAAATGGGTTATATTAGTTAATGGGGTGGGGTGGAGTATGTTCTATGTAAATATGGGTTGGGTTGGATTGGTTTGGGTTGAAATGGGTTCTTTGTGTAGAGCCGGACCCTGAAATTAAAACCTCGCGTTCACATTATAAAATTTCATCAAAATTGACCGAAATTTGTTGGAGATGACTCAGTATACCTATCAGCTACTCTATGCAAAGCAGTGTGAAAAGATCGATATTATAATTCGTTTTTGAGAAATGAGTTCTTATTGAGAAATGGGTTCTTATTTGGTTGTAACCATAGTTTGGCTAATGGTTATTATATTATGAGTTCAAATGGTTTGGATTGGATTGATGTGTGGTGGTGATGGTTTGAGGTGGAGTTTATATAATTTCTCTCATGAGAATGGATTGGTGTGGGTATAGTTTGGTTTCCAACCCAACTGCAGGCTGATGCAGGGGCCAGCAGCGTGCGGCCAGAGTGGTGGTGATCGCCTCCGTCACTGCCCGCAGCCCGCGCGTCCGGGTTCGGCAGCCAGCCAGCCATTGCCAGCCACCGATCGCGCATCCTGGGGCCGCCACGCCATGGACCACGCCGCCGTAGACGTCGCGGTCGCAGGCTCGACACGTGGGCTTGCTGGGTCGCCGCGCTGTTCCTCTGCTCCGCCCGGGCCCGCCGCCGCTGCCTGCCTCCGCTCCCTAGCCTGGCTCCGGCAGGGCGGCCTATCCGGGCCCACCAGTCAGGGGGCCGACGTGACGCCACTAAGAGCGGGCCCCGCCGCCTGCACCATGCGGCTGCCGCGCCACCACATTCAAGTCAACTCCATGTCCACACACCACCACTGGGTCGGCTCTGATACACTGGCTGGCTGGTCCCCTCGGTAGCTAGCTAGCTACTCCGTAGCGAGTAGCGAGCGCATCAGCGCAGTGATTCCAAGTCACAGCCCTCATCACGGAGTATTACGTAGACCTATGCGGCCTAATCCACTAGGATTCAGTTTGATTATCGTTGGCTAAGGCCTTGTTTAGATCTCAATTTGGGAGCATCAAATTTGGGAATTGGTAATGATTGCGTCACTGTAACATTTCATTTGTATGTCTGAAAAATTATCTAAAAATTGATTAATTAGGCTCAAAATGTTCGTCTCGCAGAGTACAACATAACTGCGTAATTAGTTTTTGATTTCATCTATATTTAGTACTCCATGCATGTTATAATATTTTTATGTGATGGGAATTTTCTTTTTGCATAGTAAATTTTGGGGGTTGAATTTGGGATCTAAACAAGGCCTAAGTACTGGTACGCCTCACTGATTGTGCTTCCCGGTTTTTATGAGTTACATGATTTGGTCAAGGTTGGGGCCCGTTTTGATTCCCAACTTTTGGCCAAGGCTGGATTTGTTTTTATTGAATTCCTATGGAAATCATATACTAGTTTCCTCTATTTCTTCTACTTTCAAAAGGTACCGCTGATAGAGCTTTGGTGAGTGGTGACCCATTTCAAATTGCTCTGATTATACTTATCTTTCAAGAAAGTTAGTTTTAGCTAGGCGCATTAAACTCACCAGAAGTTATGTGTTAAACATACAAGATATTATAATAAATAAGAATATGTCAATTTATAAAAGCTCAGGAAATAAAGTTAAAATAGCTGTTATCCTTGCTAAATTTGTATAAATTATCAGATGCAGATAGTTGCATAGGATGTGTTACTAGGTTTTGCTAAATTTGTATAAATTATCAGATGCAGATAGTTGCATAGGATGTGTTATTGGTCTTGGAGAGACAAAAATGGCAGGAGGTTATCAAGCATAGTGAGTTTGTGACCACATAAGTTGGGCTTCCATATTAGTCTTGGAGAGAAAAATATTAGTCTTGGATAGACAAAAATAGAGGTTATCAAGCTTAGTGAGTTTGTGACCACGTGAATTAGCCTTCCATATTACTGACAGTAGGGGTGGTAAAGGGCCCTCACTTTTGTACTAGAAATTTTAAGGATCGGGCCGGATTAGAGTCGGATCAAAATAATACTAGTTTTTGAGCTAAATTTTGTTAGGGCCAAGATAGATTGTGAAGAAACAAACGGGCCATGATCCGTTACCACCCCTAACTGACAGTGGTAGCTCTCGTTTTTTATTTGTTGCTGCGTTCAGAATAATACCAAGGCCAAGTTTGCAGCCTTGCAGGAGATCCTATGAGATAGTAGCGCAGCCTAGCAGCTCGTACTACATCAAGGTTCATGCACTTTGCGAATGGTGATGATACGAGCTACAGCAGAAGGGGCACCACATCCGCTGCCATGGTTATCACCTCGACATGATGCGCGGCAGCAAAGGCTAGCAGGTATCATGCCACAACAATGACCATGACCCCCCTGTCTCGGCAGAAAAGAGTTCGGGCTCCTGGCCCATGGATGAATTGTCTTGCACGATATCACGACAGCACTTTTAACTCGACCAGTTCACAGAGTAAAAAGCCTCCGTTTTACAGATTTACCGTAACCAACCCTGAACAAGAAACTAAAATCAAGGTTCACAGGAAAGGAAAAGCAGTAAAGGCTAACATGGAACACTAAGGTGTGAAGAAACATGTGAAAAATTAACGAATACATAGTCGGTCTACATATTAATTCAACACAAGATATAGCTTGACGTAGCAATCTCCTCGTAAAACATTAAAAATTACTCGTAGCATGATGATAACACTTCTGGGCTGCGCTATCAAAATTTCACAAGGACCCATCCCGACAGGCGCACATCAGCCCTAAACTTTCCTCACTTGGATGTGGTGAGTGGATTCCTCTCTCCAGATTGAAGTCACTCCGCTCTGGACAAGGGTGACATAGTCCCCCTTCTTCACATATTGTGCTTTCTGTTCAACATTTAAATCATGAATCAGCAAAACAAAAAGGAAAGGATATAGCAAATAAAATGGAGGTGTGGTTAATTAACCACAAAAGATCAGCAATGAAGCTTATTAGCATATGGCCTTACCACCAAACTGCTAATTGCTCTAGAGAAAGTTTCTTCTGCGTCGTCAGAGAACTGCATGTGAATAGGAATGACCCCCTGATAGAGTGCCAGCCGTTGCTTCACTCGTTCCCTGCAATAATGGTTTCCTCCAAACGTCAGTGTACTCCGGAGCATCTTTGCCTCTTCGGATAATTTGGTTCGCGAAGGCTATGGATTGGATTCGATACACAGCTTGTTCCAAAGGTCTCATTAAAGTAAAGATCATGGCATGGCATGAAGGCGGATCAGAAAACAACTTACTCGTTTGTAAATGCAAATATCGTAGATGAGGGACGATAGTGGCTCAGAAGGACAGCCATGGAGCCCGTCTGTGTAAATACAATGATCGGTGTACGAAGGGTGTTCGCCATCATGGTTGAATGCGATCCAAACATTTTACTTAGCTGGCTTGGGGAAAACTCCTCATAGTGTAGAGCCTGCCAAAGTCACAACGCATAAGGAAGCATGATATCAAAATAAAAGGATATAAATTTTGAAAACAAAATACGAACCAAAAGCAGATTTCATTTTGGAAAATTAAACAAGACTATGCCTTTGCCTTAAAAAAGCTAGCTCGCCCTGACTGAGCAGTGAGCATTGAGTAATGCCAAGGTCAGCATGTAGTGAATTTAAAGGAGCAGAAGAATGGGAATCGAAAGGACCTGACCATACCTGTGAAGGTGCAACAAGACCAGGGGAGGTAGTTGGGTCATAAAGGCTGGATTCTGTTCTAAGTGCCACAGTGTGCATCACCTTGACTGCCTTTAGTGGATACCTACACTCCGAAATATGCACAAACCAACTGAGTTGCAACAGACATGAACAAGCTAATGGAGGCTGAAGCTGCCACATAACAGAAATCCAAGTCCACTAAAAGTGTTTAATGAAATGAATTGCCTGCATGACACTATGAAAATACAACTAGAAGGGCATTTAAAACGCAGCACATGCTGAAACCTTACTTTCCATGTGCAGTTTCACCAGATAACATGATGGCATCAGCACCTTCCCGAACTGCAATAGCTATGTCAGAAACTTCTGCCCTAGTTGGAGTAGGATGGTTAATCATGCTTTCCAACATATTTGTAGCGACAATGACTGGTTTCTCCATGCTTCGACATGTTTGGACAATCTCTGCCTGAAAAATGCAAGACAGTCACGAATTATATAATGCGTCTGCTTGGTTGCATTTTTACACAGGAATAAATGGCCGATTTATTCCTCCCAAAACTGTACATGCAATATAATCTCACCTGTAGCAAAGGAACGTCCTCAATAGGAAGTTCAGCACCAAGGTCTCCACGAGCCACCATTGCCTGAAAATATTTCAAGAAGTTCAGTGCCCAGCAGACTAACACTATAGTTAATTAGTACTTGACAGTGGGTATTTTTGTCCTTCGTATTTATCAAACTAAGACCTAGCAGGCATTACATACAGTATACATGAAACCAGAGAAGAGTAGTTCTTTTATGCTACATAGAAACACATCAAGAAAAAAAGAGGCAAGAACCATGCAGATCAAAACAAGTTTCTCAATACAGATTGCTTCATTCGCTTATCATGAGTTCATGGCAGCTGTCAAAATTCCAAAGTATATTTACATTTTGCCAATTTACAAGTCCTTTCTCTTTCAGTCAATTTACTTCATTTGATATCAAAGGATTACACAGCTGATGTCAATGGTCTTACCCCATCCGAAGCAGCAATAATGGACTGCAGATTTGGTATTGAATCAGCACTTTCAATTTTTGGAATGACATGTATATCCGCATTAGCACCTGGATATGGTAAGAGCACAAAAACATCAGTTAGGTTCCCGTTACCCAGCATAGATAGCCACGATTGGAGGACATTATGCACATTACCTTTAAGGTAGTCCTTTAATTCATGAATAACTTTGGCATCTTTCACAAAGGAAACTGCATAGAAATCAACACCGTTTTCGACGCCAAATTTTATGTCTTCCCAATCCTTTTCTGTTGGGACAGAAGCACATTAGGATTTTGAATGCAACTATGTGACAGCTAGACTAGTCAGGGGATAAACTAACCAGTGATTGATGGCAAAGTGGCACTCTTTCCACGGACATTTAGGTGGCGCCTTGATTTCAATTCTCCACCATCAACAACTTCACACTTGACTGTGTCGGCTGATTTAGACTTCACAGCAAGAGACATCATTCCTCCTGTAGCACACATACAGTAGAATGAATGATCAGCAAATGAAACATGATATCATATAAAATGTTTTAATCGCAAACAAGTGAGTCAATCTATAGAAGAAAACCAAAGAATCTGACAATATCATTGGACCTTAGTAATACAAAATCAACACAAATCAAAACACTGAAAAGAAGAAATAAGAGAGATTGCACAAGAAATGTAATTGTAGGGATAACTTGAAAGCATATCACATATTAGTGACCGCAGCATGAACAAGATTTTGTTGGCAACAAGGAACTCATCATTCAGGCACATTCTAATTAGAATATGACAATTGAGAGTTTAGCTCACCATCGACTAACAGGATGTCGCCAGCTTCAACATCATTAATGAAGTCATCATAATTCACACTGACGGTGTCTTCAGTGCTCACCCCTCTTTTAATCGTGAAGTTGAACTCTTGACCTTCCTTGAGCATGATTGGTTCTGGAACATCGCCACTTCTAACTTCAGGACCCTGCACCGCTCAAATTCAGTCATAAGAACTTATGTTCCTATCGCATTTGAATTTAGCATATTCAGCCAAGATGTACCTTGGTGTCCAGCATGATGGCGATAACATTGCCATCAGTGTTCTGTGCATTGTACTCCTTGACCAAATCAATAACCTTCTGGTGTGACTGATGGTCACCATGGGACATATTAAGGCGTGCAACATTCATTCCAGTCTCTGCAAGCTTCCAGATCATCTCACGAGTGTTGGTTGAGGGGCCTATGGTGCACACTATTTTTGTCTTCCTCCTAGAATTCGCAGTGACTGCCTGTGAAGTGATTTCACCAGTAGCCGCACTATTCATCTGCATCAGAAATGATAAATTTGTCACCAGATGCACTAACTACTTTAAAGAGATCAACTATCCCATCATTCGTACCAAAAGCAATTTGATTTCTAAGTCTAAATTAAGCTAAACAATGGTTACAAACTTCAGATAGAGGAAGAAATAGCACCGAAATCTGAAACAATCTGTATGGAGTCAGGTACTCAACATCAGGGAGCAGGCACGGGCACCAAATCAGATCAAGTAAAATGAACGAATAATTATACATCTAATGCGCACGCTGCAGCTGTTTTCACTATTGAAATGAAAATAATCAAATCTCTGAGCCTGGTGCTCGGGATCAGACGATCAACAGCTATTCACTGATGTACATGCAATATAATCTCACTTGTAGCAAAGGAACATCCTCAATAGGAAGTTCAGCACCAAGGTCTCCACGAGCCACCATTGCCTGAAAATATTTCAAGAAGTTCAGTGCCCAGCAGACTAACACTATAGTTAATTAGTACTTGACAGTGGGTATTTTTGTCCTTCGTATTTATCAAACTAAGACCTAGCAGGCATTACATACAGTATACATGAAGCCAGAGAAGAGTAGTTCTTTTATGCTACATAGAAACACATCAAGAAAAAAAAAGAGGCAAGAACCATGCAGATCAAAACAAGTTTCTCAATACAGATTGCTTCATTCGCTTATCATGAGTTCATGGCAGCTGTCAAAATTCCAAAGTATATTTACATTTTGCCAATTTACAAGTCCTTTCTCTTTCAGTCAATTTACTTCATTTGATATCAAAGGATTACACAGCTGATGTCAATGGTCTTACCCCATCCGAAGCAGCAATAATGGACTGCAGATTTGGTATTGAATCAGCACTTTCAATTTTTGGAATGACATGTATATCCGCATTAGCACCTGGATATGGTAAGAGCACAAAAACATCAGTTAGGTTCCCGTTACCCAGCATAGATAGCCACGATTGGAGGACATTATGCACATTACCTTTAAGGTAGTCCTTTAATTCATGAATAACTTTGGCATCTTTCACAAAGGAAACTGCATAGAAATCAACACCGTTTTCGACGCCAAATTTTATGTCTTCCCAATCCTTTTCTGTTGGGACAGAAGCACATTAGGATTTTGAATGCAACTATGTGACAGCTAGACTAGTCAGGGGATAAACTAACCAGTGATTGATGGCAAAGTGGCACTCTTTCCACGGACATTCAGGTGGCGCCTTGATTTCAATTCTCCACCATCAACAACTTCACACTTGACTGTGTCGGCTGATTTAGACTTCACAGCAAGAGACATCATTCCTCCTGTAGCACACATACAGTAGAATGAATGATCAGCAAATGAAACATGATATCATATAAAATGTTTTAATCGCAAACAAGTGAGTCAATCTATAGAAGAAAACCAAAGAATCTGACAATATCATTGGACCTTAGTAATACAAAATCAACACAAATCAAAAACTGAAAAGAAGAAACAAGAGAGATTGCACAAGAAACGTGATTGTAGGGATAACTTGAAAGCATATCACATATTAGTGACCGCAGCAAGAACAAGATTTTGCTTCAACAAGGAACTCATCATTCAGGCACATTCTAAGTAGAATATGACAATTGAGAGTTTAGCTCACCATCGACTAACAGGATGTCGCCAGCTTCAACATCATTAATGAAGTCATCATAATTCACACTGACGGTGTCTTCAGTGCTCACCCCTCTTTTAATCGTGAAGTTGAACTCTTGACCTTCCTTGAGCATGATTGGTTCTGGAACATCGCCACTTCTAACTTCAGGACCCTGCATCCCTCAAATTCAGTCATAAGAACATTCCTATCGCATTTGAATTTAGCATATTCAGCCAAGATGTACCTTGGTGTCCAGCATGATGGCGATAACATTGCCATCAGTGTTCTGGGCATTGTACTCCTTGACCAAATCAATAACCTTCTGGTGTGACTGATGGTCACCATGGGACATATTAAGGCGCGCAACATTCATTCCAGTCTCTGCAAGCTTCCAGATCATCTCACGAGTGTTGGTTGAGGGGCCTATGGTGCACACTATCTTTGTCTTCCTCCTAGAATTCGCAGTGACCGCCTGTGAAGTAATTTCACCAGTAGCCTCACTATTCATCTGCATCAGAAATGATAAATTTGTCACCAGATGCACTAACTACTTTAAAGAGATCAACTATCCCATCGTTCGTACCAAAAGCAATTTGATTTCGAAGTCTAAATTAAGCTAAACAATGGTTACAAACTTCAGATAGCGGTAGAAATAGCACCGAAATCTGAAACCATCTGTATGGAGTCAGGTACTCAACATCAGGGAGCAGGCACGGGCATCAAATCAGATCAAGTAAAATGAACAAATAGTTATACATCTAATGCGCATGCAGCAGCTGTTTTCACTATTGAAATGAAAATAATCAAATCTCTGAGCCTGGTGCTCGGGATCAGACGATCAACAGCTATTCACTGAAGAGCTTGCCGCAACGACTACATTAAGATCACCAACGGCGAATTACAGCATTCGGATCCAATCGCCAAACACAAAAGTACAAAGAAAAAAAGAGTGCGCAGTGACTACTCCAATGCAAACCCGAACTGACCAAAGCAATACCTGTAACTAATCTCCTCTGAAACCAATCAGTAACCACTGATCTCCTCTGAACACAATCACCAAGCACAGGCTGACAGGCACAAGTAGCAGCACACCAGTAGCGCCAAGCGCCCAAACATGCAAGGAGAAAGAAGGGATGCCACTCACATGAGCATGCACCGCGCCGTTGGTCGCGCCGGCGAGATCCGCCGTCAGCGTCTCGGCGGCGGCCGTCCGCAGCGAGCGCGCCGCCACCGCCCTCCTGGGCTGCGGTGGCGCCGCCGCCGCCGGGGCGGGGGCCGCAGCCTGCCTGCGACGCCGCAGAGAGAGATGAGAGAGAGGAGGGGAAGGGGAGGAAGGAGGCGGGCCCGCGCGCCAGGTGTACGGGGGGCGCGGTCCACACGAGATGGCTCCAATCCTCGGTTCCAACGCCCGAGAGAACCGGAGCTTGGAAGGAGCTGGTAGCTGGCAGAGGCTGGCACGACGAACCGGGAGTAGCTTATAGGTGGGCCTCAGTTCCGTGGGGCCCAAGCGTCAGTCTCTGTGTGTTGATCTTGGGCCCAAACTGTCAGGAGGCAGATTCTTGCATCTCTGGGTTCCCTAAAAAAGATTTTGCATTTCTGGCTGGGCTCGAGAGGAATATGCCAGGTCGACGAGGAGAATGGGAGATGGCGATGCCAAGTGGAGACGACCGGGGCGCTGACTGACATGCGGGGCCGGCAGCAAGGGTGGACGGGCGGAGATGGCGAGGCGGGGGGCATAGCTGTTGACGTTTGCGTCGAGGCGACAAGGCGAAAGCGATGCTCTTCGTCTTCTCCGGCGTGCCAGAAAAAAGCTCTCAGGCTTGTGCCGCCGTGTGTGTCTGGTGTTTTGCCGTTAAGATCGCGTCACGTCACGTGCGATTTTATTTTGTCTGGTTGGTTAAGCCTTCGTCGTCTGGGGCTGGGCCACGTCTGCCCCAAGCTGCCGAACGAATCTTCGTCGTCTGGGCCATGAAATGGGCTGTCCCTTCTAATCAGGACCACCAAAACAGCAGGCAAAATACAATCGGGTCGTCGCAACGTTGCTGTCGCTGTCCAAGTAGCTGAGAGACAAGTACTTGAATACGAGTACCCAAGAGCCGAGTCTTGGCTTCTGGGAACTAGGAAACTAGCAAGAGAAACAAACTTTAGTTTGGACATGATACAGGGCTTCCAAGAACAGCACAAACAAAACGAAGTGTTATGACAGGAACCACCACCATTATTTCGGTGTATACTGCGTGGATCTTTTGTTAGTCCAATAGTCCACGATTACAAAGAGAACAATATGCTACAAAACCAAGGTAGCCTTTCCTAGACACCAAAACAGCATTGTCGATGGTAGAGACAGATACACGACATTTTAGCTCATTCAGTTATCGATCAGGAGGAGAAAACAACTGCCCAACTGGCAAGGTAAAACATTAACATGTGACTCCGTATGGAAGAACCGCAGCTGCCACTGGCCTGCCCTCCTCGTTAAGGATATTATATGTAGAAGCCGCATTCCTCTGCAAACAATGGAGGCATCGGATTTACATATAAGCAGGACAATAGAAGTTTCCTTCCTCTTCGAATTTTTAACCATTGTTCTTGGAAAACAAAAAGGTGATAACACAGGGCAAAGGGGGCAGCTGGTCACTGAAATGCATACCGAATCAACGGCTTCCAGTTTCATTCCAGTCGACCGAATGAATTTCCGCAGTTCAGGACTGACATGATGGATGTGTCTTCCACAACCAAGAATCAAGATCTCTGGATAAGAATGTAATATCAAATGGTGTCAGCCACATAAAGCTCTACATATGGGGAGGTGAAATATACACAGAAAAGTTTAAAGTAGGATTTAGAGCGCTATCTTGAGCCCCACCATGAGAAATGTTTGCACATCAGCAGCGTGAATAACTAAGGACTGTTCATTGGCTAAACAAATATAAACATGAATGAAAAATCATTAATGTTTTTTTTGTAGCATTTCTAATAGGGCATCACCAACACCATTTGTACAAATGAAGAAATAAGCCCAATGCAAAACATGGGATGATGACATTATCACAAAAACTATGAAGATTAACTGAGCATCCGCAAAATCAAGTTACCTGGGATAGGGTGCACAACTTTGAAGATTGATAAACTGCATTATTGAAGCAAGGAAAAGTGTCACTAACATATAAAGTAGGAATATTATCACAACCATGAATACAAACAAAAAGTAACAGGCACAGGAGTTCTAAAGTATCAAAGCATCAATGTTCATGTATACAATGGAGTATACAACACTTGCACCAAACTCTAACTTCAAGTGCAAGTCCTACCTTTCAGAAGTTATCTCTGAGAATGTTTTGGGTGCCCATGTCATTATCTTGTTCTCTACAATCAATAAGCTGCCCTCATATTTTACATTGTTAATCTTGAATCCAGTGTCATCATACCTGCAAACAGAAAAAGAGACATGATTCAATGTTCCAGTCCAAACTGAAGCACAGAACAAAGTGGAGTACAGCTTATGGGCTTTTCTTTGAATTAAAAAAAAGAAAAGCACAACACTGAAAACATAACATGAGAACTGCAAGCCTACAAGATATGGCGAAATTCAAGCACATTCCAACCACTAGGTTTTCATATTTGTGTGTTATTCTTACGAATGGCATATCAGTGAGGATGACAAGTTGATCAAGGAAATACCACAAAAATTTGCAAATCAAATGTAGGGAATATGAGAAATTCAGTACATTTTGCCCTACACAGCACGCATGCCTGTAGTAGCAAATGTATTCTTTTAGAGGAACGGGGAACATGAGAAATTCAGAACATTTTGTTAGAGGAACAGCCAGAGATCTTCTAGTGTCTTACTGACACTAAAAAAAGTTTGATACACAATGGTAATCTTAATGCCCCTATTATGTCTAGAAAAAATTTCTCCGGCTTATTAATGGAGGGTTTCTTGATTGCTAGTTGGTGCATTTGGAAGCAAATTTTTTTTTATTTTTCAATTTTAGGCTGCACTCCCATGCAAAGGTGGAAAAGACAACTTAAGGAGAAGATTATCCTACATTCACATAGGATTATAAACAGGTCTACATCCAAATGTTTTATGATCTGATGCCCTTTTTGTAAAATCTAGCATCTATCCTTTCTTACTCTCGGGGCTGTTGTATTTTGTAGCATCCCCTCAGGGATATTTTTTCCCCATTCATCTTCACTTGTACATATTTCTCCTTTCCATTTTATTAGAAAGCCACTGAATTAAAACACCTAAAGAATAACAGGAAAACTCTAAACCTCCAACATATGGAGAAAATCAAGCATGCATGCTCAGTAGATTTTTCCATTTGTGTTACTCTTGCAAATTGTGCAAATTGCATACCAATGAGGCTGACAGGTTGACTCCAAGGAAGGAGCAACAAAATTAGCGAAGCAAATAGAGAATAGAAATTCTATACACTTGTTCTACTTGAATTTCACTCATGCCGGTAGTGCAAAATAATTCTTTTAGGGGAACAGGCAAGGATCTCCCTATGTCTTATCAAAACGAAAAGCGGTTCGGTACAATGGTTATATCAAGAACCAGCAGCTTAACAGGGAGAACAGATACACTATTTAATCTACTATGCTAACCCTCTCGGTCACCAATACGTTACAATACAGGTGCTCAGAATCAATGAAAGCTCTGAGGCATGCAGTATACAATGGACAGACCCTCTAAAACAGAGAAAAAAGCCACTCCTTGTTTTTCAAGGAAGCAATAGTGAGGGCCAACCAATTATATAATTTCCAACTTGCCTAGATGGTTTCATTCTTTTCCTTATCATTCCAGAACAACTGAATCCTAGGTTTATCTAGTTTTCCAAATATCAATTGAATCAAAACCATATTAGCAAGGTAAACATATTTCACAGATAACGCTGACTCATTGCAAAATAATAATTGAATCATTACCACGGAAGAAAGAGGCAACGTTGGGAACTTATGAATTCCAAGACCAACAGAAAAAAAATATGGTAAAACAAAACATGCTTATCATGACATTGATTTGACAATAAAAATGATAAGGGACAAAAGATCTTCATGTCTTATCCCTTATTACAAGTTCTAAAAAATGCAGCAGGCTCCGCAATTTATGTGCGAGCACAATATGACAAATTTCTGAGCTTCTAGCTTATATTGAGGTGGCCACTTCTCACCAAAGCACACATGTCTCGAACACAAATAATTTGTCCAAAAAAATAAAATCCAGTTACTACATTTCTGTTGCATAATGGTTCTTCCGAAATCCATCAATCCCAAGCCTCAACACAAAGCAGATTACACGCATTGCATATACATAGACAATCATATCTCAACATCAGGAAATAGGGAGTACACCCTATAACCCTTAAAAACTCTTGAAGTTGAGCAGCAACAAAAACGAAAATAATGAAGCGAAAGGATGCAAGGAAAAATTGCGTACGACTGGAATCGGAGTTGGTCTTCCGGGACGCTGTCGATGAGGTTGATCTGGTCGTACAGAGAGAAGGTCCTCCTGCTTCCGCATCCCAGTCAAATCAGATCCAATCAAGCACCAACAAGCACACGGGAAGAACAACAGCAATAACATGCATTTCCTCGGTCCAGCCGGAAGCCGCCGCGTACCTGAGAGAAGGGAGGCACCGGAGCCGTGCGCCGCCGGAGACGGGCTCGCTTCGCAGCGACTTCACCAGCTGTGGGAGCGCCCCCATCACCTTCTGCCCCCGCGCCGCCCTGCCATCGCCTCCCTTCCGCTTCGCCGGCCGGTGGGTTCCTCGGTGGGTCGCTCGTTCTAGAGGGGTCGGGGGATTTTGCATCTAGAACCTTGGAATTGCTACGAAATTCAAACCAGTCCCCACTTGACGCTGGACGATTTGAAGGACACAGGATTTGGCCCATGTTGCTATAAGGTGGGCTGGGCTTGGGGTTATATGCATATTGTCACAGCCCCGGGCGTAGGGCGACCTGCGACGGCGAGCTGCCTCCTGCCGACTTGGCGGGGATGGCTGCGGCGTCCGGTGGCGGAGGCGGCGGAGCGAAAGCGGCGGTGGCAGAGCAGATAGCGCAGGCGGTGCGGTCCACCTCCAACCTCCTCCAGCTCATGGAGCAGTCCTCCCCCGCGCAGGTCTCAGGAACCCTGTCCCCATCTCCTCCCTTCAACCTTGGTCTTAGAACAAGTAAAATTACAATTTGCTCGTGATTGGATGGATATATGGACCATTTTGTGTGATTTATCTCTTCATTCAGAAGCAACGAGGTTAGAAATCTTACGATGGATTTGTTAATTGTTGAACTTGTTTCCGCTTAGGGCTTGGTTCTAAATTGATCGCCCAATTCTTATGAATAAGGGATTGAATGTTAGCGTTCTGCATCTTATATTCTTATTACATTCTGAGTTTCTGACATTCAACTGGCATCAAATGAGTAGAAAGTGCTTTGGTTGGCACTGAGAAACTCACAAAACGCTGCTCCGAACTGTCCATTCAGATGAAGCATTGTATCTAGTGATAGAAAGTTCAATTGCTTTCCTTATGATCCATCCACCATGAAGTAAAACCACTAGTCCACTTAATCCAGAATCATTTCAGAGTTCTTCCGACTTCTGGCCATCTTGTATACCAACATCTCAGTTATAAGGAAAAGAAATCTGGCTACAAGCCTGTAATTACCAACATGTCAGTTCACTGAATTCAAGAGCACCGATAAATTTATGAAACTGCATCCAGTATGATCCCATTGCTATCAAGGTACAAGAAACGAATTTCTCAAGCGGGATGATTATCACTAATAGAGGTGTAATTTTGGTCTCAGGCTCACTTGGCAAAACTTCCCAAGAATCTCTTATCAAAAGCATCTTTTGCAAAGAACACCGAGCAGGTAAGAAGTAAGTGTAGCATTGGATGCCAAACTACTTGTAAATTAGCCACTAACATTTCTGTTCTGCTCTAGGTGCTACACCAACTACCTCAAGTAATTTCTTCCTTGGATGCTTATATGGATAGGAGTTTGCAAAGGTGAGCTTCCCCATTTAATGCCTTATAAATATTATTGATTCTCTGCTCATTAGAAATTTCATAATTTTCTCATGGAGCTTTTATAGCTGTATTTTCAAGTAGGTTGAAATTTATTTTGTTCGATATCACCTCTGATAAACTCCTTTTTTTAAAAAAAATGCAGCGCCTCTCAAATTAAGACTGTAACACAGCTCTTATCGAACATGGAGAACACTCGGCTGAGATCCTTCTCGCCTTCCTCTCAACTGAAGGAAGATCTTAAGATTACCGAACCTGAAGAACACAGGGTTGCATGATGTGTTCGCTGAGACGTATTGGAAGGATTGGTTTTCTTGGTCATGTGCTGAAGAAGTTCAGGAGGCAGGAGTTAGAAGTAACTGGCAAAAGGATCCATCGTTGCTTACTTTTTGTTGCGCATCTCCTCGTTGGGCAATGCTATAATTACTCTTCAGGTGCCATGTTTAGGCAGCACATGCGTGTTCATTGCTGCACCTTTACGGATTGTAACAACCATGTTTTCATGTAATTGTGTTGATTGGTTTTAGCAGAAAATTTAGGAATAAATTAAACTCCCCTGCTGGCATTAAGAAAATAAGTGATGGAAAGTGTGGCACTGCTCTTTGAAGCTTTATTGGATTTGCCTCACGTATGCGAGTGAGGTAACTGCCTACACTGCGTAAGATACGCACACCAATTACTTGTGTTTGAATAATTATATCACAATGATTCGTCCTTTCTCTCTTCTCTATAAAAGGTGAGGCAATCGTGTTCCCTTCTTCTAGTGTCATGATGCAGTAGAGATGCAGTAGTAGCACGTCGTTGCTTCCTTGACCTGCAGTAGCAATGAAGATAGGAACGGTATACTTTAGAGATGCAATGTTGCTTGGAATTTTAGATAAAGGGAGATGTCAATACCCGGCCTCTATATCACAGTGCAATACATCTGGCCATTATTACAAATGGGACCATTCATAATCAAAATAGAGCAAAAAAGTAACCAGCTCATAAGCAAAGCCTATTAGTCTATTACTAAACTGCACCCATTCTTCGCAAATATATTCATTACCAGTCTGGACAAGTCTGGAATGGTGTCCCGGTCCTCTTCCTTTTGTAGTAAGCAATGTTGCTTGGAATGAGAGGCGATTGGGAAGAAGTGAGGAGATGAATTTGTCTAGTTGTTGCTAAGGGGCCTGCTTAGGGACTGACAGAATGCCACGGAAGCAGCTTAGGATCAGAAGAGAGAGAAGGCTTCTCAGTTCCTCTGTCTTGCCTCTTTGCAACCGTGGACGGCAGCGGCAGCCAGGAAGAGCGACGAGGGACACCAGTGCTCGCCACCGAATTTCCACACCTCGTGTCCTCGCTGGATGGGGATCATTCCATTTATGGCTTTCTCTTCATGGGCCTGCTCGGTAGGGTTCCGATAAAAATCGTCAAACAAGGCGAAGGAGAAGCCCTACCAGATAAGCTCTCTCTATAAAGGTCATAGCATCTAGCAATCTGGTGTCTCAGCTCTGCAAATAGTTGACTAGAAATACTGATTCATTAGCGTGTGATGTTTGTTCAAGAGCCACAGGGCTATGAGTCATACAATGGATTTGCTAGTTGATGAACTTAACGGTCATGGATCTCTACTGTGAATTGATATGTCCAGCTATTAACTCTTGATTTCACACCAGTTTGGTAGAATGTTTCCCGAATTCTATTATATTAATACAAGAGTGTTAAAAGGAGCCACCACGTTCGCCGAGAGAACCAAGAAATTTCCACGTTAATCAAAAAAGAGAAGAATATATGCCGTCGGATTTTATGAAGATCTAACGACTCATATTATTTTGTTAATTAAAAAAGAAAAGAATATAGGACATTGGATTTTATGAAGATCCAACGGTATATATTATTCAGTTAATCTAAAAAAAGAGAAGAATATATGCACCACGTTCGCCGAGAGGAAGAAGAAATTCCTACGTTAATCTAAAAAAAGAGAAGAATATATGCCGTCGGATTTTATGAAGATCTAACAGTCTATATTATTTTATTAATTAAAAAAGAAAAGAATATATGCCATTGAATTTTGTGAAGATCTAACGATCTATAATATCTGTCTCTTCCAAAAAAGATAAGAATATATGTCGTTGGATTTAATGAAGATCTAACTGTCTATATTAATTATTTCATCCGCCGCCACCCCTCCGCGATCGCCGCACAGCCATCTGCGGCCGCCGCGCGAGACATCCGCCGCGGCCGGCGCACAACCGTCCATGGCCGTCGTAGGAGGCCTCCACCGTCGCCGCGTGGCCATCTGCGGGAGCCCTCAACTGCCGTCGCGTGGCCGCCGCGGGAGTCCTTCGCCGTCGCCGTGCGACTGTCCGCTGCCGGGAGGCCGTCCGCCGCCGTGGGAGCCATCCGTGGCCGTCGGGTAGCCGCCTACGCGTCTTTGGACTTCGAGGTTCGCTGCCACCTCCGCACAGCCGTCCATGGCCGACATAGGAGGCCTCCAATATCGCCATGTAGCAGTCCGCGGGAGCCCTCCACCGCCGCGGTGTGGCTGTCCGTGGTTGCCGCAGGAGTCTGTCGACGAATTATATCGCGCACGTCTGCCTGGGGTATCCCAGAGAGTAGATTTGTGGGTCTCGCCTAGTTCTAGGAACGACAGTGTACGAACAACACAAGATTTAGACAGGTTCGGGCCGCGAATAGAGTAATACCGTACGTCCTGTATGTTGGATTGTATTTCTCGTACGGTTGTGTATGATTGTAGATTGTAGTCTATCTTGAGGGTACCCGGGGATGTATATCCCACAAGCTCCCGAGCATCTTGCGTCTTTGCTTCAAGTCTTGAATCTGCTTCAGCATCTTCGAGTAGTTGTAGTAAAGCCCAAGAGAAAATAAGCTTCTCTGACGAGTAGTTCATTGGAGTGCATCTATCGATGCACCCAATGGGTGTAGCCCCCGAGCCTCCGAGTACTTTTTAAGTAGTCGGAGGTTCAAAAGTTGTCTTCTATCTTCATCTCGAGTAGTTCAATGATGTGCACCGAGTAGGTGCACCCATTGGGTGTAGCCCCTGAGCTTCGAGTAGTTTTTAAAGAAACTAGTCGGAGGTCTTGAATTGATCAACAATAGGCACAAAAAATGTGTACCCCTTGAGTATAGCCCCCGAGCCTCGAAGTGAATGTTTACATCTGGTCCGAGGGTCAAGAACATAATCTTCAAAGTAGCTTCTTGGCTGGTGCCAAGTTTCACTGACGTGAGTGCTTCGCTGTTTGAGTACCGAGTGGTGCCAGTACTCGTCTCCATGTTTTAGCGTGTAGCCCCCGAGCTTCAAGCGACTAGTTAAAGTACTCAGCATGTGAGCACCGACTAGTATAAGTACTCGATCGGCTCCGCAGCGTCATAAAGAGGCGAAGTGGTGCCAAGTCTCACTGGTGTGAATACTCAGCTGTGAACCCTGCAGTTTAAATATATAGGATTAGTAGTATCCGATCAAGAAAAATCCATGAAGGATAATAATAGCATGTGGTAATGCATGTAAAGGTTTTCGCTCGTGCTCATGTTAGACTTTTAACCACTCGAAGAGTGCCTTTGGTTGGGCTTTCCAACTAGCTTTTGCTTTTGCAAAAGCCAAAAGCCAGCCAAAGGGAAAAAAGGTCTTATATGCTTTTGTCCAAAAGCAGCTTTTGCTCTAGTACAAATCCAAAAGCACCTCCTCCCCCTGTCTCCTCCCTGTCGCGCCGGAACGCCGAGGTGGGTGCCTTCGAAGACGACCCATCTAGGCACATCGACGCCGAGTAGCCATCGGCCGCCGACGAGGACGCGTCGCCGCCGCCAACACCAGCTCGTAGATCTTGCCGAGCTCGAGCGCGGGCCCCGTACACGCTGACTCCGTCGAGCACCTGGCCGTCGCGCCCCGACGGTGGCCATCCATGGCGCCATATTAGTGACCTGAGCATGGTGGGCTTGACGGCCGTGCTGGAGAAGGAGGCCTCGCGCATGACACGTGCCATGGACGGGTCGTCGAGGATACCTTTTGCTGGCTGTCGATCTATCCGTTGTGTTGCTTGGAGCTCCGGTACGGTATAGTTTTGTGCCATCGGGTGATTCATATCGTGTATAGTTGAGAGTTGAGACGCCGTCGAGGATGGCGAGCATGAGGTGCGGCATGCCGACACGGTGGTCGTCGGCTTCGATACCGCCGCTGTCGATGCGCTTGAGCGCGGCGGCGAGCGCGTTAAGATCGGCAGCACGGTGGCCGCATGGAAGGCGCCGCCGTCGTGGTGCTGGAGCTCAATGGAGGTCGGGAGGTGGCCGAGGGCGACCGAGAAGAGCGCGGAGCAGCGGCGCAGGTCCGGACAGCAGCGTCGCCGCCGCGTGATGTGCTCGTGGCGGCGCCTGGTCGCATCCGCCTCGGCGCGGGAGAGCACGTTGGTCAGCGGCGGTGCAGCCGACCGCAGCGTCGCGAGGAGCAGGGAGGAAGAAGAAGGGCTGATGAGTAGGGTCCACTCGTCAGCCAGAGAGGGAGAGGGAGACTACAAATGACATATGGTTTCCACCAGCTACTTTTTTAAAAGCCAAAGCACATCAAACCAAAGGGTCTTCTGCTTTTCCCACAGCTGCTTTTCTACAGCATACAGCTCAGAGCAGCTTTTTCAAAAGCCACAGCTCAACCAAACACACCCGAATAGTAGCCCTGTTACGTTTAAACACTTGGTCCCGCTTAACCATAGCCCGCAAACGTGAGACTGGTGTCTTCTTTGACGTGTAGGCGTGTAGGTGTTGCGAAGGAGACGAAGCTTCACGAATTAAGGTGCATGCTACCGAGCGGTGTGTGGTCATTAAGAGATGACAACAAGCATAAAGTAGTCGACATGCGACAAAAGTATGCATGGTATGCAAAAAAGTAGTCGTTTAGGACTGTTCTTCTGTTGGAGAAGTCACGCGATGGACTTGAAACCCATCGGTGAAAATTATTATTGTTGAGGGAAGTACTCTTTTTAGAGTAGTCGGCTCATGGCCAAGCATGTGCAGAACAAGCTGAAAGAAGTTATTATGAAAATAATTATTAAATAAGACTTAGCTTTATTTGCGGACGATTGCCGACGAAGTCGTGGCGGTTGGCGACGAAGCCGACTAGTCTGAATTGATTCCGACTAGTTGTTGATGAAGCCATAGCCACTCTCGACTAGTTTTAACTAGTCGAGATGAGTAGTCGAAGTAGTCGTACGTCGAGTCGATGAAGTCGATCCCGACAAGTTTTGACTAGTCGAGCTAAAAGCCAAAGTAGTCGAAGTAGTCGTACATCGATGTAGTTGTACTCGCGTACATCTTCTGTGCGATCGACACGGAGGTTGAATCCTTCTGGTAGCTTGATGTGTGGATATAGCAAAATCCAAGAACAATTGCTAAACATTACAGAGTACTCGATACCCTGTCCTCTGTCTGGATGCTTGTGCGATCTGCAAATTTATTTGTTTTTGGTTGTCTAATAAGATAATGTTTTAATCACAGCTTGAACCAGTAGCTCTAATCGTACTCGATTTTGGAAACCGAGTAGAATTACAGTTCCGCGCGTGAAGCAACAAATAATTTTCTTTGCCTCGGCTTCGGACTTGATTAGCGAAATCAATTCTGATTCTGACTTTGATGCCACGGGAAAAACCAATCAACACTTCTGATGTTTGAAAGAACTCCTCGTCGGCCAGCACAAACATTGGATCTTTTGATCTCGCCCAGTAGATTGATCTTGATAATGATTGATGTTGAAGTTTGATCCCATCGCGCCTAATGTTGAACTTCGACGAGTAGGCCCCACGGTGGGCGCCAAGTGTCGACGAATTATGTCGCGCACGTCTGCCTGGGGGTACTACAGAGAGTAGATTTGTGGGTCTCGCCTAGTTCTAGGAACGACAGTGTACGAACAACACAAGATTTAGACAGGTTCGGGCCGCGAATAGCGTAATACCGTACGTTCTGTATGTTGAAGTTTGATCCCATCGCGTCTAATGTTGAACTTCGATGAGTAGGCCCCACGGTGGGCGCCAAGTGTCGACGAATTATGTCGAGCACGTCTGCCTGGGGTACCCCAGGGAGTAGATTTGTGGGTCTCGCCTAGTTCTAGGAACGACAGTGTACGAACAACACAAGATTTAGACAGGTTCGGGCCGCTACAGCGTAATACCCTACGTCCTGTATGCTGAATTGTATTCCTCGTAAGGTTGTGTATAATTGTCTTGGACATACCGAACTAGGGACCCCTGCCCTCCTTTATATATCCCGGGGTTAAGGTTACATGGTAAGTTCCCTAGTCGGTTACAATTGGGAGTCCTAGTCCTAGTAGGAGTACATGACTAGTTGTCCGAGTAGTTCTACTAGGACTAGGTCTTCTATCTTGAGGGTACCCGGGGATGTATATCCTACAGAGTCCTTCGCCGTCGTCGTGTGACCGTCGGCCGCCGTCACCGCCACGGCAGCCGCTTGCGCGTCATCGGAGTTCAGGGTCCGCCGCCGCCACCGCGCAGCCATTCTAATGGCCGCCGTAAGAGGTCTCCACTGTTGCCGCGTGGTCATCCGCGGGAGCCCTCCACCGCCGGCGCATGGCCGTCCATGGCCGTCGCGAGAGTCCTTCACCATTGTCGTCGTGGGAGCTATCTGCGGCCACCGCGGCAGCCGCCTGCGTGTCTTCAGAGTTCGTGTTCCGCCACTGCCGCCGCGTAGCCGTCCATGGCCGCCGTAGGAGGCCTCCACTGTCGTCGTGTGGCCATCCGTGGGAGCCCTCCACCGTCGCCGCGTGGCCATCCACGGGAAGCCTCAACTGTTGTCGCGTGGTCGTTTGTGGCCACCGCGGGAGTCACTTGCCGTTGTCGTGCGACCGTCCGCTGCCAGGAGGCCATCTGCCGCAGTCGATGTCGCGACAGCCGCCTACGCGTCTTCAGAGTTCGGGGTCCTTCCGCTCCGCGTGCCGCTGGAGGCCGACGGGACTGAAGGCTGCCAGTTGGGGATACCGGCACCTCTCGCCGCCGCCGCTGCCGCTACTAGAGAGAGGGAGATAGAGGGAGAGAGAGAGAGAGTGGAGGGAGTGGTGGCATCCGTGAAAGAAAAGGAGAAAAAGATATCGGTGGGCTCATATATTGGTTGTTGGTATAGACTATAAGATATAGATGATAACAGGTGCATAAAGAATTGATATAGAGAAGATAATCTAAATGACTAGGCAGGAATATTCCTTTCAAAGGATGAGAATAGAGTACGACGAGTGCGGACAGCCCAAAGCCCCATGTGCCCAACCAAGTTCTTCTATATAGGAGGCAACATTCAAAAGCGGAGGACAACACGTCGATCTGCACGTGTACCTGATGAGAGGTGCTTAGATTCAGGGCATTCAACGAGGTTGTGAGTACATCGGGAGAGAACAATTCTCCCTGTCCGAAGGGGGCAAGCACCATGGTCGCGCTCAACACTTAGTGTCTTTTTCAACATAAGTGGAAGATCATCAAACGGGTTACCCGCACTCAAACCCGTTTAATGGTCTTTGTTAACGAGTTGACGCAAGGAGCGGAGTGAGAAAAAACAAAGCGGAGAAACTGCGGTGGTGTAGCGTTCAACAATGAGTAGAGGACATCACATTGATTTGTGTATGTAACTGATGAAAAGTGCTTAGATTTAGGGCGTTCAACAAGATTGTGAGCATAACGAAAGAGAAAAATTTCCTTGATAAATAAATAGTCGGTTCCCCGTGCAAGCAGCAAGCAGCAAGTGGAGCTAGCTCTTGCTGAAGAATCCGTCGGCCACCGAAAGCTCTAAGTTAACCCTATAGACGGTTATAGAAGTGGTGGACGGGAAGAGACGACGACGACGACATGATGTATTTACCGGGAGATGATCTTGATGCTCGCACGACCGGGAACTCCTGCCCTACCCCGCACCGACCTCCGCGTCGGGCCGCTCATCTGGTGCCACCGAGCTCTACCCCTCCACCTTCCACCCACCCCTGAGCGCTCAAGTCATCAAGCTCCACCCTCATCTCATCCTCTCTGAGCCGTGAAGATGTAGTGCTACTGGGAGGAACATAAAGGCGGATGAAGAATATGACATATGGGGTCCAAGGGTCTAGGAGAGGGAGAGAAAGAGATGGTGTAGCAGGAGCATTTTGGGCTATACAGAAATATTATGGTTTGCTGGTGGGTCTAAAGGAATCAAAGACGCAGAATATTGCATGGTTTGAACTTTTGGTGAATTGTAATGGCATGTTTCCAAATAGACGAATTGTAATGGCATATCTTTCAAGCCGTCAAGTTACAATTGCATATATCCAATTAACCATTAATAAATAGAAAAAAAACATGAGAACTTGTTTTCTAAATTAGACTCGATTATTGTGCAGATAATTTTTTACCCTTGGGATAAATGTATTTCTATCATTTAAACTTCAAACAACTCACTTTAATAGTGAAATGGAATGTATTCAACAAGATCTACGTGTTCGTGGTCTCTAATTGTCCAATTAACTAATATATCAAAAGGTAAAATTTTACATCTTACGGAGTATTTGTCCAACCTTTAATTCTACAATTTCGAGACAACATAAAAAATAATTTATCACCATATGTGAAACTCCGTGACGTAAATTTATATTATAAGATAATACAAAATTATAGTATTTGAATAAATATTAAAAACTATATTGTATATAAAGTGCTTTATTTTATCATGGATTCATGTTCCATGTCATATAACGTGATGATGAAAAAAATTCGGACCACGTAGAAAAATAATGTCAATGCATTTAGATAAATATATTATCATGCAAAAATCCACCAAGTTGTTAGTATAAAAAAGCTAGCTACCAGCGTTGTTTATGCGGGACCACCTTGCTAGTTCTATTGGAATCAAATGTGTGTCTTGCCTACGTGTCTTTGATTGGCATTCATTGGGAAGTATGCAAGTTGATGCTTTCAAGCGTCCCACACAAAATTGATGAAGCCTGGACTGCTCGATTGCAAGGAAGAATAGGTGGGCAATGATGTGCACAAGTACACGCACAATGGCCGGCAAAAATAAATATGAAGATGTGACAATAACCAATTTTTTTGATATATTGACGTTCAGAGGAATGGTCAACTTTGGATAGCAGGAGCAACATGCTTGAGTGCCAGTGGCTTGGATAGCAGGAGCAAATTTTTTCAGTCCTGCTGGTTATTACATTTCACAAGAAGTTTTTTTTTGTACTTGGTTAGCGCATTACTATTAGTGAGGTCGGAGCAATTTGGAGGAAAACGAACAGAGTGCATTTGGCAGTGATCGCCGTGGCTGGGATTCAGTAACTGTCGAGCTTATACGCGAATTTATTACAAATGCCAAACATTACCACTCAAACTGACATAAAGAATTGGCTCACTCATTGCTAAACCAGACACCAATATCGTTTTATATGAGCCATGTTGACTACCTGGGCACTATGTTAAACTTTTAGTAGCGTGGTGTCTAACAATGATTTGCTCTTTTCAAAAAATAACAATGATTTGCTGAACTGGCTCCACAGATCGTTGATGTATCATATGTTTGTATCGTTCATACTAACTACTAACAACTAAGAACCTTAGAGCATTCGTTACTCCCCACTGTCACATCGATTCTTAGTAGACGCAAAAAGAAATTATCTGGAAGAATTTCTTCTGCAAATTTTGGAATGGTTGGTGCCTCACTAATGTTATTGTCGTCTTTTCGTCAGAAGTAAGGAGCTGAACCATCTTGCCATATGCCAGGCGCGGTTTTACTTTACATGTCAGTAATTCAGTATGGCACCTCTAATCAATGAATTGGGCTCTACTGGACGTCTTCTGCTGAAGAAACAGGAAAAGACCGAAGAAGTTTAAGAACAGCGCAACATGCACATTTTATGATGATTTGGCTCAGCAACAGGCTAGTTACTGTTGCTCCAAAAATAAGTAGCTTGCGTCAGATGAACAATTTCATGCTCTCAGATTGTTTCTGAATCCTCAGGTTATATATCTTTTGAAATGAGATAGTTTTAAAATTGTAGCGCCTTCCTTGTCCTGTGATATATTCTTTTCCTAAAGTACCCCTGTTGTTTCTGCCAACGTTTACACTTGACTTTGGGTTGGGATTCAGTGAACTATGTATTGGTGCGCAAGATTTGCTGAAGAGCCTCATGATGATCACGTTTCCACATTCACAGGCAAAGCTCTATCGCTTTTTCTCTATAAAAGCAAGGGCGGCAGGACCGTGCCTCCATTAACATCCATTAGGAATCGCTAGTCCAGTTCAACAGAAGTCTCCATTCATCTTTCTCCCCATGTCCATATCTGTAAGGAGCATGCAAAAGTGGTGGGAATGGGTGGCGTCGAGAAGGAAGCAGCAGCCTGATCTAATCCATCGCCTAGGCGCATAAGGAAAGAAGTGTCTTTCTCCGTGGAGACGCGTACGAAAAGCCTGGGATGCGGGTGTCTCCCTTCTACTTAACTTGTTTCCATGCAAGGTCGTGCATGATTAGGGCATTAATTAGGCATTGACAAACTATCGGCTGTGGTCTCATTGTTTTCTTACAGTTGGTTCACCCCTCGTGGGGTAAAAAGAATAACTAGTCCATCTGACCAGAGTAGTATTATAGGTCTTCCAAATTCTGTTTATCTTGTGTACCGATATATCAATAAAAAATTTTTTTCTTGCCACGGTTCATAAATTTATGTAGCATTAATCAACCTATGTGATTGCACCCACTAGGAATAAGGGAAAATTTGCTACAGGACATGCGAAATGACGCTCATTTGCTGAGACACACCGTTGACCGTCTAATAGGCTGAGACACATTGCAGTTTTGTGCCAATTTACTGGAACACACCGCTTCGATTAAAATAACATTTTATGGCTGGGAAGGAGAGATAACGGTAAGGAAATGTCATTTTTGCCCTTGGTCCCACTTGTCATTCCGTGACTTGCGTGCGAGCGCGAGCACCGCGGCTGCACCGCGACGCGCCAGCGCGAGCTTGAGCACTGGCGGGCGTGGGGCTTGACACAACCATTGGGGAAAGGGAAGAATATGACAAGTAGAGTCAGGGGTAAGAATGACATTTCATCACGTTTCTCTCTCCTACTTGGTTGAAAAATGTTATTTTAATAGGAGCGGTGTCTTCCAGCAAATTTGCACAAAAGGAGAGTGTCCACCAGCATATAACGCGATCAACGATGTGTCTCAACAAACGCGCTCCACTTTACATGTCTTGTAGCAAATTTTTCCTAGGAATAATTGTTGTGTTATCGTGTTATAAAGAAACAACTTATGGATAATGATTCTGAATCCGTCTGATCGACATTTTGATTGTTATCATATTCTGATCACAGATTCGCTGTGGGAAAATTTCCAAGAACCTCTTTAGTGAAAGCATCTTGTGTAAAGAACTTAAATCAATTGTGAGGATGTAAAGTAGATGTCAGATTACTTGTCGTGAAGTTTCTACTAACAGTTTTAGTTGCTATAAACATAAGCATACCGAGTGTAACTCATGAATGCTTACATGGACAATATTTTACAAATGTGAGCTTACCAACTCCAATAACACATATCCACTATTTTTCGCTCCAATAACTTTTGTTGTTTTATTTCTTCTTCCTTCTCATAAAAATTCAGGAAAACTCTTGTTGTCTATAAAAAAATTCGGTTTCTCTATAGCCTTGTCACAAACCTTTTTTTTTAGGAAATATCACCTCTGAGAACTTTCAAAAGAACAAAATATGATGTGCCACTCAGGTTAAATCTGTTATAAATCTCTTGTCAAACATGGAGAACAGTTGAGGTCCATCTGGCCTTCCTCTCAACTGCAGAAAGATCAAAAGAATATTGAACCTGATCTGAAGAACTTGCTGTCGAAACTGGCATCTTGCAGTCCATCTTCAGGAAGAACTTGTTAAGATGGCATGCCTTTTTCTTCCTGAAGATGGTATGCAAGATTTTTAGCCTGATTGAAACTCCAACGGAAACTAAGATACTTGTGGAACCCAACCGTAAAGAAAATGGTCGGTTGTTGCGAGAATTAATTCAACTGGAGCCCTGATCAATGTGAAGTCTATAAAAGCAAGGGCCAAGGGCAAGGCCAGGTCTCTGTCCCTTGACCATCGTTTTCTTCCGGTAGGAATGAAAACAGACAATGATGTCTGATGGTGCAATCGGAGCAAAAACACGTATGACGACTGGGAGTTGGAGGCCTCAAGGAAAGAGTGGTTTGGTACAGCTTCTGAACAAGCTCTTTAAACTTTCTATGCACTGGCCTTGATTGAGTGGTAGTCCTAAGTTCTAACAAGCTGGATGTGGTGAAAGTAGCACAATCCACGGGCATTCATCCTGTCGGCTGAGTTCTCTTCAGCTGTTGTTCACAGAACTGAGGAGAAAGGGGCAGGATAAGCAAGATGTAGGCGTGATGCAAAGCGCTGAATCAAGAACAGCCCCTGTTTTTGATAAGCGAGATGAACTTCGGGCTTCTGTTCTCCTTTAGCTCTCTTAGCAATCGGTGTTTAGGATGTTGGGCGAGTTACTAATTATTTGCTTGAGAAAATAAGCCCAAACCTCTCATTATATAGTATAGATCTGTGGAGGTAGGACCGAGTCCTAAAATAATATGTTAGGCCGTTCCTGCTGATCACGAAGCTGATGATACATACAAACCTGGACCTGACATCCATAAAAGCAAGGGCGCCACAGGAATCGCTGCTCCAAATGAGTGAATTCAGCATCTATTTTTCGAGTGTAGATACACACGTATGGTATGGGCCTCGGTCTATGGGCATGGGGTTTACCTAAACCATCTAGTGTGGCTAATATGTTCAATGGATGGCTGAATTTAGTTCCACAAAATTTTAAACCTCTGGTGTTTGTAGGCGCGGCAACCTTATGTTGGACGGTCTGGCGATGCAGAATTGCAGTGATTTTTTATAACAAAACTCTAAATTTTTTGCAGGTTATATTTACAACGTCGCATTGGCTCCGCACGTGATCTATCCTTCAACGGCCTTCGTCGCGGGACAGTCTTGTAGCGGCGTCGCAGTGCTTGGTGCAAGTGGCCAAGGCTATTTTTGCCCGAGCGTTTGGGTGGCAGTCTAGTCTTAGGATTGACGGCTCTTAGAGTCCGGAGGTCGAGTAAAACTGTTCTTTCTTTTTTGGTTGTGTGTCGTTTGATAGAGGCCGGGATCTTTTTTCAGGTGGATGTATCACCTCGATGTATCTAACTGAAAAATTAACAAAATATCCCTTTTAAAAAAAATTGAGAAAGAAAGAAAATGGAAGATGATATACCGAAGAACTTAGCTTCGAAGGCTTAAAGGATTGTGGGAATTGGCGGCATCAGGAAAGAAAATGCCCGGTGCTTACATATGGATGGGCGTGTCGGAGTCGCAACCGACACCTGGACATACTCCGATTGAGAGGAAGGCCTTTTGGATCGCTAAAACCATGCTACCGGTGCCTTCCACTTGAGCTGAAATCAAAAATCTTTTGGCTTGCATGCAAGGTCGTCCGTCACTTGTGGCGAGGCTGTTCTGTTTGTCGTCATAGTTCATCAATTCTCGACATCTGTTTGACAGGCGAGTGCTCTTGAGATCAGTAGTGGATGATCAGAGCATCGATCAATCTTCTTACAAAGTTCAATGAACGTACAATTGTCCATATGCACTATGCTAAAATTACAAGCTGAAAAAGGGGTCAATTTTTTGTATATCTGAATAGGCAAGGTCGAAACGGATACCTTTTCTTTTCCAAGTGAGGAATAGATGCTGTTACATGGAATGTGATTTTTGGATAACAGAAGAAACAAACAATGGAGATTGGGTTAAGAAGTTGGACAAAGTGATGCCTTGTGGGCGATCGATGGACCAGCGGCAATTTTTGTTGACGCCTGTGCGAATGGTGTAGACTGCATAGGTTCGCCTACTTCGTCATTTGTCCTCTGTGTACGCGAGTTATCGTATCCGTGTCTATAAAGTGACGTACAAAAACTGTGTTACAACTAATTGCGCAGCGCTTACAAATTGTACCTGTCACATGCTGTCTGACCTATGGGAGCAGGTTGATTGGTGGGGTCATGCAGTAGTTTTCTTTTTGAGGTCAGTGGGGTCATGCAATTGGGAAGGAACACAACATATATACTAGTATACTGTAGATGGGAGAGCCGGAGATGCAAAGCATTAGCGGAGGGAGGCGCCAATCGAGTAGAAGTAGAAGTGGAGATCATCTTCAATTCCTCCGACTCCTCCAAAGACTCCAACCTGTGTACCTCTAGCTGCTCGCCCCAGAGCTGATCCAGTGCAAGTTCAGTCGAGCAGGATCACTACTAGTCCCAGACCATCGTTTCAGGCTTTCAGCTTGACTGGTGAAGAAAAGGGCCATGTGTTGTTTGATGGTAGAAGTGATCATCAGGAGCACGAAAAACGTGACCGGTAGTGGGAGTTGGAGGCATTCAGGAAGAAGCGGCCGATGCAGTTCAATAGAAAAGCTCAGGGACCCTAAGTTGCATGTCGACCACACGCCATCGAAGTGGAGACTTGGGCTTGGCCTGCGTAGGGGATGCACTCTAGCGTCGCCCACGTGGCCCATCTGTGAGAGATTTTATACTTTTTTCTACTGCGCGCGACTCCGTGCGGACCAAGCCCATAACATGTGCGGGCTGTAGGGGGTTCCGATAGGAGTATACTCCGTATGTGCAAAATTTATTAAGCGACGGGCCTGGCCGGTGCATGGCCCAGGATCGCATGATGCTTATTGCTTAGATACAGTATTTATCCAGCTGCCCATATACGTTTTTAGATAATGGATATAAAATCCGGCCTTGACCAATTAATAGCTACAGCCCAAGTTTACAATAGCAGCTTTCCTTCTGCATCCACACTCGCAAAACAAATAAACACCACATAGTTCGATGAGAGACTTAAGCATTAATCCTATTACTAAATCTCCATCCATGGTGAGCAAAGATCTGCATCGCCAAGGCCTCTAATGCCTGACATGCGCCTACTTGTCGATCATGTTCATGCCGATACAGCTGCGCTCAGAATCGAAGCCAGTGCGTCCCTCTGAACAGTACCTGCAAGTAAGTTTTCATAGGAGTTTTGTCAAAAACCACATCGTTCCTGCTAAGCCATAGTGCCCAACATAAAGCAGATGCACCAAGTAACAGCTTGCGTTTTAACTTCCCACTGAAACCTACGAGCCAATTATTAAACATAAAACTGAAACTATGAGGTGTTTGGATGTTAAAAGCAATCTGAACAACTCGCCATAAGAATTTTGCCATATGGCAATCAAAAAATAGATGTTTAATAGTTTCCTCCCTGGTACAGAAGGAACAAGTTTTACTACCATTCCAGTTCCTCTTTGCTAAGTTATCTTTTGTCAATATTACACCTTTCTTTAGGTACCACATAAAAATTTTTATCTTCAGTGGGATCCTGAGTTGCCATATTCTAGAATGTTGTTGGACATTGCATTTGTGATGAGGGCCATGTACATTGATTTAACAGAGAATAAACCAGACTGAGTGAGTGACCATCGAAAAGTATTATTACTGTCATTCAGTTGAATATGACTAATTCTACTAACAAGATTATGCCAAAGATTTAGATCTTGTCCTACCAATGCCCTTCTAAAAGACACATTGAGAGGGATCCTAGAAAAAACCTTGGCTACTGTGTCACTCTTCTTCCTAGTAATATTATATAAGGATGGGTATTGTTGTTTTAAAGTAAAATTTCCCAACCATTTGTCCTCCCAGAACCGAATCTGATTCCCATCATTGAGCTGGAAAGTGCCAAAATTAGTAAAGGTACTTTTAACTTTCATCAGACCCATCCAAAAATGAGAGTCCCCTGGTTTCCTCTCTACTTGTGTAATAGTTTGATTGCGTAGATATTTATTTCTCAACATTCGCTGCCACAAACCATCACTATTAATCAAATTAAACAACCATTTACTTAAAAGACATTGGTTCTGGACTTCCAGGTTTTTAATTCCTAACCCCCCCACTTCTTTTGGTTGGCAAAGGATGTTCCATTTAGCTAATCTGTACTTCCTTTTGTGTTCATCAGATTGTCAAAAGAACCGAGACCTATAGTAATCTAGTTTCTCCAGAACCCCTTTTGGTATTTCAAAGAAGGAAAGCATAAACACTGCAAGGCTAGTTAGGACTGAGTTAATTAAAACTAGTCTCCCCCCTACCGACATATGTTTACCCTTCCAACTAGAGAGTTTCCTCTCGAATTTTTCCTCTATCATTTTCCAATCTGTATTGCTGAGTTTTCTATAATGCATTGGGATACCCAGGTATCTAAAAGGATATGAACCTGATTGACACCCAAATAATTCCGCATATTGAGACTCACTCTCCTTAGCCTGACCAAAGCAAAAGATCTCACTCTTGTGAAAATTGATTTTAAGACCAGATAATTGTTCAAAAGCGCATAACAACATCTTCATGTTTGTGGCTTTAACAAAATCATGATCCATAAAGAGAATGGTGCCGTCCGCATACTGTAAGATGGATAATCCTCCATCAACTAGATGTGGAACCACACCTGCTATCTGTCCTTGCTCTTTTGCTTGATTAATAAGAATGGCTAACATGTCTACTACAATATTAAAAAGAATTGATGATAGAGGATCTCCCTGCCTAAGCCCCTTCCATGTTTGGAAATTTTCTCCTACTTGGTCATTTATCTTGATGCCAACATGCCCTTGTTGTGTAAACGCCTGAATCCATTGTCTCCATTTTGGTGAGAAGCCCTTCATGCGCTGCGTTTGCTGCACAAACGGCCACTTGACCTTGTCATATGCTTTCTCAAAGTCTATTTTAAAAACTACCCCGCTCTTATTCTTCCTATGAAGTTCATGAATTGTCTCATGTAACACCACCACACCCTCCATTATATTCCGTCCTGGCAAAAATGCCGTTTGTGTTGGGCTAATAACCTTCTGGGCTACATTCAAGATACATGTTGTTGCCACTTTTATAAAAATTTTAAAACTTACATTAAGTAAGCATATCGGTCTATATTGTTGGATCTTCACTGCTTCCCTGCATTTTGGTAACAATATGATTGTACCAAAATTCAGACTATATAGAGGCAAATTTCCATTATGGAATTCCTGAAACAAATTCATCAGGTCTTCTTTTATAAAATCTCAGGATGCCTGATAGAATTCAATTGGGAAACCATCCGGTCCAGGTGCTTTGTTATGTTCCATCTGGAAAATAGCCTCCTTTACCTCTTGTTCTGAGAATACAGACACTAGGATTTCATTTTCAACTACAGATACCTGGGGAATATCGTCAATTCGAGTCTCGTCCAGTTGGAAGTTATTCCTTTCCGGAGGACCGAATAAGACTTTGTAATAGGTGGTAATGTATTTTTTTAACTCGTCATCCCCACGAATTAACTGATCCCCATCCTGTAGTTCATATATCCGTGTCTTTCTATGTTTTCCATTCGCAACGAGCTGAAAGTATTTAGTATTAGAATCACCCTGAAGAAGATCTTTAACTTTAGCCCGTTGGTACCACTTAACTTCCTCTTCCCGCAACAATGTTGCTAACCTAATGTGCAGACAGTTTTTTAAATCAATCTCCTGCGGCGACAGAAGACTAGATTCTGCCTTTTTATCCAGGAAGTCAAGTCTGTCTAATAATTTTTTCTTTTCTTTCTTATATAGCCCACTTGTGTTCTTCGCCCATCCTCTTAGGTGCTGACGCACTTTTCGAATTTTTGCTTGCCATTTTTCCATTGGTGTGGTACCCCTATTTTCACTGATCCATATACCCTTTATCATATCCATAAACCCATCACGAAGTAACCAGCCTAGTTCAAACTTAAACATAGGCTGATTGACATTCGAAGATGATTCACTAGTGTTAACGAGTAAAGGAGTATGATCAGAGATGTCCCGAGTTAAAGCAATGACCGTGGATAGTGGAAACTTTTGTTCCCATTCGGTCGACATTAAAACTCGGTCCAATTTCTCAGACATAGGGGTTTGTAAAGCATTAGCCCATGTGTATTGTCTGCCTGTCATTTCCAATTCTCTTAAATCCAGACCATCAATTACAGCATTAGATAGAAACGGCCAACGATGGTCAAAATTATCATTGTTTTTCTCTTGCAGGCTCCGTAAAATGTTAAAATCGCCTCCCAGTAACAAAGGCAAATTTTCATGACTACACATATGCGCTAATTCTGTTAAAAAACTTTCTTTAAATTTATGTTGGGCAGGCCCATAAACTACCACAAGTGCCCACTTGAAGCTATCATTTTTATTGCACAAGTGGAACTTGACATAGTAATCACCTTCATCTATTGCCCCAATGTGAAATACATCTAAATCAATTCCCAATAGAATCCCACCCGAGCGTCCTCTCGGCTCTTTACAATGCCAAATGTAATTTTTACCACCACATAAATTCCTCAGGAATGGATCGGAAAAACTCCTCCTTTCTGTTTCTGAGATGGCAATGAAACTAAGATTTTGCTCTTTAGACAACTCTGACAGAAATCTACATTTCTTCGGATCCCCGAAACCATTACTGTTCCAAAATATGCCTTTCATTTGGATTTTCTTTTGTTCTTATTTTTTAATGTGGATCTATTCTTCTTGTTGGACGACGGCGATTTAATTTTTGGCAACACAGTAGTATGATCGACTAGATCACCACTGGAATCCATCACCTCATCCATAATTTCTACACATATATGATTCAAGATAAAAGCATCTACCTCCTGTTCCTCAGCCAAGCATTTTTCCTCTTTTTCAAAAATATCAGAAACCAAGTCCATATTTGGGTTATCTACCAATCTTTTTTCCTCTACCGATTTAATAACATTCACAGATTCCCTAACACTAACATCACTCTTGCCCAGATCAAAACCGAGATCAACAAGACTACTAGCTATCAAAGAATCAGGATGCATTAAAAAAGATTGGCATTTTTGTTCACCTGATGACGGCCGATCCGAGACTGGTGTTCCAGCCTTGCGCTTCATTGCCATCTCCATTGTATCCTTGCTGCTAGATTCAGCCCGCCTTTTACTACGACGAAGGCTATCATCCTGAGCCTCTGGAATAGCTGCCAGGACTTTCTCCCACTCCACCTTGTCGACCATCATCTGCTGGCTATGAGGCGCCACTTCCTCTGACCCATCAGCTGTCTCACACCCTATCTCACCATCTTCACCACCCTCCATCAGCGCTGAGTGCAGCACCACTGTCTTCGTTTTGCCACCTGATGCCGAGCCATTTACCTGCTTTGACGCAGACCCAGAAATCTGTTTTGCAGCCGGATCACCACCATGCTGTTCCTTCCTAGCACTAGGATCTTTAGTGCTATCATTCCCAGCTGGTCCATCATCATCTTTACCACCATCATTTCCGTTACCATGGGTCTATATCCATTGGCACCGGATTGTTGTCGTCCACCTTTGCTTCCACCACAAATTGTAGCCCATAGAGATGCTGTCCAATAGCTATATCCACGAATTGTGGGATGATGTTCGGATCCAAAACTGAAATCTGCACACGGCATCTGTCAAATTTCCTTGTAAAGTTCATGTCGACCTCATTGGGAACACCAAGTACCGACCCAACCGCCCATATAACCTCATATTCACGTAGATCATCAGGCAATCCACTAAACTGCACCCAAATCTTAGGTAGCACACATTTCACTTCTCTTCCTCTTTGAGACCTGAACTCAACTCACATTGCTCGATCTGGACCAGCGGCGAGGCCACGCGTAGGCTGCCGCAGTTAACCTAGCGGGTCTGCGACACGCCCGGCGAGGTGCTCTGAGTGTGAGCCTGCTGGCCACGGGTGACCCCGACCGCCTAGCAGAGTGCGAGCGACTAGGGAGGTGCTTACTTACTCGGGGCCGACGCGTGCAGACGTGCAGTGCCGAGCCGCCGAAGGAGCAGGCGGCCGGCCGGTGTGGTGGTGAGCCAGCCGGAGGAGCAGGCGACTGAAGCGACATTGTGCCGTTGTGGCAAGCTGGCCGGCGGCAACCCACGCACAGACTGCCATAGTCAATGGCGGCGGAGCTCGCGACTAGCGCACCACAGGTCAGGGGCGACGTCTGGGCATCGCGCCCATGTCGAGCTCGAGGCGCGTCGCGGTCATGGCGAGCTCAAGGTCCATGGAGGCGCTGGTCCTGACGGTGGGCCCCACATAAGGGCGGAGAAACACGAAAGTTTCATGACATTAAATTTGCTGACATAGCATATATGTTTTTAAGAAAAGAGATAATATGAAGTTTTATGCGATACGAGAGGAGTTTCATTATCATTAAACTCATCCGGCGTCGTTATTGTGCAATGGAACTAGCAGTAGGACTAACCTAAGAACATACGGAGTATCTATCCTCTTCGTTAATTGTGTGGTCACGCCAGATTTTTGGTGACATGACAATATAATAAATGTTACGAAAACTAGCTCATCTTGAGGGTTGGAACTGCCCTCATGCGTTGGTGTTGCATGAGTGATCTCAAATAGACAAATGATACTACAACTCTGTTTGGATCCATATATAGTTTAGTTGTAGCTATGGATCCACACAACCCAGTTATACCACCAGTTAAAAGGATCCTAGCTAATGGGAACCACATAAATCTTTTAGCTATCCCAACCTAGCTAAAACCAGCTAAATTTGGCTAAAGACCAAATTACCCCTCTAAAATTGCTCCCTCTACAATTAATGATGAATTAAGAAAGGGTAGCATGGTACTTTATATCCATCCAACAATTTTAGCTGCATGTCCAAATACCCCTGCCCAAAATTTAGTTTCTAAAGTTTTAGCTAGCTACATTTTAGTCATGGTGGATCAGTGGCGGACCTAGCATCATTTGTTTGGGTAGACAACACAGTGTAGGAACAGTGCTGGATAGTATGTTACAGTTCCCGGTACAGTGATTTGTTACATAGGTCATCAGAAATTTGGGGTTGTCCTGGGACTACCGTGCTACCCTGCTGGGTCCGCCAATGTGGTGGATCCAAGCATGGTCTATATATGGAAGCACTGGCCATTTATTTGTTTGTGCGGCAAGGCCCGCTGTTAAGACCATTGGGCATTTGTTGTGCCACCCTCCATCGTTGCTATGGTGAGTCCAGGACGCCATTTTAGTCCCCCAAGTTCGATCAGATTTGCCACCTCCGTCCATCAAGCCACAACGGCGGTACATGAGCACGCGAGGTGCATGTCCACATCCCGTTCTAGTTAGATTTTAGATTTTACTCATAGACCTAACAAATACACGACATGCGGAATAGCGGCGGAGCCACCAGTCTGGCGAGGACTAGCGGGCGCCACACCTGCTGCCCGGTGAAATCTCTTTGAATATGTGACGACGGCAGAGGGAGAACAGGACTAGAAAGGTCTGCAGCATGAGTTCGCCATAGGTGATCTTTGGTCCTAGCTCCGCTACTGATGCGGAATATAAATGATCGAGTATAATGAATTGCATGTTTGATGAAATTGATTACATATTTTATTGCTTACCACATCACCGCAAAAAATGATGTGGATGAGAGAGATGATGCGACAAAAGAGAACTTGTTGCAACTTCATCAAGCAGTGATTCACGGCTTCGATGCACTCATGGAGCTTGTGGAATGTCGATGATGCGCCGATGCATGTTCCTCATCTCCGCCCCGAAACCTCATTGCATTTCGTTGTGCCACCCATAGCTCTACTGTTAGAAATTTAGGCAATATTCGGTATATTTTAATTCCAGAAATTAGCAACAAATTCATGACATAAGTGAGTGATCCAGCGATAGCAAAGCATGTGCTAGTGTTCAAGTTAAATCTCCTAATTAACATGAACAACATGAGAAATCGTAAACAGAACTGAATCGAGTTCAGTGTGTACCCCGAGGCGGGACCAGTACCGGAGGTACCGGGTGCGCCGTTACCAGCTGGAGGAGTTGACATCCTCGACTGGCCTGCTTGAAGTAGTCGATCTGATTTGATGCAGTGACGACTTGCAGCAGTGCAGTCCCTCGAACGGCCTCCTGGAAGTAGTCGTTCGCTTGGTGAAGATGGACGCCGGGAAGTAGTCGTTCAGGTTGAGGAAGTTGCCACCAGGAAGTAGACAAAGTAGTCGTACACCAGCGGCGAGCAGGCGCGTACTTGTACGCTCCCCAAAAACCTTATCGGCCGCCTATCCCGAGCAGAATCTCAGGCGAACGGGTTTCGGAGGCAACTGCTCACGCAAGCAGAGTGCGCGCAAAGCTTGCGTTGGGAATGCGAGAGAGCAGCAGAACAACAGAGGGAGAGAGTGAGTGGTCTCCTGAAAGGAATACCAGAGAAGAGAGAGTTCAAGGTGTGGTTGCCCATGGAGGAGAGGCCTCCTCTTATAGGCGCTCAGGGAGGAAGGGAGGATGAACCTCAGGCGAACGGGTTTCGGAGGCAACTGCTCACGCAAGCAGAGTGCGCGCAAAGCTTGCGTTGGGAATGCGAGAGAGCAGCAGAACAACAGAGGGAGAGAGTGAGTGGTCTCCTGAAAGGAATACCAGAGAAGAGAGAGTTCAAGGTGTGGTTGCCCATGGAGGAGAGGCCTCCTCTTATAGGCGCTCAGGGAGGAAGGGAGGATGAACCTCAGGCGAACGGGTTTCGGAGGCAACTGCTCACGCAAGCAGAGTGCGCGCAAAGCTTGCGTTGGGAATGCGAGAGAGCAGCAGAACAACAGAGGGAGAGAGTGAGTGGTCTCCTGAAAGGAATACCAGAGAAGAGAGAGTTCAAGGTGTGGTTGCCCATGGAGGAGAGGCCTCCTCTTATAGGCGCTCAGGGAGGAAGGGAGGATGAACCTCAGGCGAACGGGTTTCGGAGGCAACTGCTCACGCAAGCAGAGTGCGCGCAAAGCTTGCGTTGGGAATGCGAGAGAGCAGCAGAACAACAGAGGGAGAGAGTGAGTGGTCTCCTGAAAGGAATACCAGAGAAGAAAGAGTTCAAGGTGTGGTTGCCCATGGAGGAGAGGCCTCCTCTTATAGGCGCTCAGGGAGGAAGGGAGGATGAACCTCAGGCGAACGGGTTTCGGAGGCAACTGCTCACGCAAGCAGAGTGCGCGCAAAGCTTGCGTTGGGAATGCGAGAGAGCAGCAGAACAACAGAGGGAGAGAGTGAGTGGTCTCCTGAAAGGAATACCAGAGAAGAAAGAGTTCAAGGTGTGGTTGCCCATGGAGGAGAGGCCTCCTCTTATAGGCGCTCAGGGAGGAAGGGAGGATGAACCTCAGGCGAACGGGTTTCGGAGGCAACTGCTCACGCAAGCAGAGTGCGCGCAAAGCTTGCGTTGGGAATGCGAGAGAGCAGCAGAACAACAGAGGGAGAGAGTGAGTGGTCTCCTGAAAGGAATACCAGAGAAGAAAGAGTTCAAGGTGTGGTTGCCCATGGAGGAGAGGCCTCCTCTTATAGGCGCTCAGGGAGGAAGGGAGGATGAACCTCAGGCGAACGGGTTTCGGAGGCAACTGCTCACGCAAGCAGAGTGCGCGCAAAGCTTGCGTTGGGAATGCGAGAGAGCAGCAGAACAACAGAGGGAGAGAGTGAGTGGTCTCCTGAAAGGAATACCAGAGAAGAAAGAGTTCAAGGTGTGGTTGCCCATGGAGGAGAGGCCTCCTCTTATAGGCGCTCAGGGAGGAAGGGAGGATGAACCTCAGGCGAACGGGTTTCGGAGGCAACTGCTCACGCAAGCAGAGTGCGCGCAAAGCTTGCGTTGGGAATGCGAGAGAGCAGCAGAACAACAGAGGGAGAGAGTGAGTGGTCTCCTGAAAGGAATACCAGAGAAGAAAGAGTTCAAGGTGTGGTTGCCCATGGAGGAGAGGCCTCCTCTTATAGGCGCTCAGGGAGGAAGGGAGGATGAACCTCAGGCGAACGGGTTTCGGAGGCAACTGCTCACGCAAGCAGAGTGCGCGCAAAGCTTGCGTTGGGAATGCGAGAGAGCAGCAGAACAACAGAGGGAGAGAGTGAGTGGTCTCCTGAAAGGAATACCAGAGAAGAAAGAGTTCAAGGTGTGGTTGCCCATGGAGGAGAGGCCTCCTCTTATAGGCGCTCAGGGAGGAAGGGAGGATGAACCTCAGGCGAACGGGTTTCGGAGGCAACTGCTCACGCAAGCAGAGTGCGCGCAAAGCTTGCGTTGGGAATGCGAGAGAGCAGCAGAACAACAGAGGGAGAGAGTGAGTGGTCTCCTGAAAGGAATACCAGAGAAGAAAGAGTTCAAGGTGTGGTTGCCCATGGAGGAGAGGCCTCCTCTTATAGGCGCTCAGGGAGGAAGGGAGGATGAACCTCAGGCGAACGGGTTTCGGAGGCAACTGCTCACGCAAGCAGAGTGCGCGCAAAGCTTGCGTTGGGAATGCGAGAGAGCAGCAGAACAACAGAGGGAGAGAGTGAGTGGTCTCCTGAAAGGAATACCAGAGAAGAAAGAGTTCAAGGTGTGGTTGCCCATGGAGGAGAGGCCTCCTCTTATAGGCGCTCAGGGAGGAAGGGAGGATGAACCTCAGGCGAACGGGTTTCGGAGGCAACTGCTCACGCAAGCAGAGTGCGCGCAAAGCTTGCGTTGGGAATGCGAGAGAGCAGCAGAACAACAGAGGGAGAGAGTGAGTGGTCTCCTGAAAGGAATACCAGAGAAGAAAGAGTTCAAGGTGTGGTTGCCCATGGAGGAGAGGCCTCCTCTTATAGGCGCTCAGGGAGGAAGGGAGGATGAACCTCAGGCGAACGGGTTTCGGAGGCAACTGCTCACGCAAGCAGAGTGCGCGCAAAGCTTGCGTTGGGAATGCGAGAGAGCAGCAGAACAACAGAGGGAGAGAGTGAGTGGTCTCCTGAAAGGAATACCAGAGAAGAAAGAGTTCAAGGTGTGGTTGCCCATGGAGGAGAGGCCTCCTCTTATAGGCGCTCAGGGAGGAAGGGAGGATGAACCTCAGGCGAACGGGTTTCGGAGGCAACTGCTCACGCAAGCAGAGTGCGCGCAAAGCTTGCGTTGGGAATGCGAGAGAGCAGCAGAACAACAGAGGGAGAGAGTGAGTGGTCTCCTGAAAGGAATACCAGAGAAGAAAGAGTTCAAGGTGTGGTTGCCCATGGAGGAGAGGCCTCCTCTTATAGGCGCTCAGGGAGGAAGGGAGGATGAACCTCAGGCGAACGGGTTTCGGAGGCAACTGCTCACGCAAGCAGAGTGCGCGCAAAGCTTGCGTTGGGAATGCGAGAGAGCAGCAGAACAACAGAGGGAGAGAGTGAGTGGTCTCCTGAAAGGAATACCAGAGAAGAAAGAGTTCAAGGTGTGGTTGCCCATGGAGGAGAGGCCTCCTCTTATAGGCGCTCAGGGAGGAAGGGAGGATGAACCTCAGGCGAACGGGTTTCGGAGGCAACTGCTCACGCAAGCAGAGTGCGCGCAAAGCTTGCGTTGGGAATGCGAGAGAGCAGCAGAACAACAGAGGGAGAGAGTGAGTGGTCTCCTGAAAGGAATACCAGAGAAGAAAGAGTTCAAGGTGTGGTTGCCCATGGAGGAGAGGCCTCCTCTTATAGGCGCTCAGGGAGGAAGGGAGGATGAACCTCAGGCGAACGGGTTTCGGAGGCAACTGCTCACGCAAGCAGAGTGCGCGCAAAGCTTGCGTTGGGAATGCGAGAGAGCAGCAGAACAACAGAGGGAGAGAGTGAGTGGTCTCCTGAAAGGAATACCAGAGAAGAAAGAGTTCAAGGTGTGGTTGCCCATGGAGGAGAGGCCTCCTCTTATAGGCGCTCAGGGAGGAAGGGAGGATGAACCTCAGGCGAACGGGTTTCGGAGGCAACTGCTCACGCAAGCAGAGTGCGCGCAAAGCTTGCGTTGGGAATGCGAGAGAGCAGCAGAACAACAGAGGGAGAGAGTGAGTGGTCTCCTGAAAGGAATACCAGAGAAGAAAGAGTTCAAGGTGTGGTTGCCCATGGAGGAGAGGCCTCCTCTTATAGGCGCTCAGGGAGGAAGGGAGGATGAACCTCAGGCGAACGGGTTTCGGAGGCAACTGCTCACGCAAGCAGAGTGCGCGCAAAGCTTGCGTTGGGAATGCGAGAGAGCAGCAGAACAACAGAGGGAGAGAGTGAGTGGTCTCCTGAAAGGAATACCAGAGAAGAAAGAGTTCAAGGTGTGGTTGCCCATGGAGGAGAGGCCTCCTCTTATAGGCGCTCAGGGAGGAAGGGAGGATGAACCTCAGGCGAACGGGTTTCGGAGGCAACTGCTCACGCAAGCAGAGTGCGCGCAAAGCTTGCGTTGGGAATGCGAGAGAGCAGCAGAACAACAGAGGGAGAGAGTGAGTGGTCTCCTGAAAGGAATACCAGAGAAGAAAGAGTTCAAGGTGTGGTTGCCCATGGAGGAGAGGCCTCCTCTTATAGGCGCTCAGGGAGGAAGGGAGGATGAACCTCAGGCGAACGGGTTTCGGAGGCAACTGCTCACGCAAGCAGAGTGCGCGCAAAGCTTGCGTTGGGAATGCGAGAGAGCAGCAGAACAACAGAGGGAGAGAGTGAGTGGTCTCCTGAAAGGAATACCAGAGAAGAAAGAGTTCAAGGTGTGGTTGCCCATGGAGGAGAGGCCTCCTCTTATAGGCGCTCAGGGAGGAAGGGAGGATGAACCTCAGGCGAACGGGTTTCGGAGGCAACTGCTCACGCAAGCAGAGTGCGCGCAAAGCTTGCGTTGGGAATGCGAGAGAGCAGCAGAACAACAGAGGGAGAGAGTGAGTGGTCTCCTGAAAGGAATACCAGAGAAGAAAGAGTTCAAGGTGTGGTTGCCCATGGAGGAGAGGCCTCCTCTTATAGGCGCTCAGGGAGGAAGGGAGGATGAACCTCAGGCGAACGGGTTTCGGAGGCAACTGCTCACGCAAGCAGAGTGCGCGCAAAGCTTGCGTTGGGAATGCGAGAGAGCAGCAGAACAACAGAGGGAGAGAGTGAGTGGTCTCCTGAAAGGAATACCAGAGAAGAAAGAGTTCAAGGTGTGGTTGCCCATGGAGGAGAGGCCTCCTCTTATAGGCGCTCAGGGAGGAAGGGAGGATGAACCTCAGGCGAACGGGTTTCGGAGGCAACTGCTCACGCAAGCAGAGTGCGCGCAAAGCTTGCGTTGGGAATGCGAGAGAGCAGCAGAACAACAGAGGGAGAGAGTGAGTGGTCTCCTGAAAGGAATACCAGAGAAGAAAGAGTTCAAGGTGTGGTTGCCCATGGAGGAGAGGCCTCCTCTTATAGGCGCTCAGGGAGGAAGGGAGGATGAACCTCAGGCGAACGGGTTTCGGAGGCAACTGCTCACGCAAGCAGAGTGCGCGCAAAGCTTGCGTTGGGAATGCGAGAGAGCAGCAGAACAACAGAGGGAGAGGTTCGCCCAATCATGGAAGGACGGGAGTTGGCGGCACAGTGACGGAATGATGACCTCCGCTGGTCACAGTGCACGGCGTGCTCGCCCCGTCGGGGGAATGGCAGAGAGTTGGCGGAAGTGACCCGGCGGACGTCGTTGCAGGGCCGCGCTGAGGCGAGCCGCATGAGGAGGCCCTCACCGGTCGCTTCGAACTCCAGGCTCCCGAACGTGATCCAGTACCCGCGCGGAAGCGGGCCGGGAGGCCCCGCGGCGAGCTGCGTCGGCATGGCGCAAACGCGGCCTGCCGGTGAATACTCCAGTAATATTTTTGTAGTGTCACTGTGTGACCTCCATCCATTTTTTGAGGCAGTAGTTCCGTGTGATCGATGATGATGCAAGAAGAGGTCCGAGAGAGTATACGAGACCCAAATCCAGTCCTGAGAATTGGCAGCCCGTTTAACATTGTTCCACATGGGCCTGAAAGTTAAGAAGACCGTATGGTTTTCGATAACTGGGTCTGCAGTGATAGAATTCAGGCCGTGTTTAGATGCCAAATTGGCACACCTAATTTGGGACTTTTGGCAATCGTGCGCCACTGTAGCATTTCGTTTGTTTGTGTGAAAAATTGTCTAAAAATTGATTAATTAGGCTTAAAATGTTCGTCTCGCGGAGTACAACAAAACTGTGCAATTAGTTTTTAATTTTATCTATATTTAGTACTCCATGCATGTTATGACATTTTGATGTGATGAATCTTCTTTTTACATATGAATTTGGGAGTTGGATTTTGGATACAGGGCCTCAGTTCAGGAACCCAGTAGGCATTGGTCGCCTCAGAACCGGCCCACCATTCTAGAGCGGATCAGCGAGCGGGACCTGCCGGTGCGTGGCCCATACAAATGTAGCATTCCTTTGGAAAAAGTACTTTTTGACTTCCCTCAACTATGAGGAGTTCGTGCTCCCCTGGGCGGGGTGTGAACAGACTGCTCTCTGTCCTACCTGCCAACCTCGGCCCTCGAGCTGGCCTGGTTATGCATGCGGGACGCGGAGCTCTCCACTTGTTGCACGGCTGCCTCCTCGATGAGGGCCTGTATCTTGCGCCGCATATCGCGCGCCTCCAGTGTTGATGGTTCGGGCATGGCCCGTATCAACGTCACCGCGGCGACGAGCTTTTGGCTCGCCCGCGGTGGCATTGCTGGCCCAGTAGGATTCCTTGGACTCCCTTAGTCCCTTTTTTGGCTTCGTAGGTTTTTCCGTGGGGGCGCGCGAGCGCACCCGCGGGTGTAGCCCCCGAGCCTTAGCAGGAGTGTTCACACTCGTGCAAAGGCTTTTGATCCTTGCGAGTTGGATTTTAGGCTTCGAGGCTGCGCCATACCCAGGCTCGAGCTCCGCGCTCGAGGGGTGTTGTGCTACCTGTGCGGGGAGCCCCCGAGCCCTTTGGCCTGGAAGGGTCGACCGGGTCATGCTTCCCGTCTTCATACGACCCTCGCGTCCCTTTCGGAGGGATGAGGGGTGAGATGCCCTGCGCCACCCTCGACCGGGTTCGCGGACGCGGCTGTCTCGTTTGAGCTTTTAACGGGTTGTTCGAGTGGGCGTCCGTGCCCCGTTCGTTGGGGGTCGGCTCGTGGTCCGGAGACACGTCCATCAGCGAGCACTTGCAAAGGTTTGTTAGGCAGGGCTTGGTCCCGTTCGACCGGGGCCAAGGGCGCGAATGCTCTCCCTCGGTGGGATCCCTCTACTAACTGCCTTTGTCTGGCCTCGAACACAACAGGGGCGTCCCTGAACTTCGCGTCCGGGGTAAAGTCACGATGAGCACGCCCGAATTGTCCCTGACTCTGTCGATCTGGAGCGTCTGTCGAACCCTTTCGAGGGCCAGGCTTCGTACTCCTGATCAGTAAGGCCACTGAGGGGGCGCGCGTGCCCCTCCCGAGCCCCTGGCGTCGAGGGGAGGCGGGTCGAGCGCGATTCGCGGATTCTGCCCGTTGGGGGAATCTCGAGGGCGGCCCATCAGGCTCCGCTGCCTTACCTTGGAAGGGAATCCTCCTCCGGCCCGGTGGGCCGACGCTTCGGTCCGCGGGTCCACGCACGACCGTTCGCACGTCCGCGGGCGGATGCGGTCGTGGCTGACGTGGCGCGGAGCGCGCGAGGTGGGCGTACTGGGCGCGCCTTTTTAGGCGAGGTTGGCGTGTGCGGGGGGAGGTGAGGCGACGGGCGGTCAGGCGCCGCCCGCTGCGCCGTTTCGTTTTACCGTGCAGGATTTAATGCCGCTGCCCACGCGTGCCGTTTGCCGGGAAAGGGAGCGTTGGGGGCCCCGGTTGTCATTGGCGTGCT
>OAMR01000042.1:3321182-3343257 GCA_900205405.1 Echinochloa crus-galli
GGAGGAGAGGCCTCCTCTTATAGGCGCTCAGGGTAGAAGGGGGGATGAACCTGGAGACACCAGCCAGCCAGCGCCATTAAACGTCAGTTACAGGATTCATCGGCCTCGGCGAGGCGAGCGAGCGCGCGCGTGTGGCATGCTCCGTCTGGCTGATCCATATAGATCTCCTCCTCCAACTCTCCATTTAGGAAAGCTGTCTTAACGTCCATCTGGTGAACGATAAGACCATGAGAAGCTGTCAAGGAAAGTAGTACTCGAATAGTGGTTAATCGGGCAACCGGTGAGTAGGTGTCAAAGAAGTCTTCTCCTTCTTTCTGAGTATAGCCTTTAGCCACTAGCCTTGCCTTGTACTTTTCAATCGTACCATCAGGCCTAAGCTTTTTCTTGAACACCCACTTGCATCCAACAGGTTTGCACCCATAAGGACGCTCCACAACCTTCCAAGTACCATTAGACATAATTGAATCCATCTCACTCCGAACTGCTTCCTTCCAATAGTCAGCATCTGGAGAGGAATATGCCTCTTCGATGGTTCTAGGAGTGTCATCCACGAGGTACACAATGAAGTCATCACCAAAGGACTTTGCAATCCTCTGTCTCTTGCTCTTTCTGAGAGCTGCTTCATTGTCATCCTCCTCAGGATTCTCCACATGTGGTTGTTCATTGTGTTCTATCATAGTGGTGGGTTCTTTAGGTTTATTGTTAACAGATAATTCATGACTAGATGTGCTAACTACCTCTTTCATAGGAAAAATGTCCTCAAAAAATGTAGCGTCTCTGGACTCCATGATAGTGCCAATGTGCATGTCAGGTACTCCAGATTTCACTATTAAAAATCTATAACCCACACTGTGGAAAGCATAACCAAGAAAGACACAATCCACTGTTTTAGGTCCTAATTTACGTTTCTTGGTTATAGGCACATTCACTTTGGCCAAACATCCCCAAGTCCGTAAATATGAAAGAGTTAGCTTTTTCTTTTCTCACTCCTCGAATGGTGTTATCTCTTTGTTCTTCATGGGAACACGATTCAGGACATGACATGCAGTCAATATAGCCTCACCCCACCATTCCTTGGAAAGTCCCGCTGTGTCTAACATGGCATTAACCAAATCAGTTAGAGTGCGGTTCTTTCTTTCGGCTACCCCGTTTGACTGAGGTGAATAGGGAGGTGTCCTCTCATGAATTATTCCATGTTCCTCACATAACGCAGTGAAAACATTAGAAAAATACTCTCCACCACGATCAGACCTAACTCTTTTGATCTTTCTCTCAAGTTGGTTTTCTACCTCAGCTTTATAGATTTTAAAATATTGCAACGCTTCATCTTTAGACTTTAACAAATAAATATAGCAAAATCTAGTGCAATCATCTATTAGAGTCATGAAATACTTTTTACCACCTTTTGTCAATACGCCATTCATTTCGCACAGATCGGAATGAATTAATTCTAGAGGTGCCAAGTCTCTTGCCTCAGCCGCAAAATGAGGCTTGCGAGGTTGTTTTGATTCAACACACATATGGCACTTGGAATTTTTGACTAAGGTAAATTTCGGAATTAAACTCAAGTTTGCAAGACGCATCATACAACCAAAATTGACATGACAAAGTCGCGAATGCCAAACATTAGACTCATCATTAACATTTGAAACATGGTTCACAACTTTATTACAATCATCTGACAAAGAAAAGCGGAACAAGCCTCCGCTATCATAGCCCTTTCCAATAAAACTTCCAAACTTAGAAATTACACATTTATTGGATTCAAAGACTAACTTAAACCCGTCTCTACACAGTAGATACCCGCTGACTAAGTTCTTCTTGATGGTGGGGACATGCTGCACGTTCTTCAGTCGAACGGTCATTCCCGAAGTAAGCTTCAGATCGACCGAACCAGCACCAAGAACACGCGCATGTGATCCGTTCCCCATCAACAAGGAGGAAGTCCAGCCTGCCTGGTAAGAAGAAAACAAGGAAATATCAGCACAAACATGAATATTAGCACCAGTGTCAATCCACCAATCAGATGAATGACATACTGAAAGAACTGTAGGTAAAAGATTACCGTATCCCGACGTTCCACCAGTCTCACTAACAACCATGTTGGCACTGTTGCCATCTTTCTTATCCTTGCGATCCGGACACTTTGCAGCAAAGTGTTCGGTGCTACCACAGCAGTAGCACTTCCCAGTTGGCGGCCTCTTTGGTTTGAACCGAGCCGTCTGCTTAGCCTTTGTTTGGTTCTGATGCAGCTTGTTCTTCCTTTTGTTGGACGCATTGTTGTTCTTCTTCTGCACCAAATTGGCACTAGAAGAACCAACAATTCCTTTACCACGTTGGTCCTTTGCCCTCGCCTTCTCTTCAACATCAAGAGTGCCAATAAGATCGGCGACAGTAAACTCCTGCCTCTTGTGTTTCAGAGAGGTTGCAAAGTCCTTCCAAGAAGGTGGTAACTTGGAGATAATACCTCCAGCCACAAACTTGTCAGACAACTGACATGGAGCATCCTTGCTATAGTTCTCAAGATCTCTAGCCAGCGCCTGAATCTCATGGGCCTGCTCTACCACAGGACGGTCTTCAACCATCTTGTAGTCATAGAGCTGTTACATGACACACAGCTCACCACCAGCATCAGAGACCCCAAACTTAGCCTCAAGCGCATCCCAAATTTCTTTGCCTCAGTCGGCAGCAAGAGGTACGTGTCTACAATGTTTTCGGCAAGAACACTCAAGATGGCACCTCTAAACAGGTTATCGGCTGCCACGAAAGCTCGCTCCTCATCTGGAGTGAACTGTTCGGGCTTCCCCTGTATGACATGCATGATGTTCATAGCCGTCAGCTACAACGTGACCCTCTGCCGCCAACGCTTGTAATTGGAGCCTTCAAAAACATTTGGTTTTATGGACGCAGCAAAACCAACTACCGAAAGCCTATTATCAACATAAGGTTTTTGGATTGTGAAACTGGACGCGTTCAGCAGTGACCATTATGCCGTCAGTTACTAGTCAGCCCAACGGTTGATTCTCTGAATAATATCAGTAACGGCTATGACTTAATGACTGTCATCAGTGGCAAAACGTTCATCACACAGCACACGCCGAGCGGTACCGGAGATACCGGGTGCGCCGTTACCAGCTGGAGGAGTTGACATCCTCGACTAGCCTGCTTGAAGTAGTCGATCTGATTTGATATGGCAAAACGTTCATCACACAGCACACGCGGAGCGGCCACGGCGAGGCGAGCGAGCGCGCGCGCGCGTGTGGCACGCCCTTCTCCCTTTACCAACTTCACAAGCGGTCCACCCTTGGTCCACCCTTTAAGTTAGTTAGGATTCTCGTTGACTCTCAATCCGGGATTTAACTCCCTAGCATTTATTAGTGGACCTTTAATTCTTTTGATTAATTGAGACTAAAAAGGCCCGAGGCCCAATTAATCCAACATCTACTACCTCCGGTTTGAATGCAAAGGAGGCCACCTCCATCAGTTTTCCAAATCGCTAGCTGATGTGGAGGTTAGAGAAAAAAGAGAATGCATAAAAAACTGTAATAGTCGGACATACGGAGTAATAGTAGAGAGCCTGGGTCCCAAACTAGTGCTGGACAATGTGCAAATTAAAGACTACTGTATCTTCTTGTGGCTCGCAAGAGCGTTGTTTTTTTTCTCTCTTCTCTCGACATAGGTAGATGTATGACGTAAGTTAGCTTCGAGCATATTGCTGGAGGTGGGCTGAATAAATTTTATCTGACATAGAAATATCAAAAATTTTAATTGTAGAGTGACCCGATTCATAAATAGTGGTAGTAGGTGCAATTTTACCGTCCCGCCATCATAAACACATGGTGTTGCTCAACAAAAGCAAGCAAACGCCTCCTTCACGATTCTCACTATTTAGGAATCGACTCTAGTCCCCGTCCGCCGTTGTGCCCCAGCGTCCATTGCCAAAGGCAAAGGGTAGCCGAGAACATGCAAGATGGCAAATGGGAAACAATGGATGATTAGTAAGATGCTCGGCTGGCATAAGAATGGGCGGCGTTCGGGGAAGCAGCATACGCATCTCGACGAGAGGCCGCAGCTCGGCATCATCTCATCGGCTTCCCAGCCGCGTCACAACGAAATGCGGCGAGTCCTCGGATTCGGTCCGTGAAATGTTCCTGCGTGTACACAGCACACCTGGTGGATGTAGTAACGTGTTGGGCCTTTTGGGCCCGGCCCACCTAGTGCTCCTTTTTGGGCTGGGCCTTCAAGCCCATGTCGTCTAGGGTTTGGTTTCCCACCGTTCCAGTCTATAAAACGAAGGGCGCAATGCACCCCAACCTACCCCACCGCCGTCAGCCACGCAGCAAATACGCAAATCGCCTCTTCTCGCTTCTTCATTCTCGTTGTCCTGTTTTCTTTTGTCTCTGATTTTGCTTCTGTTCGGCTTTACTAGATTTGAGCTGATAGGGGTGAGATGATAGGTATTGTGGCCATGAGGAAAGAAATCTGTGTTCCGGAGGCATCCGCTGGACGCCGGTGTCGGTTGCACAAATCCTCTAAGAAGTTCTGAGCCGCTTGTTTTGCCCTTCATCTTCTCCTCAGATCTGGATTTGCCTTTTGATACTTGCTATCGATCCAGTTTGTTTAATCTTTGAGGTCTTGATACTCTTGTTCTGTGTGTTCCCATTAGCGTTCTGTGTGTTCAATACTGATGCGAGGTGATGATGCATGTATGAAAGTCTGTCAATCCCCTGATGTCACAAAGTGATGACTCCTCATACATCCCGACAGGCTCTGATCGCATCTGCTTGCACCTCTACCTGCTGGGTTCTTGTTGAATCTGATTCCTTAAATCGCTGTTTATTTCCCTTGTTTTCCAAATAATCTTACGTTTCACCTTTAGTTTTTATTTGATTTTCAACTAATTCATGCGATCGCTGTTTAAATTTTGGGATGCCCATAATTTTGGTTTTTGGTGCGGTGCAATTTAGGCGACCCGGAGAACAGTCATGTCTAAAACTATCACGGCATAAACTTCGACCAATTTTAGCATGCCACTAAATTGCTTTAAACCAGGATAAAAACAGTCTTGTCTTGAAAAACTATCATGTGTTTAGTTCCCCCACATCACCAAAATTCTCAAAATTCTCTCTCCAAACATCACTATCCACCTATCACATCAAATCTATCTCCTTATGCATGAAACACTAAACGTAGGTAAATAAAAAAACTAATTACATGGTTTTGATGTACACGATGAGATGAATTTTTTGAGCCTAGTTAGGTCATGATAGGATAATGTTAACACAAACAAACGAAAGTGCTACGGTGGTACGCTACAGTGACCGATGTGACATTTTCTTCAAATTTTCTCCTACACTTTTTGAAACTAAACACAGCTTAACGTTTTCTCCAAACTTTCTCTACACTTTTTTGGAAACACAGCCCATGCCATAAGCTTCAACTAATCTTAGGATGCGTCTAAATCTCTTTGAAACTTTTAAAAAGCTATGTAGTTGACTACACATAAACGAGTGAACATCCATTTTAGCACCATCTTCATGGAATTAAGCAGGTGCAAGAAAAGCGTACTCCCTCCGTCCTATAGTATAAGCATTTTTCGATTTTTGTGTATCACGTTTGACCATCCGTCTTATTTAAAAATTTTGTAAATATATTATTTATTTTATTATGATTTGTTTTGTTATTAAGTATACTTTAAATGTGACTTATTTGTTTTATATTTTTATAAAAACTTTTGAATAAGACGGATGGTTAAACGTGAAGTCTAAAAATCAACAAATGCTTATGTTTCGGGACCAGAGGGAGTATGTAAGAGGCACCCTAGGCTGATTTGTCATTTCGATGTTAAAAGCTTAGGGCCCGCATGTTCTCAAAATGAATGAACACTGCAAACAACTAACATATGCTAGTACATATTATAGAACCAAAAGGATTTAGTATCTCATGGTGAGCAGGTGAATGGCGAAAGTGAAATTCTCCCTTGGACTTTGAATTTGAAGAAACTCTAAAACATTAATTAGTTCAACGGTGGTCTTGTTGGTTTTGTTAGGGGTATATGAATGCAAAAACTCAGATCAAACATGTTCGGATTATTGCTGAGGCTAGCAAAAGAAAAAAAAAATTGTTCATTAATTTTAGGCTCTTAGCTAGGAAGATTCAGTATCCTCTGCCTCCCCATCATGCATTCTGATCTCTGGATTCCAATCAGCTGTAGCATGTAGACCATTCTGAGTTCCACTCAAAAATCGAGGTTCTGAATATGTTTTATGATCACTGCTCACATTTCTACCTTCTGCACTTCCATTTTCTTTAGAGCAATAATAATAATGTTATATAGGCGGGTTGAATGAAGTGTTGTTAGGAATAGGCTTTTGGCAGTGACTCGTGGCTCTGCTGCTCTGCATAACGAGGCAAAATGTGCAGTTTTTCCAATACATTGTGTTGACATGATTTGATGGATATCCTACACCTACCTTGGATTGCCGCTCCACTTACAATGGTGAATAGTAGATGTGCAACCTTTGATCGACAATGTTGCGGCAAGACTAGCAGGTTACGACTGCTCAATTCAGTATTCAGTGCTGATTTCTATAGCAGTGCACTCCTTGACGGTATTTTCACTGAAGAAGTGGGCAATCAAGAAACTTGACAAGGTAAGGCGTGGTTTTTTGTTTTTTTTGCAAAGGTGCAACAGAAGCCAACGGTGGCCACTGTCTTGTTCGCTGGATGAAGGCAAGCAGAGCGGTGGCCTTGCTTGGATATGGGCGTAAAGCTTCCTTTTGGCAGTCATCCTGGCTGTAGGGCCAAGCGCCAATGGACCTTGAACCCGACCTGTTCAAGCTTGCATGGAGGAAGACAGAAAGGTTCATGAAGAACTACAGAACTAGAGCTGGACAAGCGATTTATGGCGCATGACCATAGTGGACTAGATGGCCAATTTTGTGTTGCTCTAGGATCTGGTACAACAGGATGCGCTCACTGATCGACCTGATGAAATTCTATGGCGATGGACGGCTAATCTTTACACATCCAAATGTTGTGGAACCCGGCGAGCTGGTGTCGCCAGCGATGGGCCTCGAGCGCTCAACAACAGATGAACGCGAGAGAGTTTTTGTTGCTGTAACTGGCAGCGTATTTCTGTATTCAACTAGGTAAGTGCCCGTACGTTGCTACGGGTAGGATACATAGAGCAAAGATAAATATACCATACTAAAAAATTAATTTTGACAGTTGTAGGTTCGCACCGAAGTCTATAAAAATTAGTACTTTTGTTTTTCGCAAAGTTATGAATTGTGGACTACAAAACCGTGGTTCATTCTGCTACATCTGCTATGACTCTATTAATTTATATAGAAAATATGCATGTACGTTGCCACGGACAAACTTTAAAAAAAACTCTTCTTGAATAAAGATAATAATACATCAAAAATAATATGGTTGGACAGCCAGTTGAAATAATTCACTAACAATAGTGGCAAAAAAATTATAATTAGACACCTTGAAAACAAACCCTCTCAAAAAAGAGGCACATCAATAGATAATAATTATCTTCAGATTTTTAGTAAGGGTCACTTTATGCCCACCGGTAAAAAAATGAAATGCCACAAGCAGAAAATGCATGACCAATATACAGACTACTCTCCATCATCAGATGAAAATCTTGTATCAACTTCATATCATCCTAGGCAGTCCAGCTAGCAGGAGCTCTACATTGCCAATTGCCTCGCCTTAGCTGTCATAAATCAAACCAATAGACTGAACCAAGCGATTTAGGCATACAGAAACAGTTCAATGGTTATACCAGACACACTTTCAACAAGAATTTTATCAAATAAGTTAGCAACTCAAGGAGGCCCCGAGCAAGCATACATACCAGACATGTATCATGTCAAAAAGGAACTGATGCAACAGCATGTCAAAGGAACTGATGCAAACAACACCTAGGATAGCAGCAACAAGGAAAACATGCATAACGTGATACCTACAGGGCAGGCAGCGGGATGACGATGTACAAGAGGGACGGGCGAGTTTAACGAACCGCTGTGTCGATATGGCACTGTTTAAAGACCTAATAAATTTCATAGCCCCACATACTCATTTTAGTACACTTGTACATTGCAATATAAGCAGTGCTAGCCTAGTCTAAACAGCAATAAGCAGTGCTGAAGTACACATATTCAGTAACGATAAATTTCATACAGTATGGCCAAGCCAATCTCTTCTAAATTGGGATGAAACACCACTTGATCACTTTTAGATAGACAAGAATGGCCACTGCCAGGCACGGGTGGCCACACCAGAAATGCTTATATCCTCTAATTGCCTGGTTACAATGATAGCAGAAGGATTCCCCGGAATTCCTACAGATCATTTTGTTGCAGCCTTCAGTTTTACAGTGCAGCATACACATCCTTGATGTAAAACAAATAGGTCAAAGAATTAATTAGTGAGCTCAAACTGATACTAAAATTACACAGGTGCATTTATCGTAGTTAATCATTTAACCAGCTGAGATGCAATGTTCTGAACCTTTTTAGGACCTTGGCCTTGTTTGGATATGCTCAGCTTAGATATCACACTTCAAAAATATGAACCATTCCAATCTTTCCTCCCAGAACGAACCATATGTGCGAACCCAAGATGAACAATCCAAAGCTGCACGATACTCAGTATATGAAGCTTGTGAAATTAGGAGGTAATAAGCAGGATTAAGGTCAATTTTCTGCTACAAGAAAAAATACCAACCAACTGGCCTGGATCATCCTTAAGTGTGATAGTCGTAGAATTAGCTCCTCTTTCTTCAAAGAGTGCTGCTTCTTGTTTGTGCTCTCCACATGCATATAATGATGAGACCACAATTTTCTTTCCTGAACCTCCACACCCTCAACATCAATTTTTGTTGGATCAGAGTTCTTGTATAGCTGCCAAACAACTATTAACAAATAACAGAATAATTGACAAATGCGCAAACGAAGGCATTGGAAATGTAAGAGCCTGTAGCAGGTCATAACGGTATATTATGTTGAGATTTCTTTTAAAGGGTCAATACTACAGATCATGATATAAAAGATAAAAGTAGGTACACACATGGTTTAGCCAATACAATCAATAGAATGTACGACATCAATTTCAAGGTCTGCCGCAGCTAATGCTGTCAGAGGTGTGAACTCTAACAGTAGTGCAGCCACATGCCAAAACTGGCCCGACCTGCCCAAAAACCATATTATACAGATGTACTTCCATAGACATCTCATTTCGTTTTTAACATTCTTATCAGAGGAAAGGTGTACTGCATGGCTAGAGGCCTTTCCGGTTATAATTGCTAATGGAAAATTCCATGGCGTGATAGCTCCAACTACATCAACAGGAAGCAGTGCAAAGAAAAAAAGAAATATTGAGATACATGATGCATTAATCTCCACATGGTAATAAATACTCAAAATAAAGATATAACAAGAACAACGCTTGTTCAGAAATCAGCACACCATGTCAAGAATGAACTGTTAAAGTGGAGACAGAGTCCCGTACACAATATCATCATGATAACCAAACTATATTACTTTGCTTAATATCTAAAACACATGACTGAGTAAGTACGAGACAGAAATTTAACTGATAAGTAAAATAACAACTACCTTTGAAGTACCATATTTGTGTAGGGAACCAACCACCCAATGAAGCCAACCTGGGCCCTGTTTAGTTCCCTTCAAACTTCTAAAATTCTCTCTCCAAACTTCACTATTCACCTATCACATCAAATCTCTCTACTTTGTCCGATCCATGGAGGCTGTAGTTTACCTTTTTTTGCTAGATTTCAGCCACTGCCTCCATGCAATCCGATTCTCAAGTAAATCTGATCAAAGAGTAAATGTGATCCTTCTACCCTAAAGCTCCAATCTACCAGCACGAATATAGGAAAATGAGAGTATGCAATTAATTAATCACGAGATCAAGTAATGTGGGTAAACTGTACCTGGAATTCCTCCTGCGGATGCTGCCATCATCGAGGGATAAGCTACCACCAGCAAGGAAGAGGGATGTTGCAAATGCGATTCCTTGCACTCGACCGGGATCGGAAGGGGAAGTGGTGAGGGACGAACCTGACGCCGCCGCGCTTCAATGCCGCAAGCTAGTCGGGGAGGAAGTGTAATAGACCACGGGCTGTGGCTTGCTGCTGCCGGCCGTGGCCATGCCCTTTGACGTGCGTGGCTGCGTGCGCCAACGGAGGCGAAGGGCCGTGGAAGCATGAGGTCGTCGATGCAGCGGAGGTCTGTTGCGGGCGAGGTCGTCGAGGCTGCGGAGGTCGCCACGGCCAGGCAAGGTGGAGGTCGTGGCGGTGGAGATTGCTGCGGGAGAGATGCCGGGGATAGATTGGGGGCGACGGGATTGGCGGAGGGAGGCGGACGGATCGCACGGACAGACGGGTGGGGGACGGACGAGGTGGCACTCATGAATCACCCTCGCCTCCGGCCGCCTCCGCTGCCTTCGATGCCGCGGCGTCTCCGCGTGGATCGCCTCCGGCCGCATCGACGCCTTCGACGCCGCGTCTCCGCGTGGCGGCGGCGGGCTGGGGCGTTGGATCCCGTTGGTCTCGGTGGATCGACACAGACGTGCTGGCGGCGACGGGACGGGGGCGGGGGCTAGCCGGCGTGGGGCGCAGGCGCCGGGGCGGCGGCGGGGGCGAGCCTGGGAGGGTATACGGGCGACTGGGGCGGCGGCGGGGGCGAGCCTGCGAGGGTATGCGGGCGACTGGCGGACGGAGGTCGCAGGCAGACGGAAAACAGAGCCAGATCCACGGAGTCGCACCACGCGGTTCCTGAGCACAGAATTATTATCAGGAGTAGAGATGCGCAAAATATAGAGGACTCTCTGCTCCTAACTTTCAGCAGTGATCTGCCCGCTATGTGCGGCATGCCGCTGATCCAGTCGTGCCATCCCACGACCCAACACACCGTGCGTCTCCCTAAAGACGAGGACGCACTCCGCATGAACGGGCATGCGTATGTATTTGTGAAGGAGGTATGGATTCTTGTTAGCAATTTGTCTCAAGGTTTGATTCGTGTAGCTGTGCCGGGTTCATTCATTGAGCTTTGGTGGAGAGAATCGCTTCATTTACCGAGAGTTGAGAGGAGAAGCGTTGCAGTGATTCTGATGTAACACTGCATGAAATTTGTTGAAGGAACAAAATTTAAGAACTTATGTTGGGAATTCTGTAACTCCCCAGCAACTTTTCTGGTTCATCACGAAGACGTTGACTTGCATCAGGCATCAGCGGGAGGACTAGTTTTCTATGACTAGTCTTATGTATTTGAGCCTGAGTTTTTCATCTAATCATACAAAACTTAGTTTTAGCTCCCCACGAAGAAATTCTCTCAATCCTCAACGCGCCATGTCAGCATCCACTATCACCTAGCTTCACCTAACTTCACCGCATCTCAAAAGGCTCGCTAACACATGGCAGATCAAGAGACTCCTCTCTTCCTCTTTAACTTTCGGCATGTAGCAAAGGAACAACACTTACTCTCAGCACACGCACTTCCTCTTTAACTCAGCACGCACTTCCTCTTTAACTCTTTAGAACCCAGGAAAGGAACTCAACCGGCAGCTGTACACATCAGCTAAAGAGCCTCATCACCGTTGAACTGCAACGCCATCCAATTTAAAGAATGCCCACCCACCCAATGACTCCATGCAGCAAGCAATTACTCCACCTAACTTACCGCATCTCAAAAGGCTCACTAACACATGGCAGATCAAGAGACCCCTCTCTGCCTCTTTAACTTTCGGCATGCAGCAAGGAACAACACTTACTCTCAGCACGCACTTCCTCTTTAACTCTCAGCACCCAGAAAAGGAACTCAACCGGCAGCTGTACACAGCAGCTGAAGCATCACCTCTGAACTGCAGCGCCATCCAATTTAAAGAATGCCCACCCACCCTTGCCATGCAGTCCTGCAGCGTGTCCCTTGCCATCCATTGCACCACCTCGCAGTCCAGGTTGCCTTCCTACGCTCCGTCACCCCCGAGACGCAGTAGGATCAGATCCGCGCGCTCAAGCGCTTCAACATCGGCTAGGACTGACCCATCTTCGACGGCCTCTACGGCTTCTGCCAAACCTATGCGGGGGGATCTGTTGACGGCGCTGTTAAGCTCGACCACGGCCACAACATCGCCATCAACTAGGCCGGCGGCCTCCACCATGCCAAGAAGTGCGAGGCCTCGGGTTCTACTGCTGTGTCAATGATGACATCGTCCTCGCAATCCACGAGTTCCTCAAGTACCAACAGGTATGCCAAATCATCTTGGATGTTTAATTTCAAAAATCAACAGAAGGACGGATGGAATTAGCCCATTATTCTGTAATTGCTCTGTAGCATGTTCTGTACGTGGATATCGATATCCATCATAGGGACACAGGTTTTTCCTTTCATCTTTTGCATACCATTACAAAACTTTTTGATGTATTATATGTTACACTCTTCAGACTGCATACCTTGCTGTGATGAGGGCTGTTAATGCCGCCACAAGCAGATCCAGTTATGATGTGCTCCTCAAAATCTACAGAGAAGCATCTAAATCAGAGGAGAAATCACGTGTTTTAGGTTTGTGTATATTTATTTGATTTATCTTGGACAATAACATAAATTTATCCATGTATGCAATATTTTAGTCATTTCGAGCACTATGCTATAAAATTCTCAAGTCGTTCTCTCTCAATAAAATCAATGTTTTTTTATATATAATATCGTTTGTAAAAGAATGTTGCGACGATGTAATCACCTTATTATTTCTACTTTCATATTTCATCTTCAAATTTTGTAAAGATTCCCGCAGCAATGCGCGGGTATCACCTAGTATCAATTATGTAAGAACCCTCTTTCTCTCCTTAGTCCTTACTTAAATGAATTGCTGTTTTTTCAAACAATAAAAGTTTCAGGCCACTCTCATCCGACTGAACATGGACTCCCAATAAATTTAATAAGAGAATGAGATGGAGAGGTAAACCACGTATTAATTGTGCAGCCTACCTCTATTAGCCTTGCCCTTAGTGGATCGAACATCTTTTTTCCATCTCCATGAGAAAGGTTGTACTAAGCATCCTCCACTCTTAGTTTTCAACTATAGCTGCAATTTTCTATCACTAGTAGAGAAATGGCTTTCCATCCCCTACCTTTAATCCCGGTTAAGTTTTGACCCAAGACAATAGGCTTTTAGTCCCGGTTCGTAATTTACTAGAACCTGGAGGACCTTTTAGTCTCGGACGGTAACACCGCCAGGGACTAAAAGGTCTTGAGACCTTTAGTTTCGGATGGAAACATCAATCGGGACTAAAGGGGCCTTTAGCCCCTGTCAGTGTTACCGCCCCATGACTAAAAATGTGCTCCATGGAATAATTTAAAAGGAAAACATCCTTCTATGTATCACAAGTGTTCTATGAATGAGACGGTAAGGTATGCTACATTTTTTTAGATAATGGAAAGTTTATTTCCGGCTTCAGTCATCCTCAATTGAGAATGCATCAATCCACAATTCTTACAAACGGATGCCACCATAATAAAGAAAAGCACATATCCAAAAGGACATATAGCTAAGACACCCTATAATTACTGATAAAAAACTCTAACAGACATACCATATAGTCGTTCTGCAGCATTTCGGCTTTTTACGTGATGTCGACTCCAAAAGAACTAGCTTCTCCACATGCGGGTGAACACAAAACCCGAGTTTGAGCCAAATCTAGTGAAGATGAAATAATAACTTCAACTACTGAACGAACTCTGACCACCAAACCGAGAATATACCGCCGTAATGGTCTCACCTTCCACCAGGAAAAGTGATTCCATAAGACACATGTCCGTCGTTGGAGATACTGGATACTGAAGTGGCAACTAAGACCTAAAGTGTAGCAACCAACGTTGAAGACACTGACCTCCTGTAGCCGGCAAGTGATCCACCCAATGTGATGTCTCCAGAAAGAAAACAACATCAAACGACACTGCCATCGCACGACTAGATAAACCAATCTTTGGCTTTCGCCCGAGAGAAATCCATCTAAAATTGTGGGATGCAACGATGCCTCCAGCGAGGAGAAGTGGAGCCTACAGGCGTCACCGCCGTCGAGCAGTGACGACAAGCAACGCAGCATACCGCAGCTGTTCCAAATTCACCGCCCACTGGTCAAAGGGGCTTACATAGTTACGCCAGGCGCTTGCCGACGGAGCAACCAATAAGGAAGCTGTCGGCCAACGAGCATATCCGATCATGTGCACATGTCCGCCGCCGATCGAGGCCCTGGGCGGCTGCACACACCATGAGCAGCCCGCGTGCAACAACCCACCACTGGTCTCCCAAACTTGCAAAGGCTCGCTGACAACCTAATCCGACCAAGACGAATCATTCCAACTGGATTCATCGCCCTAGAGCCGGCCAGCCGCTGCCATGCCTTGCCGCGAATAAGAGATTCAATGCAGGCCATGCACGCGAACTCCCTTGAACATCAGGCAGTCCGCAAGGATGCGTTGGCGGCAGACGCCCACGTTTGCCACCGATCCGAACTCCTCCTAAGGTGATATATCAGATCAGGGTAACAGCGGATCTGAGTTTAGAGAAACCAGATCTAGCCGCCGACGCTGCGGCCACAGATCTCACTGGTGCGAGGGAAGATGAGGGCCGCCGAAACGGAGCCCCTCCGCCACCTTCCTTGCAGCAGGATGGGCTTCCGTGTTGAGCTGCTCTGGCGGCGGTGAGGGAGAGAAGCGGAGGGAGACGACGGCGGCCGCGTCCGTCCCGTAAGGCATGCTACATGCGAGGCAGAGGTCCCGGGTTCGAACCCCATACACCGCACACGCGTATCTACGCGTGACTTGTGACTTGCTATGACGCACGTGTGTGGTGGCCTTCCCTAGGTTCAACGCCTTTATTTTATTTTTTGGGGACCCTTTAGTCCCCGGTTGTGCGCCCCCGGAACTAATGAAGCGTTTTCTACTAGTATTGTCAATGGATCTAACCTTGTAAAAAGGCTTTTATATCCATCCATCCATCAAAATTCTTGATTTAAGTACAGTTCTTCCTGGATAACATGTCAAGTTGTCACAGTTTATGATTATGGATGGGGATTGATCCAATTTTTTTTAGATAATGGATAATATATTATACGGCCTTGACCAGAACGGCTACGGCCAAACAGAAATAAGAAAATTACATCCCATCATGGGGTCAAGTAGTCCTACACGACCACCAAGATCACTATAACACGTTTACGAGACCTTACAAAGAACTGAAAACGCTGGACACTGACCACCATTGATGCTTCATTCATGGTTGGGTTATGGTAAAAGTATATAATTTATGTTAAAAGATGTGCTCAACTTCTGTTACACCATCCAATGCCTCCTTCGCCCTGCGCTGAATACCGAATATAGTGTCCACACGGCTTTAGCAACCAAGAACTTCGACAACGCGCCTGCACTGCCGTCGCCGGCCTGAAGAAACCAGGCTAGGTTTTCACCCAGTTATTGATCAACCACGGGCGCAACAGGGGACGGTCTGACCAACGTCTTCAGCAGCGCCTTCAACAAGGTGTGTGTCACAGACACATCGCAGCCACCGGTCCGGCACAACATGCCAGACAAGGATTTCTCCCAGATCGCCGCCACTACCGTCACCACAGTCGCCCTCACCAGAAGGGCACCAGCATCTTCGCACAACCACAGGACGCCGCTATCGCAAGAAAAGACGCACTCCGGCCACCATCGACGAACACTGCCACCCGGAGCAAGGTTCCGCCGGCAAAGGAACGGCACCAACCCGTGGGAAGGCGGCTGCACGACTGCTAGCGAAATTCGTCCAGATTGCCCCCGTGGAGAGCGACGCGAAGCGATGAAGGCACTGAATCACGGCGAGTTGAAGCAGAAGGCCGGCAGGAACTCCGCACTTCCCCCATCCCCCCAGCCCACCTGGGCAGGGGAGACGACGAGAGCAGGGCAGGGCCAGGGAGTGGCCATCGCCACCCCAGCGCCGCCACCGCCGGGTGCAGTAGAGCCGCCACCCCCCTGAGCCCCGGGCGCCCACCTTCACTGGCGCAGATCCGTCGGCGGCCGCACAGGCCGCCGCCGCCGCCGCCGCCCGGGAAGACCAGATCCGGCGAAGGGGACTGGATCCACCGGACGAACGTCGCGCAGGTCCGCCGGCCCGAGCGAAGGCGCTTGGCCGCCGGCGACGACTTCCTGCGCTCCGCGGCCGCCGGCCCCTGCACGTGCCTGACCGGCCCGAGTGCAGGTCACCCCGCGCGATGGCCGCCGCCTGCACGCGCCTCGGCCGTCGTCCCCTCGCGCCCCGGTCGTCGCCGGCCCCAGTCGCCGCGGTCGCCGCCGCCCTTGTCGCCGCCACCTCGGTGCTCCAGATCCGGCTGCGAGCAGGTCAGAAGGTCCCGCCGCCGCCATCCTAGCTTCCGCCCGGGCTTCCGGCGGCGAGCTCCGGCGGCGGCGAGGCGCGGTGGCGTGGACGGGGTGGTGGCGGCGCTAGGGTTGGGGGCCACCCGTGTCGCCCCCTGGGGGAGAGCAACGCGGGCGCTCGGGATTGATCGAATTGGATCCACGGTCTCACTTTGCTGTTGCAAAATGCAAATGCTGTGATTGAACTGCATATATATATCATTCTGATTTTTCCCCATAGTGGCATAGTGCCGTCTGTGCAGAGCTGCAACCAAATTTTAGATGGAAAGTTTGATTCAAAAAGTATACTTGCTTGTAGCTAGTTTAATTTTAACTCGGTTAAGTTAGCTAACAGTGAATAAAGTGCTTTAACATAGCAGCAGGTGGACATTTATTTAAGATCTCTCATCGCTTGTTTCGGAAATTGCTTTTTACAGAAATTATTTTGAAAAATAGTAATTTTGATTCATAATCAGACCCGTGATGCCGCTGAAAGATTATAAATGCCCCTGACGCCAATGAAAGATTATAAATTAAATGTCAGTCGGCCCAAACTATTTTCTGGCAGATGAAACGTCTTCCATTCGTTTAAGCTGAAATAAGGCTCTAGTATTACTAATAGTGCAGATGAACTCAAATCTCGCTTAACAATATTTTCGAAAAACGTTCAATTAAAACATCACTCTTTTATAACATCGATTAACTACCATTTAATGTGCCAACAACTGATATGCGTCTCAACCTATATATACATTCTACTATGAAGCAATATTCCCATCATTGTTTCAACCTATTTCGCGATGTATGTGTAATAATAAAGTGTATCGTTCATACTCCATACAAATAACCAACAAAACTAAACATATATTATTCATACCAATACCAAATACGTACTAGTGATAATAGACATACTTGGAATACCATGGGAATGAGAAGCACATGGAAAGAAGGAAACGGCATTCCGCTATAATTGGCAGGTGATATTCGCCTTTCTGGAGAGCAAACTAGAGTCTCTCTGGTTTAGTTTGGATACAGGTATACTCCCTCCGGTGTCGTAAAGGAAGTCCTTTAGGACAGAGACACGGTCACCAAAGCACAACTTTGACTTCTCTTTTCTATAAAAATATTTTTTGAAAAGTTATATATGTATATTTTTTATCAAAGTAATTTTCAAAACCAATCTATTTATTTGATTTTCACATTTTCAAACTCAACGACTTAAATATTATTCATGATTTACATTCCCAATATTTGACTGAAACTATGTTCAAAAGGACTTCCTTTACGACACCGGAGGGAGTACAATGCTAAAGTTAGATAGATGGACCTTTGCTTGCTCTCTATTAGTTGGTACCCTGTATGACCTTTGCTTTCTTGTGGGTAGCCTATAAGTGTGCGTACATGCTCCCGTACATCCAACCACCTACCTCGTATAGTCGTACACACATCCACATGAGCGAGACGCGAGGCACCGCTTACCGCGCCTAGATCTTCTTGTACCAGAGAACTATCTAGTGCTAGGATACAAACTTGTATTACCACCACTGCCTCTGCTATGATCTCAAACTTGGAGTCTTGCATCTGCAAGGGGCTTGCCTCGCCCATGTGGGTACGGTACAAAGAACTCGCCGAATAGAATTTTGGGATTTGCGACAATAATACTCGAGAGGGAAAATATAGAAAATTAATCTAATCTATGTTCTTTTTAGGATAAAAAAGTGGCGTCGTAGGGAAATCATAGAGATTGATCTCCCTAGAGCGACCCCGAGCGACATATGTGATTTATCTAAGAATTAAATGACGTTGGTCATATGGATATGGTACTAAGTAGAAATAATTGGAACGACTGAACTTCTAAGGTGGTCTGGGCTTTTATTATACTAGCAAATGTGCCGCGTTACTACGGGCCAACGATGGGGATGTGAGTGATGTGAGATGATGAAGGGGTGCGTGCGGCGGTGCGAGACGGCAAGGGGAGGTAAAGTGTTGTGGGAATATTAATACCAGTGTGTTGCTACGATGACGGGGACTTCATAAGCGAAGACGAGTGGGAGCCATGGATCTCGCTAATTTCGCATTGATGAGGAGCACGGCAAATAGAGATACTAGTTAGACGTTACGTCCAGAAGGGCGGCGAGTCAACACAACAGGGACGCGAACGACGTGTAAAGATGAAGGGATGCCTGCAGCGGTGCAGGATGACGAGATGAGATGAGGTACTGTAGGTAGATAAATGCATATGCGCGGGTACGAGTGAAGGGGATTTCGTGAGCGAAGGTGCGCATGAGTCATGGACCCTCCCCCGATTCTGCATCCAATGAAGAGCAATACAAATGATAAATCCTCAGTATACGTTGATGCTGGAAACGATAGCAGGGATGCTAGTGACATGAGAAGACAGTGGGGAAGCTAGGATGGAGAGCTAGGGGGGGCTCTCCTTCTTCTTCCTCCTCCTTCTTCCTTCTTTTTCTTCCTCTTCCTTCTTCTTCCTCCTCAAAATTTCTAGGGGGGGCTGCCATGGGAGCCAGGGTGGTAGGGGGGCCTCCAGCCCCACCCGACCCACCGCTGGCTCCGCCCCTGTGAGAAGACGAAGAGGTGCATGTGGCAATGTGGGACGAGGAGAGGAGATAAGGCGCCACAGGTAGATTAATGCCCAGGGGTTGCTATGGGTAAAGGGGGCTTCGCGAGCGATAAAGCACAAGAGCCATGAATGTCGCTGATACTGCATCTTGTTAGGAGCATGATAAAGGAGATATCTTTGGTAGACGTTGTGTCTGGGAACGACAGCGGGACAACGATGGGGATGTGAGCAACGTGAGAAGATGAAAAAGTGTGTGCAATGATGTGGGATGGTGAGAGCATATGACGTACTACATGTTGGTAGATGATACATCATGGATTTTTTTTCACAAAAATACAACATAATAAATGATGGTGGGTTGATTTATATGAATAGTATGTTTTTTTTGCAAAATTATGACATACGGTTGAATTAATCCATGCTTTAGTTACTAATAATACGAGTCCTATACGGTACACGTAGACAGCATCAACATAAAGTTTAGTATTAGGTAGAGATAGTCTAGACTTATACAAGTCCTATACGGTACATGTAGAGTTCTAATCAAACTACATGTCCTACTCCTACTCGTTGAAACTTATACTCTAACAAAAACTTTTGAACATGGTAATTTCCTGCGCCAAATTAATGAACTGCTGGACAATGGATGGACGCACCGCCGGTGGTCCGTGATGACGTGATCTGAAGGTTGGGCCTCAACTTTCTTTTTCAGATAATGGAAATTATCCGGCTTCGACCCCTCATAAAGGTATGGAAACAACATTATTATACATGTCAAAAGCAAACGATCCTTAAAATTTTGGAATAGCAATACTCTTGTTAGCAGCCAATTGGAAACTAAATGGCCATCGACTGGAGGCAAAGAAGTGTAGGGCAACGTTTCCAGCACATACTCTTGTTAGCATGTCTGGATCATTCTCTCCTTTTGATCCTCATTGTGCGGTTGTGTCTAGTGTCGGAGCCAATACGTTCCCCTAAACCTAACCTGCATAAAAGTTGACTGACAATAGTGCTATATTTGGCGAGTGGGTGATGGATTAAAAATTAATATATGGGAGGATAAGTGGATTCCTAGAAGTCCAAATTTGAAGATACAGACTTTGCGAGGAAGAAATATTGTTACGCAAGTCAATGAATTGATAGACCTATTAACAGGGCAATGGGATGTTGATCTGGTGAGTTCAATCTTCAGCTCGGTTGATGTACATCGCATACTACAGATTCCTTTAATATATGGAAGAGAGGATCTAGTAGCATGGCACTTCAACAAGAATGGTTTGTTCTCAGTAAAATCAGCATATCACTGCCAATGGTCACAAAAATTTGATGAGGGAGGCAGTCAGGCTCTTAGTGCAGATGGTCGAAGAAGGATTTGGAAACAGCTATGGAAAGCTGATGTCCCGGGGAAGATCAAGATTCATGGGCGCAGGATTTTGCATGACCATATACCATGTCGTGCAGTCCTAGTCGGGAAGCACATTGGTGATGATTCATCTTGTCCGCTGTGCTCATCAGAACAGGAGGATACCAAGCATATGATGTTCACCTGTGGTCGGGCGCAGGCGGTGTGGCGGGCTATGGGAGTTTGGAGGGAGATTGAGCTATTGTCGGATAATCTTCAGTCAGCATCAGATATTATTGCCTCAGTTATAAGTCGAGGTGGGATGGCAAACGGCCTTGATGTTGGTTTTACCGAACTATTACTCACTGGTGGCTGGTACATCTGGTGGGAAAGAAGGCAATTTGTCCATGGTGAACAAGTTTAAAGCCCGCATAGATCGGAAATGTCTATAATTGCACTAACGATGAATTATAAGCAATCAATGAAAAAAACAACAAGGACCAGACAAGGATGGATGCCCCCGGCTGAAGGACAACTATTGGTAAACACTGATGCCTCTTTTGATGAGTACTCTCATAGTGGGAGTACAGGAGTCGTGATCCGAGATAACCATGGGGGTGTTATAGCTGCCTCAAATAAGTTTCTACCTCATGTGGTTGATGCCCATATGGCGGAGACTTGGGCTTTGCATGAGGGCCTGGCTTTGGCTCAAAGAATTGGTGCAAGCAAAGTTGTGTGTCAAACTGATTGCCTTGAAGTGGTGACAACGATGAAAGATGGGGTTTCTCAGCTTCCCCGGCAGCGGTAATTTATGATGAATGTATGAGAATGTGGCGAGATTTTTCTGAAATCTCCATCAAACATGGGGACCGTGAGGCGAATATGGTTGCTCACGGTTTGGCTAGGCAAGCTTTTATTTATAAATCTTCTTGTACTTGGTTTGAGGAATCTCCAGTTTTTATCCTGGGTGCTTTGGCACATGATGTAACTGTCCTATATGATTAATAAAGCTTGCCTTATGGTGTTAAAAAAAAAGTTTTAGACTGACATTCAAACAACATCATTCCTTGTGGGCCAAATGGCTCAGCACAAAGCTGATAGCCCTCTCAATAAGTATAAAGATTTGGGTTTTCCATCCTGGTTTTAACCATTGGTTAAATAAATCATCCGTACTCATTGGTGGTGCTATTTCAAATACTATATCTAAAAAGCAAGCCAAAGAAATCTAACATAAGCACAGTAAAAAAAAGGTGTTGGATCCCGGTTACAGAAATTGCAAGTTTTGCTTCCGTTCTAATTTCTTCTTGCTAAGGATGTCGGCACTGGTTTCCTGAACCGTTGCTGCAGGAACGCTTTAAAGGAAAAAACGCTGCAGCGGGCTCCTGCAGGAGCTTTGCTAAAGCTCCGGAGGGCCGGCTCTCCCCTATTTGTGGGGGGGATGGGGGAGCTCCTGGACGCCGCCACCGTGGCCGCGGGGCCCGCGCGAGCGCGCGGCCCAACCACCGCGCTGCCTCCCCGCGCGAAGGCCGCCATCCGCCGCCGCGAGAGCTGGGCGCCGCCGCTGCCGGAGGAGAGGAAGCCCACTGCCGCCGCAGCAGCTGTCGCTTCTCCCGCTCGCGCTCCTCCCGCAGCAGCACTACCCGCTCGCAGCCGCCGTGCTGGCGCTGCTCACCACCGTGAGGAGCCCCGCCGCCGCCGCCGCTGCGCGGGCCCGCCGCG